>VWZK01022265.1:382150-407249 GCA_013396935.1 Baryphthengus martii | reverse complement strand
AAAAAAAAAAAAAAAAAAACCAACCACAACAACAAAACACAACTCTAAAATGCTACCAATTATTTTACTTTGTTATAGTTTGCTTTATTTTAAAAAATAATTTAAAAATCAGAATTGTTTTCACTTTCATGGAAAGCAGTTAGATTTATGTAATTAACAATGTAATGAATAAATATTCAGGTGTCACAAGAGTTCTTGTAACAAGTATGGCTTTTGTCTACTCTTGAAATGAACCTTCAGTTTCTCTACCCTGAGAATATGAACTTCCATACTGGTCATGACAACAACAACAACAAATAATCAGTGATCTTGTCTCCAGAGCAATCCATGGTGATGTTTAAGGAAGATCAAAGAAAAACAAGCTCGTTCTAGTAAATATTTCTAGCTTCCTGCAAATCAATAGGTTAGAGGATTCCTAACCCTGAAATTGCACTCAGACCACGATGATTAATACTCTTGGAGCTCACCTTCCAGATGTGGCCCATTATTTCCTAACCCATTCAACTTTTCCTACATCTTTCTACAGTAATAAGCTTTGAAATTCAGTTACATAACTTATGGAAAAGCATGTTATTAGAGCGCTGGTCTAAATGTAATATATTTCATTAGATGATGCCTTGGTTCTTGTGTATTAAAAGTGGAAAATACACTTCTCTCACATCATTCATCATTTCCAAGTGTTTATTACTTTCTCTCCATCTTCAGTGTTAGTTTCTAATTTCAACCACTTAATTTCTATCTCCTTTCTAAATTTTCTATAACTTGGAGATGGTGCGGATTAGAAATGAATAAAACTGCTGGGCTAAGTTATGCCAATACAGAAAACCACCGTGTATGTTTTCCATTTTATTCTCAAATGTCCCAATAATCTGTATTTAGAGAAATACATTGTCATTAACGAACAGCAGACTGTCTGCTTGTGTAAATCAAAGTTCCCAGAAACGTGCTTCTTCCCTAATACTTCTATGAATTTGGCAGTCAGTGAAATGAAGAGGCTATTAGCTCACTTATTTATCGATGACTGCTCTTTAGCACCTGCAAATGTGTTTTGTACTATAGGTCTATACACTTGTGGTGTAGTCTAAATCATCCAGTCCTTCATAAAAGAAACACGGTGTGGTTTTCTCCCTGCCTGTGTACCGATGAATGCACAGCCAGAACAAACAGCTGACAAGAAATGCAGGACATCCTGCAAAGTACACTTCTCCTTGCAAGACAGATCAAGATGACAGAACAGAAGGGACCAGACATTCAAAATTAAAAGTAAAATGAAACTGTAAGAGGAAATGTATCAGTAAAAATATTGTCCATTTTCACAAGCTGAAAACAATATGTAAGTGGTAATAAGTAATTTCTTGCATTATGAGTCATTTCTACACACAAAGTTAAGCATATCTTCTATTCAACATCATAGAATGCAGAAGACTATCAATCCAACTCCCAAGTAAGACAGGTTACTACGGGGAGGGGAGAAGGAATCTTTATGTTTTGGGGTTTTATTGGGTTTTTGTTTGTTTACCAGTAGTTACAGCTGAATTAAAACTACTTTGGAAGAAAAACTCCAAACTAAGCTCTTCCAGCTGTTAGAACACTTAAGGCTCCTCTCTCACATCTGTTCCCTCCCATTTCACAGGGCAAGCCCTAGCTGCAAGCATTCCTTTTGCACAATACTAACAGATCTGCCTTTTTGTGAGCGCACATGGGGAGATAAAAGAACATGGTAGTAACATAACTATCCCCCAAATCTTTCCAACCTTCTTGTAGAGTCAGGCCAAATGAAGTGATCAAGAAATTCAGGAGACAGAAATATGTAGTATAACCACAGACTACCTTAATTACAATACAGGCTAAAATAACAAGAATGAAGAGTTTTATAATCAACCCAAAGAGCATAAACACATAAAAAGGAATGTATTCTGAAGTATCCATATTATTTCCAAAACCAGATTCTCTTTTCAGTGTTTTCCAGTATTTTATTCCCTAAAAGTACTGATTTACTGTAGGAGCTGAAATAAAATTTAAGTAGTATTTGAAATTATTTCCATTTGTGTTTAATTCATTTCAATGTTTTGGGACAAGTCACTTGTGGAAAGAAGTGGTAGGACAGAAGACACTATAGTCAAGTTCCTCCTCCTGAGCATAAAAAATGTAAAGCTCAAAGAAAAAAAAAAATTCCTTTCAGATAGAAAATACAGTAATAGAATCACTGACTGTGTACATGTAACTTCAATCTGCAAACGGTTACTTGTTTACTAACCTTTAGCCTTCTCACCATCTCTTCTTTAGATATTTTATCAGAGATTTCTTTAACTCCTGGAGGATATGTGATTTTTCCATCGTTGGCTCTCGTCTTTGAATGAGCCATGATTTCACGGTTTTAAAACTGTGGAAAGAAATGAAGAAGTCAACATTGTTTAGCTAGTTTATCTTGCAGGTCTCACTTCTACAAACAAAATCCAACTAGAAATATAACAGCAAAACGCAAACAAACAAACAAAAAAAATGGACAAAACATTTTGATTGTCTCCAGTATCACAGAATGGCAGGGGTTGGAAGGGACCTATGGAGATTATCTAGTCCAACTCCCCTGCCAAAGCAGGTTCACCTAGAGCAGGTTGCACAGAAACACGTTCAGGAGACTCCACCATCTCTCTAGGCAGTCTGTTCCAATGCACTATCACCCTCACAGGCACGATGTTTTTCCTTATGTTCAGACAGAACTTCCTATGTTCCAATTTGTCTGTTGCCCCTTGTCTTATCACTGAGTATCACTGAAAAGACATTGGCCCCATCCTAAGTAATCTATATTGTGGCAGATAGCAACAGTTTTAATATTCAGATAGATTGTCCTATACTACAAAAAAATTTTCAAGAAGGACACAGCAGAAAAAAAAGCCGAAAACTCATTCCTGCATGTATTTGGTTCACACTCAGAAATGCAAGCAAGAATCTTCTTCTCTTACTGTATGAACTGTTTCCACCATTTGGTAATAATAAATCCTAGCCAGCTTGGATTTTCACACTCTCTGTGAACAGGCATCTGAAGTGGACTTTTTGTTTTCCGAATGATTAAATAAAGTACAATGTACCCAGAAATCTAAACAGCAGTGCTGTTGAATTGTTACACATCACTAACTTTAATTTGCCAATACTTCCAGACAAGAAACAGAGAATGAAGTAGGAAGAGAAACAAAGTAGACCAAATGGAAGTCTTCCCTCTACACCATAAAGGCAAGTTTTTAAGCAAAAACCTGCAGATAAGCAATGGTATCTTCTTCCTCAACTCCAAGTATGAAAACAACTCAAGTACTTGGTTTCTCAGTCCCTTTAAACTGATGCAAATGCAGACTGCCACCTAATCCATCCTAAGCTATGCAAAGGATAGCTGTTCCACTGCTGTAGAGAAGGAAGTTAGATGGAAAGCTTTACTTACATAAAAGCAAATAATATAGAAGAGCGAAAAAAACTAGACGGCCTGTGCTGGAATGATTAGGATTTAGAAAAGACTGTACCAGGGCAGTTACAAGTTAAAAAAAGAGTAACAATGGAAATAAAATTGCTTTGTTGTTGCCCTGGTATTTTCATTTAAAAGTTTGAAACACTTTTTCAGAGTCTCCACTTTCCTGAATTGTAAATTTCAAGTCAGGCATCTTCTTCCTACTGACCTCGTATACAAAGAGGATCCATTTACACTTCAAACTTCTCAGAACTATAACATCAGAAATAAAAATCCACCAGAATTCATAAGAGATGGGTGAGAAGCATGTTCTGTAACAGGATGGTGTAACCTGCCATGAGTGAGATTTAGCAGGCCAAGCCAAGGTCATTCTGCACTGAAGGAGAACTGGGACACAAAGTATACCCATCCACCCATCCACAAAACAAAAAAAAAACCAAAAAAAAACACCAAACACACCAAAATAAACCACCAACGTGTTTTGGATTCTTCAGTCCACATTTCACAGTAACAATCTAAGTTAAAGATTCTGCTTCATCTTTACTAATCTTTTCTAAACCAAAAAGTTAACATTGACTTACAAAGAGTTTTTGTAAAGAATATAAACCATGTAATACGTATTTATTTTAGGAAATGTGGAAAATATGGGTAGTATGAACATAACCAGACATTATTCAACCAGCACGATATGCAACACATTTCAATAGCTACAGAAAAGCCAACTCAGTTTCTGTCATATTCCCTGTACCTCCATATGCGCTGTTCAACTTCTGAGTGCTATGAACTTGCAGTTGTAGTATAATTAGTTGAGAAAGCCGAGATGAAACAAAGCTCATTGAAATAACTTTCTCCCAATAATCTCATGAAAATACGATGTCACTTTTAACCCTGCTAAACTTATTAATGCATCACCATGACAGCAAGTCTAGAACTCCCCAAAGATGTAACCAAGTTCACTCTTCTTGCTGTTTGACATAGATATCCCATTCCAGCTTTCAGATGGGATGATGTTAAGTATCATAGCTAAACTCATTTTAACCGTTCATCACAGCAGAAGGGAGTCTTGCTCTCCTCAATCCAAGAACGTATAAAAGTATGAGATGCTTTGCTGGGGCAACCAAACTCACCAACTCAGAAAAACAAGTCTAATCGTTTTTGAAAAGCATGTGACAAGCATCAAAGTAAACTCAAAAGAAGGAACAGAAACTAAGGAACTGAGGAATAGAACTCCACTTTCCAGCAGTGGATAGCTGTCAGGTCATATCAACTGCAGAGGAAACCTGAGTAGAACATGGTGATATGGTCCCCTTTACAGCATATTTAATAGACTGAAATTCATGTAAGAGTCGGTCCGAAGAACAGTATTGTCTCAACATCGTCATCAGAGACTTGGACAATCAGGTACCCTGAGACTTAGGCTAACGTCCTGACATGAGTCTGCAGCGGCCTACCTGAGACACAGTTACTGATCCACAGGATGGAATGCAATTCCTATGGATGACAAGATTACAAAACACCCCGACAGGGAGAATTGCGTGGTACAAGGAGTACGGTACCACTCTCCGTTATCTGGAACAAGAAGAAACAGTCAAGCTACACCGCATAGCTGCTGTCAAGAAGATGGATCATGACTGCTGTCGTAGCAACTATCATGAAGGCGGAGGTTGGCAGAAATCCATGGGACAGAGGAGCAGCAAGGTGTGTTGCCTGGCATAAAAGATGGCTTCTTAGCAACCGAACTTCGGAAATTTCCCCACCAAGGATCACGACGATCGGAAGGGCCGGCGGGATGCTGCCTGGACCTGGGACCATAGGGACACCTTGGATCCGTGGTGGTAGCTATAATTCTCTTTCCCTCTCTTTACTTTACCCTTTCTTTCTTCCTCTCACTCTTTGTGCCTATCGTGTGCCGCTTGATGGGCAAAAGAATAAAGTTGCACTGTTTGATTGAAGCATAACCCCTTGGTGTGGTCACCTTGATTTTTTTGCGCTTCGAGATCACAACAGACGAACCATCACGCGTCCGCTGAGTGGACCGTGACAATGTATTATGGTCAAGTTGAACTGTTCAGATGGTGTGTTCAACAGACATACAACCAAGCTTTTAGGTTTGTGCGGCATCTACGGTTTAGGTTTGAAACTGAACATCTGCATTGCGTATACATGGCACCTGTTTGGTAGGAGGGGAGTTTGCAAGGGAGACTCTGTGGGAAGAGACCAGGGAATGCCTCCGTGGCAGAAAGAGTCAGTTCCAACCAGCCCATCTGTGACACTGATGGTGCCTCTGTGATAAGGTATTTAAGAAATGGTAAAAAATGCTGCACAGTAGCGATGAGAGAGAGGGGTGAGAAAAATGTGAGCAAAACAACCCTGCAGACAGCAAGGCGGTGAAGGAGGAGAGGGAGAAGGGGCTCCAGGCACAGGATCAGATTCCCGTGCAGCCCACAGAGAAAACCATGGTGATGCAGGTTGTCCTCCTGCAGCCCATGAAGGACCATGTCAGAGCAAATATCCACCCTGCAGCCTGTAGAGAGAAGCCTACACTGGAGCCAACTCCTGGCAGGACCTGTGACCCCACAGGGGACCCACACTGGAGCAACCTGTTCCTGAAGGACTGCACGTCATGAAAGGGCTCAGGATGAGGAGTTCTCGAACTGCAGCCCACGGGAACAACTCAGATTGAAGACATGTGAAGGACTGCATCCCTTGGTTAGTGTTCGCACTGTAGCAGGGGCAAAAGCATGAGGAAGGTGCGGGAGAGATGAAGCGTTATGAATTGGCCACAACACCTCTTCCCCATCTCCCCTGTGCTGGTCGATGGGGAAGGGGGAAGAGTTGGAAACAAAGGAGTGAAGTTGAGCCTGGAAAGAAGGGGATTGGGGAAAAGGTGTCTTTAGTTTTGTCTGTTTCTCATCATCTGCTCTAATTTTAGCTAGCAATAAATTAATCTTCCTCAAGTCAAGTCTCTTTTGCCTATGATAATTATTAGTAAATGATATCCCTACATTTATCTTGGCCCATGAGCTTTTTCATCTTATTCTCCTCCTCGTTCTGTTGAGCATGGGGGGCGAGAGAGCAGCTGGGTGGGTGCCTAGCAGCCAGTTAAGGTTACATAATAGGGTACAAAATAACATATCCCTCTCAGAAGTATAGAAAACACCGAGTAGGAATTAATTTTCTATAGAATATTTAAACTTATAAGACAAAAAAATAATTTAAAAAAGGTTCAATAAAATAGCCTATTATTTAGACCATAAGGGACAAAGAATAATAAACCTTTTAAACCTTGTATGTAATACAAATTTGCAGATCACCCCTGGAAAATTTTTTCAGGATTAATGGTAAGCTTTACTGGGCAGAGGGAAGCATTTGAAAAGAGACAGTAAAAAACCAAACCTGTCATTCAAACAAGAGAAAATTCAACACTATATGACCCCCTTGTACAACAATTATCACTTCAACTTTAGGTAATCCTAAATAGAACTGAACTAGCTTGTTATATACCATTGCTGGAAGTTTCTTCTCTTCTGTACTGTCAGTATAGCTGTACATACTTAGTTCCGTAAGAATAACCTGTGTTGAACATTTAGCAGGATATCTAAGATTTTCTGGGGGGAGGAGGGTGTTTTAACCTGATTCTAGTCACATTAAAGTCTGATTTCACGTAACAGTTACATCAGCTGTTTCAGTTAGCTTCTGTCAGGGAAAAGGAAGACAGTGGCAGTCAATACAAGCAGCCTCAAGGCCAGCTGTATCTAGAACATGTTCCAAGAATGAAAACACCTAAGCCAGTGAGGGGATATCCAGTGACTGAGTTTCAATAAGCTTTTAAGATTTGTTTTTAAAGATGCATTGTCTTCTTTCGGAATACACTGGAAGATGACAAGCATTTTAAAAAAAGGGAGCTCTTTCAAAGTTTCTTTGAGATTCAACAAGAGACTTAGTTGACAGATTTTTTTTTTTAATTTTTAACAACGGAAACTTCAGAGGTTCTCCACAATGCTTGCAAAAACCCAGTACTATTCCAAATACACAATCCGAATGCTAAGAGAAAAACACTCACATGGATACCTTTAAGGCAAGAAAACACTCCAGACACTCAGATGCTTTGCACCAGCCAGAACATAAGCTTATTAATCCATCACTAAGATGTGCATTGTTTCTGCTGTTATATGAGAACAAAAAAACAACAACAAAAAGAGATAAACATAGCAAGAAACTTCAACAAATATATAAAAACCAAATGCTAATCCTAATAAAAATGATTCAACCAAGGCTTTGGTTATGTTAAGGAGTACTGTAAGCTAAGTCAAGTCTTCAAAAACTACAAAGAAAACAAACATATCTTAAGCTAATACAGTTTAAAATACAAATTCCACTCCTTGTACAGACTGATACAGTAGGACTTAAGATGTCTAGACACTGACACTTTCAACACAGAAGCATCAGATGCACCATTGCAACTCTAAGTTGAAAGACTTTGAAATCAGGAACCAAGAGCAAGTGGAAGCACATTGACAAATTATACTTATAAAAAAGCTTGACAAATTAAAAATTAAATTATAAGGGGGGGCATAGAATAAACTACTATAAGAAAAGAAACGTAAAAGAAAGAAAGAAGACAAAATATATACTCTCTGAACAATGAGAACAGGAAAATTAAAGTATGGAAAAAGCAATGAAAGTACAAGCTACATTAAAATAGAATGGAATAAAGTCATCCATTTCCTGTGACCAAAGTTAAATCGAAAGATCATATTTAACATAAAACTATTATTATCAGCCAGATCATAGACAGGAAACAATTCATTACTCTAAACAGTTTCATTAGTAATAAGTACCATTGACAAAATGTGGTCAAACTCAAATAAATAAAGTATAAATTAGTAGTTCTGTACATAATTAACAATTCAATAGCTACTGAGTTCCAGCTAATTCTACTGGCCATGATATTAAAAGATTCAATATTCAGATGGTTTCTATATAGTACATAATTCTTCAAGAATACTTTAACTACGCTTACTCCACTTGCTCAATAGCATAAAATACAGACTACATACAGGCAAATAAAACATAGATTGATATCTTAAATATACTGCACAGGTATAACATGCAAGATATCAATAAATACCATTACAAGATGTTAAATCGATGACCTAAAGGGAGGACTTAAACCACACTCCATTCAATTGTATTTTGTTTGGATGATAGTTCACATTGCCCATGGCGACTTAATTACCTGTGCTAAACATTAAGCAAACGATGCCTTAACATATAAGAAGATGTGTCAACAGCACTTTTTCAGAAACCCATGCATGTGTTTAAGTCTTAATCCTTCAGATATTTCTGTAGAAATCTTTTCCAAGACACAAAGCAAGCTTTACTAAATCAATTCTTACGTTCCTCGCAAGTCTGTCTCCTGCCTTGCTGTTGTCTCTTCAAAATCCAGAATCTAAGTGTGGACATAGAAGATCACCAGAAAAAGTGATCAACTTTACAAACTTGATAATTCTTATTTTTCAGAACTTTCAATGAATATTTTTTCATTATTATATAATTAAATCTTGAGATCAGTGTTTTAAAATTACATATATAAATTTCTAAAAAGCTTACATAAATTTGACATATACAAATATTTACACTTTTAAATCTATGTTTGCAGGACATTTTACAACAAACTGCTGGGAGTTTGTTGTAAACTATTCCTTCACATTCACAAAGCTATTAGAAGCCTAAGTGAAGTTAATAAATTGCTGGCATGGAATAAAGTTGCAATATGTAGAGATTTAAATATGTGTTTACACAGTTCATGTCACTCCAAAAATGAGAAAGTAGCCAAGAAAAAGGATTTGCAAATATTCATCAACCTGAGCTCCAGTGGCATCTCATTGTCAAAGGCCATTCCATCAAAAATACAAAGAGTTTAGAAGACTCAGGAACACGTACCCTAAAGCGTTTCAAAGGAATGCTGTGAGAAAGTAAAATCTTTTTCATCTCATAAATTAAAATGCAGAGTTCACTCCAAAGTTCTGTTCCTTTGTCAACATGTTGTATGTCATTTCTTTATACTATTTCTAGACTTCCTTTCTCTTGAAACCTCAACAGGTAACATCCTTGTACAAATAAATATAAATAATTACAAATACTTTGAGAGCCCTAACTTTTCTTCAACAATGCAGCACATAGGAAGAAACTGGTCAAGCTGCAATTTCCACAAGAGAAGCAACAAGGTATTCTGAAAAAGTTACCCAGCAATTTACAGAAGCAGAAGAAGCAGGCCTCTTTCTACTTCAGCAGGATTATTAATAAAACACAGGTAATTTAATGATTTAAGCAACTCACAGAAAATTTTTACATCCTGGTAAATTCCTGCTATGTACAGTTGATTGACAACAATTGAACAAGGTGAGAAGTGACTCAGGTGTTAAAGACTTTCATTATTCAAGTGCCACTAAATTAAATCTATTTCCATAATAAATCTACTGCTAAGGAGTTGTAACTCAGCTATAAAAAGCCACTCCAAGCTAAAACTTGGCAGTTAATTTTCTGCTGTTAAGTAAAATAGAAAACTTTAGAACGTTGGACCAAGTGTGCGCATGTAAAGCCAAGTCACTTTTCATACTGATTCAAATATAATGTCTAGATGAATATTTCCTATTCTCTTTTGGAACTGTTATATTACTTTATTCTGTTTACTTAGCTATCATTAAATCAAGATACTGCTATTATCCATATTATCAAGAAAAGGTTAGCTTCCTATTTCCATAAGGCAGCACTATACGTTGTAGTGACTGGTACAGAAAGAATTTACAGAAATCACTCATTAAAAGCCTTCTGGAATGAAGAACCACATCATAAGGTAAAAGAAACACTCTCAGCCTGGCAAATGACATGAAAAGTACTGGGTTTCACTACTGAAGTCTCATTAATGGTAATCCTTTGACAGTCAATACTTAAGTAATACTATCTGTTTAAATTAGGAAACACTATTTTTCAACCTTCCATTAGAAGTATGGCAAAGTGCATTGTTTATTAACATGGTAAGCAAACACTTTGTGGAAAATTAAAAGATGTGCTGGTAGTAACTGTGCAAGAGGAGATTTTTCGTTATGTACAGAGGATTTGGGAAAAGAAGGAACACATAAGAACAAAGCACAAAACATTAAGACAAGACACGGTATCAAAGTCAGAATATGCCCACTAAAAAACCTCAGGCAACTTACATAGACTACAGTACTCCTTCTTGCAATCAGTTAGGAAATGATTCCAGGCAAGTCCCCAGTCCGGCTGCTAAATTGGTTTTGTTTGGTTGTTTGGGTTTTTTTTTCCAAATTTCATTAGAGAAAGCATCCCAAAGACTAAGCAAGTAGACAGTATTCAGTACCAACTTATCTCAGCATACAGCTCTCTCCAGTGGTGTTGCAGACACTTGCAGCTTCCACAAGAAACAAGGAAACCAATTTGTAAATTTCAGCCTTTTTTCAGACATGATTAAAAGCAAAAGTGACAAGAATAAAATTGCCTCTTTTTTTGTCATTTATGAAACCGTATTTTCACTGAAACAAACCCAATTTTTAAAAAAATAAATAAATAGTGGATGAGAAACTACCCAGAAGAATTCACCACTAAACCAATCAGCGACCTAAGGAAAAACAAAATTGCCCTGCTATTGCAGGATCTCAGCTTTCATACTTCTACCGAAGACTAAGAAAATGGACTGCAGGCATTAGAATTTCTTATTTATGTGCATGGCTGCAGGAGAACTAATGACAACAACACAAAAATTGGAAGACTATAGTAAAAGATTCTGACAGAGAAAGCAATAGGCTAAAAAATAACTAGCATTTCTTGGGTCAGTTAAAATTGAAAAAAAGTATAATTATTTGTTTCATGAAGTCGAAAAGAGTGTAGGCTGACAAAACATAATGTTAGTAAAATAGACGTCTGCAATGTATTTGTCAGTTAGCCACATACTAGGGAAAACATTCCACCTTGTCGCTTGTTAGCTGTTCATATTATGCAAACTTGCCTTTTTTAAGCTTTTGTATAGTAAGTGCACAACAAGCAGACTATGGCCGGTCCTCAGAGTGTTTAACTTTGAATGCAAAGTATGTGAAATAACAAAAATGGTAATATTGCTTTAAAAAAGTACAACAATGCATTCAAATTGGCTCAAACTTAAATTTGGTTGGACAGAAGCATGACAGTTTTCACCTAATACACTTACTAAACATTTGCAGTCCTGTGGCAAGTGATTTATTTTGCATTACAAAAATACAGTTCCCTAAAATAAGGGAGAAAGAAGGCATAGAAGGAGCTGCAAATAAGCAGGACGTCATTATACTCACAAAATCAGAAATGTAGTGTTGGACGTAGAGCTTGGATGTAGAAGATTTTGTGGAAATATAAGGCTTGTCCAGAGGGGTGGAGAAGCAGGGAGAAAGGCAGGTAAGTAAAAGTCAAAAAAAGAAAAAAAAAAAAAAAAAAGGCCATTCAGGTTTTGACAATGACCTTTTCACCTTAACCTTCTTCAAAGGATGAAAGCACCTCACACACTAAAGGTCACTATCAAATCCTATGAAGTTTAGCTACATTAGAGGGGCTGCGGGCACTTCTTATTAGGTTTTCTGGATAGTCTCTATTTACAAAACAAACAAACAAAACAAACACACACACAAAATCACACACAAATCTTAGTCACTCCAGCTCTGAAAAGCTTGAAATACTTATATGATATATCCTAGGTAAAGAATCTTCAGTTAAATGTTAACGGCTAAATCATATCCAAGAATAAATCCAAAATGAAGAAAACTAAACTCAATGTATCACAAACCTGATAGAACTGCCAGAGGGGGAAGCGCCCTAGTTTCCCTATCCTCTAGAAAATAAATAAAAATTTAGAAAAAGAGTACTCTTCAGCATAAGAGTACTCTAGCATGATTCTTTGCCCCCAAGAAAACTTGCCCAAAGCTTCTGAAAAGCCGCAAGATATATATACTCTCTACAGGCTCTTGACCCTAATAATAAAGCTTACACAAATTGTCTTTCTTGATTATGTCCATGCCTTTACAGCCTATAGTTCAGTATAATTTGAATAGAGCTTCGGAAAGAACACAGTAACAAAAAAACTCAAAACAACAACAACAACAACAAAAAAAACAACAACACAACACATAAAAACAACCAATCAAACAAAACCGACCACCTGTGGAGTCTACAAGAAGGGCATAGTCCAAGAAAGGCTAAAATTAAAGTGCATATGTTGACCTAACTCAAGTAATCAGATTTCTCCCATCCTTCTTGCTAATGTTATGACTATAACAAAAGAAAAAAGTGAACTCAGTTGCTCATACAGAAGACTCAAACTAATCAGTACTAAACTGAAATGCAAGTGGTTTGTGTGAAGGCACACTTCTTTGAAATCACACTGATGAGATTTGAGAATAAAGCACAATAATTTAAATTATTACAAACGACAGTCAGGGAGAGTTACACAAGATTGTAAGGATGACAAAAGCCCATAAAGTCCACCAGTGGTGAACGAAGACTCAACTCACGCATTACCTCATCTTGACACATTCACCTGGCTACTTCAGGGATGCCTCTGAGACACCCTACCTTTCTGGTGCTGGCAAGAAATCTGACCTCCTGATGCCCAAAATACATTTGTTGGGAATACACTGGCAATGTCATTTATACCTCCAGAAAAACTGGCAGTCTAACTTGGTGAACAATCAGTATCAGTTGAGACTATAAGCATAAACATTCCAGACATCTTCCAGCATTTCACAGGATAGTGAACCAATGGATCAGTCACAGGATAATTCTGCTTCTACTCCGTCACATGAAATTATCACACACGCCAACATAACCCATCAAAGTGGTTTCCAGAAAGGTAATAAACATTCACAACATTCTATCTGTACGTTTGAGCTATACAATACTGAGGAGAAGCAGGGAAACTTGTCCATATGAGCCTCCTTACTAGCTATTACTGCAATCAGTGGGAAACTTGTAATAAAACGCACATCTTCTATCAAGAATGCCATATGCACAGACTTGGAGAACCAAAACTACGCTGTGTCACATTTAGTCAGGATATAGGTTATTCTCCAGCCTATGTACATGCGACAAAACTTAAGTTTCACAAACAACATTGCATAAGTATGTAATTCCACAGGATATAATTTTGCCAACATACAGAGACAATGAATGCTCCTAGTAAATTGACACTGGTAGTGTGTAAATAGAGCCCGTTTGGAGAGGCAGAAAATAAAAGCAGAAGTGATGTGAAGATGTACGCAATAACAACACAGAGATTGCAGGCAACGTCACGCCAAAGGACAAAACTGAGTTTGAAGACTGTTTGTCCCCCATCAAGGGGGTGCAAGGAAAGTTCTCATACTAGTAAGTGAATTCAAACCACCACTTCATAAAGGCTGTTAGTAAACAGAGCACTCAAGACAGGAGAATTGCATCACAAAAACTGGGAAATACAGAAATAAAGACAGAACTGGAGCCAAACTAAAATGGTCATTGTAAATAAACTCAAAAAAAAACCGAAAAAAAAAAAACAAACAAACAAAAAAAAAACCCCACAAAACAAAACAAAAAAACCCAACCACGGCACTTCAATAGCTAAAACCAATGAAAAAAAACAAAACAAAAAAGTACTGCTGCATAGTAATGACTGGGTATCAAGAAGATGCTGAAATACCCTGAAAAGTCATCTGAATATCCATTTTCAATGAACCAACAGCTACAATTTCATTCCTGTGGCAATTAGTAACAGATATATTCAATCAGAAGTTGGGTTGCCCAGAGAAGTTGTGGACACCTCATCCCTGGAAGTATTTAAGACCAGACTGGATGAGCCTCTGTGCAACTTGGTTTAGTGGGAGGTGTCCGTGCCCACGGCAGGGGGGCTGGAACTAGATGATCTTTAAGGTCCCTTCCAACTCAAGGCATTCTATGAAGCTACTGTGTCTACATTCAGGAATTTCTCGTTTTCAACTCAAAGCAACTGCGCAGACATCATCTGAGAATTCAGAACCAGGGTGGTATGCAAAGCTTTTTAAAAGTATTTAAAAATTAAGGTGTAATACAAGAAAATAAAGGCAGCATTGTCACTAACAACATAGAGTAAAAAAGTAATACAGCCTCTACAGCTGCACTCATTTGATATCAATGTTGAAGATTTAGAAAAAAAAAAATCAGCATGCTAAAGAAAAAACTTAAAATACAGGGATAAATGTAGCTTACAAGATAATTCTATTACCATGGAAAAAGTATGTTTGATCAGCCTGTGATAAAATAATTTGCACTTCCTTTGCACGACAAGAACATTCACTAGTTAAGCGTTAGATTTGCAATCATGGATGGATGTAGTAATAGATCAGATTGTAATTCAGTAAAACACTGAAAGAAAAGGTTAGAGAAATGTTTTTAAGTCTAAAGGCTGCATTTAAACCCCTAAACAAGACTATATATACAAGCCTGAAAGAAAATGTAAGGGGGGAAAAAACAGGGGCATAAAGGAGGTCCTGCGCCTAAGTCCAGGCACAGAAAATCACCACAAGATTATATGCTAGTGCTATGCAGCATTAGTTCTAGACAAGGTACTTCAAAATACACAAAAAAAAAAAAAAAACCAAAAAACCACAAAACCTCAACATCTATCACAGATTTTAAGGTACTGGCAAGAACTCACTTGGAATGCTACGTACAACTACAAGCGCCTATCATCGAACTAATTTAAATCGGACAAAGTGCACATGAAGTCTGCTACATCAGGAGAGCCTATCTACAGAGGTGACAAGAAGAGACAGTCGGGAGGATAAGCAGAAGAGAGACAGAAATCACCATAAATACCAGAAATACTGGAAGAACCCAGTTCAAGAAAACAAACCAACATAAGACAAAAGGTCAAAGATAAGTAGTTCAGACAATGAAGAAAACCTGGTAATTAGAGGAAGACTTCTGGGTTTTAAATCAAAGTTTCCAAACAACTTTTCCATCAATAACTGAAGCTAAATACCTAAACAGAATATGACAGAACTGGATCAGTATACAAAGGAGATTAGTATCTTGCTGTTGTAGGCTACGTGAATAATTATTTGAAAAAGTAGGCCTTCCACTCTGCAAAATACTTCTTTTACTAGAATCACCAGAAACACCAACAAAGTTCTTAGACTGGTACTCTAAAACAAGAGAAGAACTGACAACTAGTCCAGGTATCACAATAAAATTTTCACAAAAATTTCATTAGTCTACAGAGTCATAATTTTCACACAGCCTTCTATGAGAAAGGAAGCTGCTTTAAGATTTCATAAGGGAAGAATTATTTGCTCCCTTCCTCCAACAGCTGGAATGGAATGGGGCAAAGGTGGCAGGAATGATCATCTTCCTTTACATTAACTCTGTTTTCAGAACAGCGTAAGAAATAAAAAACAGTTACAGAAATTTCACACATCTTGCATTATACTATTTTAGAAGGCTAACATCTGTAACATTTATACACAAGGGGAGAAAAGAAAACACACAAGAATGGCACAGAAGCCACAGGGAAAGTAAAAGGAACACTACAGAAAGAAGAAGATAACTACGACAGACAGACATTAGATACAAATCAAGTCTAATCACTGCATTATCCCTTGGGAAACAGCACTTAGTATTATTTTAGTAAAACATTTATTTTGGAAAAAAAAAAAAAAAGGCGCCTTATTGAGCCTTACCATATAAGTTTTAATTCTTAAAAAGAAAAAAACCAACAAAACCCACACCACCAAAAAAAAAAAAAACAACAAAACAAACAAAAAAACCCCACCACAAAATAAAAAAACACAACCAAACTCAAACATTAAGAATACTAGCATGCTACCACAAAAGCAAAACAACATTTTGTAGAATTTTGCAGATGGATAACCAATATAAAATTGCTTTAGTAACAAGTCAGAATTTGTATACAAAAAAATCAGACTTTCTTCCATTCCTAACTTTGTAGATAACGTTAAGAAAACAAAATTAAATGCTTCAATCCCTACTGCAAATGATTAAATACAGAATTACTAAAGATCAAACAAAAATTGCTATTGGGAAGGATTAAATTCTAAGACCTAAAAGAAAGCATGAGTATTGCACTGTGCAGTCAGTGTGCTAAATAACACTGCATCCATCCCTAATCAATATGAGTTATAAACAAACATTTATTAGGGCTGCATACAGAAATCACATTCAGCTGGGTGTTTTACAAATAGAAGTTGTCTACCCAGAGGCCTTATATGAGTTTAGCTTTTTTTCCCATCTAACTAGAACATTTTTATTCGCTTTTCACAAAACTCTGACAGAAAATCATAGACTGAAAAAAATAATTGTGTTCCTGAAGACAGGGGAAGCACCCATAACTGTGATTACAAAAAAAAAAAAAAAAAAAAAAAAAAAAAAAAAAAAAAAAAAAAAGAACAAAACAAAAAAAAAACCCAAACAAACCAAAAAAATATCACAAATCAGATGAAGACTTACTATAACTAGGTGAACTAAGTGCATTAGTGGTAGGTTTTTAAGACCACAGGACTAGAACTAACTTCAAGTGACAGTCATCTGCTATGATACCTGAACCTACCAGTAAGATCACTGAAGTTGCAGCTGAAGACTATTCTGACGTTTCAATCTGCAAAGTCTAACTTAGCTTTCACATCTATCTCTGTGCTCTACCAAAGTGTAAGCTCTCTTTCCCAATAATCTATTCATTCTTTTAACTTCTCTTAATAAAGTTATTCATCCCTTATAATTATTTAGCCCTCTAGGGGTTATATTTTCACAGAATGATTGAGATTGGAAGGGACCTCTGGAGGTCACCGAGTCCATACCCGTTGCTCAAGAATGGTTGCCTAAAGCCAGTTACCACGGACTGCATCCAGATGGCTTTTGAGCATCACTGCAATGATTGAGACTCCACAACTTTCCCAGGGCAATGAGTGTCAGTGCTCAGTCACCCTCACAGTAAAAATGAGCTGCCTGATGTTCAGAGGGAATCTCTCATGTTTCAGTTTGTGCTCACTGCCTCTGGTCCTGTCACTAGGCACCAGTGGAGAGAGCCTGGCTCTATCCTCTCTGCACCCTCCTTTCAGAAATTTATATACAGTGATAAATTTTAATCCTAGCTTGCAAACTACAGAGTGTTATTTATGTACTAGTACAGCTACACCAACCCTCTTGATAGTGAATTTTTGAACTCCCTAGTTTGTTTTCCCTTTTGAAATTAATGTTTAATATTTAGTTATCCTTCAGTTGCAGTTCCTCATTCACATTAGGCCATGAGGAAATGAAACAAAACAGCATCAGGAGAAGTTCAGATTGGTCATTAGAAAAAGGTTCTCTGTTGAGAGGGTGGTTGGTCACAGGCTCCCCACGGAAGTGGCCATGGCACCGAGTCAGTCAACATTCAAGGAGTGTCTGGATGACGCTCTTACTCGTATGGTTTAGGTAGTCCTGCAGGGAGTTGAACTCTATGTTCCTTAGTGGTCCTTTCCAACTTAAGATATTCTATGATTCTATGACATATTCACCGCACAGTGACAGCCAAACTCTTTGTAAGCAGCAGTGTGTAAGTTATGCTTTTGCTCAGGCTCAGAGCTGTGCTGATACTTAGCGAGGCCACACACTTCATTTTACTAACCTGTGTCACTTCCTTACAATACCTCAATACCACCTCACTCCACAAGGAGGATAAAAATCTACCCAGGAAAGAAATTTAAAAGACATCAGCATTTGAAAAAAAAAAAAAAATTATACACCCCCCTACTAGTCTATGTTCCATACACAGAAACAGTTAGCAACACTAGTAACACCTATAGAAGATAACAGTAAAAAAAAAAAACAACTCAATAGAAACTAATCTTTACTCATTGTTAAAAGGATGAGGTTTGCAATTGAAAGGAGCAAGATTTAAAGTATTAATAAATAGATATATAGCTGCTTCCACTATGACAGTAAAGTATACAATCAAGATAACAACAGTTCAGAGAGTCTCCACCTAAGGTGCACATTATAGGTTGCTGTCTCCTGATTCCCCTAAAGTTAGAAGTTTAACATATCCAAACCTTGCAATTAACAAACATCTCTGGTAAATCCTGTTGACAACTGAATCCATCACCAATCCACCTGCTCACAGCCAGATGTTGCTGCTTCTTTAGCAGAAGAGGCTGGAACTGTCCACACCTCAGCCGGATTCTCAGCTCAAGAGCAGTCTGTTGTAATGAAGTTTTTAAGACAAGAAGCTCAACTTAGCAGGGAAACAGACAAGGCATGGAAAAGCAACTATCAACTCCACTGCAGGGACCAACAAGGTGTATCAGTCAAATGGAGCAGAAAGTGTGGAAGTTATGGAAGAAGCATGCAACCGAGAACCAAAGTTAATGGGAGGAGGGGAAGTCACACCCACCTCTCCCCCCAGCAAAAAAAAAAAAACAACAAAACAACCAAAACAAAAATCAAACAAAAACCAACATGTAAACTCCATACACCACAGTTTAAGAATCTCAAGACTGGAAGTCTAAGAAGTGTTGAACAAAGTGAGAAAGGAAGTAGGATTTACTCGGGTCAACGAAGAACTGAAGAGAAGCATAGGGAGGCATGAGGACAAACTAGACAGAGCTCACTTGAGAGACCAGAGCAGAAAGATCAGCTGTGGGGGCAGTAGAACACACATCCAGCAGAACTCAGTCCTTTCTAAGGCTGACAGTACAACCTGCAATCACCACGTTACACAGCAGTGCTGCTCTTCTACCAGTAACGAACATTTATAAGAATCCATTGACAAGCTCTTGTACCGCATCTCACTTATTGCTAGCTAAGAGAAAAATTTATTGCTATTAGTACCATTCCACCAATCTAATTAGTCGTAGCTACAGGTAGCTAAAGGTTACAATCTAATGACTCACAGAAGTGCATCCATACAGTGAATATTTACTGTTTGCTTCAAAAGGAACAGCAAAAGTATGAAAATATTTGCAAAATCAGTTAAGAGTTAGGAAACATCAGAACTATGATTCCTTATACAACACAAAAGAAAATGCACAAAGGAGATGATTTACTTGATTATTCACTACATTTTTTCCACACCACAGGACTTCTTTCTCACTCAAATAAAAGAAGCTACTCAACTTTCCTCCTTGTAATTTAACGTGTTCCTTATTACACTCTACTTAAACCAACTTAATTTCTTACTGGGCTTCTGCACAGGACTCACCACTGTAGTATGTTAGCCTGACATAAAAATTAACTTGTTTTCACACCACCTTCACAAAACCATTCATAAAAACGGATATTCTTCCCGTTTTATAGATGAGTAACCTGAGTTACAGACTGAAATTTAAGAACTATCCACCGATTTTGCCTGCATAGTTTTTGACTGCACAGTTAGAGAAATTTAGGGCACAACTTTTAAAGTACGTCACATTATCCAGTACTAGGTGTGAAAATAAAGCTTCTGTTGAGCCCTACAGAAGAAGTGGGGGTGTAGAGCCCCAGGAAATTAATCAAAAGCTTGGTTTAAACAGACTCAATTGGGATCTCAAGAAACTGATAGAAAGAAAGAATTCCAGTATTCCAAAGTGACATTCAATCACCCAAATCACTAGATACACTTTCCCTTCCCACAGTCCCCTGTCAACTAATTTCAAATTTTTCAGCTTTTTGATAAGTATGTCAGCCAACTTCAAGATGCACCTCCAATCCCTCAATACAGCAAGTTGAAAAAAAACAAACATATAAATAAGTACATTTTATGGTAGTCTTTAGTTAGGAGGACAGAAATGAATTAAAACCACTTTGTATTTAAAAAGAAATTGAAATTTTAATATGTTAAGGCATTTTCATATGTAATAGAGAAGATGAAGGGGGCAATGACCCATTATGAAGTAAAAAGTTACTCTAAACATGCTCATATATAATACTGTATGAATACCCTGACGGAGAGCTTACTACAGGCAACATTTGTAACTTTGAGAACTCGAAACAGTTCAAAGTCTTCTCTAAGTGCAATGTACCAGCCATCAAAAATGAGCACGGAAATTTTCTTTCCAAAACTTGTGCATGCATGAAAATCTCTATTCTTAATTCCCTTGGTTACAGAAACGCTTCCAACAACTACGGACTGCAAAATCTAAGCTGGGCAAATGGAAAGGAAATGCATCTCCTACTCACTATCTCTTCAAAAACCCCCTTTACAAATCTTCTAAAGACTTTACCATTTGGCTTATTCATTCTTTCTTTCATTTCCAAAAGCCAAAAAAGCAAAATGTTATAATCTTATTCTGACTAGTTCATACTCTCAGAGGAAGACAATCCAATGAAAGTTGAATTACATACCATGAATTAGGTGTCCACAATTTGTCTCACTAGACTTTTCAAAAGCTGAGTGGCACACATTGAAAAAAAATCTGAGCGTCTACGGATATCATCCCATACAAAAGCTTTCACAAACTCATGGCATAAAAAGCTACAGCCTCTTCCATACACTTTGTTTCCATGTACAGGAACAAACTACGCGCGATGCTTCACACTGAACTGTCAAACAACAAAATAATTGCCATAGACTTAACAGTAAGCCACCTAGCATCTCTGTACATTTTCCGCACAAAAACTCAACTTTCAAGTAGATAAATGCAGGGGCGGGGGAGGGTGGTGGTGACGGAAATCCCTAATGATACTAAAAATTTCCCATAAAGTTATTTTCTGCTCACTTTTCATGACAACTCAGCTCAAATCTTTTTTTCTTAAGAACAGTAACCTAACAAACGCAGTGGCAAAGTTTTCCCAGAAATCCAATTGTCTTCACTGAAACTCTACGCTCAAATATCAAAGCAGTATCAATAGATGTTGAACAGTCAAATCCAAAGTGGCTCAAAGCTTACATACAGAAAATTGTGATGTAGATTCATTTTTTTTAAAGACTTCCTCATGAGAAATACGCTTGCACTCAGTGTAGATAACCTTTTTTTTTTTCCTTCTTTAAAATAAAGTAGTTCTTGGTTGAGGTGTCCCCCCTCCGACTTTCAGAATCCTGACTCTTGATACTGGATTGAGCTACAATGCGGACACATTGTGGATGTCTCAGAGAGAACCAGAGGCTGCTTTGAAAGAAGTTGCGGACAACCAATCGGCATACTTGCACAAAAAGTGGAAAACCTCACTCAACAGTTACTTTATAAGTGGTTAACAATTATACTTCAGCTGAACCTAGTCCTCTTTAAATGAGCTACAAAATGTAGTTTAGGTGACTATACAATGGAAGCTATTAAGACACTAACACTTTTGACTGCTAACTTCGTGTCTTCTTTGTCCATTAAAAGGCGCGCAAGTGAAGCATCTCATTTCAGCAGGAGCATCCGCTAGGATTTCTAATTAAGTCGGAGAAAAAGTACACACAGTATTGTCTGGAATCGATCTCTGAAGAACAGGGTCTAAATTAGAAAACCCCAGATGGGGTCCTGATCCCTAGTTACGGTACCACCATATAAATGGTGACAGACACAAGATGATTAGTACAAACATGTCCATCTGTTCCCAATGAGGTAGGGTGCTGCTTTTTTTATTATTACTTCTTGAAACATATTAATACCAAAGTTGTCATGAGCTGAAATGACAGAGCTAAAGATCAGGCAGTACAAAACAAGCAGAAAGACGCAAAATGTTTTTCCAGTGCTTGAAACTGGATGTGAAAGAGTAAATGTGAAAGAGATAGGGGGCAAAGTAATGGAGGTCTTAATCCTCAGAACCTACTTCAAGGACTTCCTCACACTTTAGAAAAAGCTGAAAGCAGGATATGCAAAGACAGACAGTAATCATCTTCAAAAAGAGTGGATGTGTTAACATTTTGATTCTTCTAAGTTAAAATATTGGTTGTATTTCATGGAATTATTTAAAGTTAGATGTATTATAGTAATTTTTTAAATTACAATTTCTTTTGTGGAATCCAAAATGCTCCAAAGTTTTTGAAATAAACCACTAACCTGCTAAAACAACAAAGATTATTTTCATTCATACACCGCACTTTTGATACATTTTACTTAAGTACCAGAACTAAGTAGGGGAAAAAAAAAAAGGCATGTTTCCTACAAGACTACGTTCAACTGAAGACGTCAAAAATGGAAGGGCAATGGGTATGTCATTTACATACACACACAGTCTTAACTTTCTGATGTTTGACCTCTAAGGACAAGAAGAGATGTGGTTGGGTTTTTTTTAAAGAATATTTTGTAATTCTTTAAAAGCCTGTACATGATTTCTTCCAGGATCTGTCAATGCTGTTCAAATAGTCCAGAAGATCTATAAATCTGATAAATCAGCACAGCACTTCACCATCAAGGATGATCACACTTACAGAGTCTTTTAAAAAAACATTTCCTCGGTTTTCCCTCACCAGTCAGTTTCAAAACTGACCGAAAGCCTCCAATATTCTCTCAGTCTTTCCAAAAATCATTTCTGGTTGCAGTACTGACATTTTGTGCTATGAGTAAAAACACCATTACTTTAGAAACTTGTTAAAAAGAGTACAATACACTACCTTACCACTTTTCAGTGCCGCACACCAGAACTTTTTGGTTCTAATAAAGGAACTTGTCTGAAGGGGTGGGGGCCACTATGCCAAGAAAGAGGAAAGTATGTATTTCAGCTAATTAACGTTAAGAGAAAGGGACATTAGAATGAAACCTGTACGGAAAAATGATGAGTTGTAGTATCATATTTTCCTCCATTTCCTACTGCGCATGTTTTTACTGTTCAGCTTCACATTTTCTTACTCACTGCTCCCATGAAAATTCTCATTGTGCAACAAGTAGTCTTCATCACCTCTCCCAAATCAGGTTTAAAGACAAAAACATTTCCTCAAAAAACCTTTAAATGGAAATCCCTTACTAAAAGACTCATATATGTACTTGACACAAATTCTTACTCTTCTGCGTGAATATACACTGTGTGACAGAAGAAACAGATAGAGAGGAAAAGACATAACCTGAGACTGGCAGAGAGCAATATCTCCCAAAAGAAAACGCATCCCTTTTGAGAGTCTCGTGTTCTAGAGCCAAAAGTGGATAATGCCTGAGGTCATGCCCATATTTTATTACTATGCTTTTCCAAATGCTAGTAATGACTGTTGTTTTTTATATTTCTAATTACAGCTTAATAATGACTTAGCCGACTTGTTGAACTGAAGTTGATAAGCAAGCTTGCTAGATACAGTCTAAACCAAATACTTACATGGCACCCAACAAAACCAGCATATGAGTGTTACAAGATTTTCCATTTTAATTTGATTTATTTAGTTGTTTCATCAACAACTGAGCTGCAATTTATCCAGCTTGTATAGTCACTAGTAAAGGGAATGCAAGAGTCACATAGGCAAATACTACTGTATATAAACTACATTTTAAGTAGTAAAACAGCACGCACAACCACATCAGACACACCCCCACCTCACAGTAATCAAGTACAACCTTGCTTCAAACACAGACACAAGATGTCATGCAAGTACTAAACTACTTTCTCCAGCAGTGCACGCTTTCAAATGCCAGTGACTAACACGATACACACACCTCCGCTACCTTACCTGATCTTCTCTCACTCTCTTTTCGGGTAGTCTGAGCATACATTCAGCTGTTTCACATCTTTTCGTGATGTTATTTCACACAACTACACACAATATTTAGAGCATATCTAGATTACATACAAGATATGCCAAGCAAAATTTCCATCAACTGAAAATAGAGTAACTCCACTAGTTTGGAAGGGGAAAACCTGAAGGAATGCACGTCATCTTACCTCCCTTCCCAAAACGTGATTTGACACCCATTTTCAACTATAAAACCAAATTTTCAACACCCTTTCTACTGCATCCCCAGCAAGGGGAAATCGGTTACAGCCAAAGCACGAAACAAAGACCAACATAAGAACACTTCAGCAGTTGTGTTAAAGGGGAAAACAGAACGCCTCACAAAATAATCACAGCTCTCACAGTAAGCAACCGTGCAGGAAGCAAACATAAAAGTCAGAATAAGGCTTGCACGACAAAATCTAGCTCTGCAGGAGCTGGTCCGCTGCAGTTTAATTTTCCAGGATTGTTCACCGTCATTAATTGTCGATTTGTTTTGAATAAGAGATAGTGATTTATTTGCAGCGGGATGAAGTTACAGACCTAGATTCCTGACCAGAGACTCTCAACGTAAACAATACATAACCTATAAATTAACCATTCTCCATCTGGCAATTCATATGTAAAATTCATAGTTTTTCACCTACCAGGCGGTGGCAATCACCCCTCACCCCCCTTCCTTCCCGAGCACTTTCTAACAGAGCCTGATGCAAAGTGGGAGGGAAAAAAAAGAAAGAAAGAAAAAGAGGAGGAAAAAAAAAAAAAGCCAGCATGAAAGAAACGGGCTCACACAAGTAGGGACCCCACCAAACCAAGGTCCTCGGCGGCCGCCACCTCCACCCGGGCTGCCGACAAGCGCTAAGCGCGGAGCGGAGGAAAGCGAAGCGGGCGGGGAAGGGAGGGGAGGGTCCCCTCGCCAAGCCCGGGCAGCCGCGCGCGGCGGCGGGAGCCCCGGTGCAGCCCAAGCCGGGACCAGGCCGGTTGGAAGGGGC
>VWZK01022265.1:367288-381761 GCA_013396935.1 Baryphthengus martii | reverse complement strand
TAACCCTGCCCTCCGCTCCGCCGCTGCCGCGGGAACCGCGGAGCACCGCTACCGGGCGATGAAGGGGGTCGAGCAGGGAGGGAGCTAAGAGGGCGGGGAGGAGGGAAGTGTTAAAAGTCACGACCCTTCCCCACGCGTGCTGGCGCCGTGGGGCCCAGTGCAGCCCTCGCTGTCCAGCCGGGGGAACCTCCCGCGGAAAAGCGCCGGTAGCCTCACGGCACCGCACGAGTCCTTGCCGAAAGCGACGGGAACGGGGTCCGGAATCGCGACGGCGCGATTTCCAGGCTGGCCGAGCACCTCGCTTCAGCCGCCCGGACCGACCGCGTGAGCTGCAGCGCTTGGGGACACGGAAAGCGACAAAGCGAACGGCCCGGGCCGAGAGAGGACCGGGCACTCGGTTGACAGATGAACCACGATCGATTTATCCGCTGAAGCGCGCTGTGTGAATTAGTGAAAGAAGTATTTCCCCCGAAAGACAATGAATTATTAAGGGATTATTGCAAAACAATAAGGCATAAAGTTGCTTAACTGCGGAGGAAAAGCGGGGGAGATAAAAAGTAGCAGAAATCGCTCATCAAACCCTTTGGTTTTGCTTGAGTGCAGGAGTTTCAGGGGCGCCCTTACAGGAAAGCACAAACCGAAAAGTGATGTAATTTCTTCTCACGGCTACGATTAAATGCTTCATTTATGAATGACGCATCACAAGAACATGGAAGGGTTTAAGAGTATTATGATTTGAAAAACATAGATCATATTCAGTAGATCTGTTGAAATACGCTCAGGGCTTTGTACGGGGTGAGAAACGTACTTAAATCGTATCTTAGCCAAGACATTATAACTAATATTTTAAATCTTTATGTAAGTTCCCTGACGCTTTCTGAACTTCACTTACACACTGTAACCAGCTCGCTTTATTTTCGTTCACGTTTTAAACTAAATTAAATAGCTTCGTCTTATAACAAAGGCTACATCAGTCCTGCCGGGATAAATTGCCGGAATTATTACCTAAAAAAAAAAAATCACTTTTCAGGCCCCAAAACTCCCCTTGGGTGAATTAGGTTTGTCCCGCTATTCCTGCAAACAGCACTACTGCATAGGCAGACAAGAGAGGAATGCTATGTCTGAAAAATGTATATTGCTTATTAATGGGAAGGATCCCGCACTTGCAAACAAGAATTTTTTTTCTTCTTGTTTTGTTGTTTTTTGTTTTTTTTTTTATGAGGGTTGAACAATTTCACCTCAGCCCCCGCGTTGCCATCTCTCTGGGCTTACCCAGATAGAAAATCTCTGGCTGGGGAACGCGTCTTTTTCCTGTGGCCAGCACTCGCACGTCTGTGCGGGGACGCTTCAGAAACCAGCAGAAACGTTAATCGCTTATATCGCAAGTGAAATTGCAAAACCAGCTGTACAACTGTGAAAGTAACTAGTGTGCCGCTATAATTCGTATGCAAATATTTAGCTCCGTTTTACTGACAGAGCAGGTTACAGCAGCCCCGAACGCTTTCAGGGAGAGAAGAATACAAGGTGCTGGTGAAACGGAGGTCTCTCCCTAGTTACGCGCTGCCCTTCTTTTCGTGCTTGCACCGAGACTCTTCAAAATTCCAGAAATCGACATGTCGGAGGTAATCCTTCACTCCTCCCTTCTTCCTCCCCCTCTCGGTTTCGGCACCGTCGGGGCGCGGAACCCCGCAGCGCGATGCCGGCTACAGGCGNGGGCAGCCGCGCCGTGTGGAGAAGGCGCCGCCAGACAGGCCGAGGCCCTGGCGGAGGCCGGGTGGGTGCCGCGGGCGGCAGGAGGCAGCGTGGAGCTGTCGTTCCTCAGCGCCGGCAAAGGCTATCAACTCACCGGGAAGCCGCCGTTAAGACACCACTACCCCCCTTAAACGCCTCCGTTTGGTGGCTTAGCTAGACGTGTTGCGCAGGAGTTTCCTCAGAACATAATTTGGGAAGTGTTAAGGACCCATATTCTACTTACAGGAGGGAGTAACAAGTACTCAGCTCCTTTTCGGTGCAATCCTGAAAGAAAAGAGCTCTCACAAGGCACTGATGACTGTAGGCAGACTCCGCTTTACTAGACTGGCCACCTCCCGAAAGTGCAGGCAAAAGTAAGCATAAATGTATGTTACTTGCAGAAACCGTAAAATTAAGATTCAAAATATTTGCGCAAAATAAATATTTTCCTTACGGTATGACTGTAGAGAAAGCCAGTGCCAGGGAACTCCACAGACTGGCTATGTTACGCAGATTGTGTGTTGAAGACACTGTTTCGCATCTCAGTGTTCAAGCGACAATGATGAACATCCCAGCCAAAGAACATCCTACACAGTAGTATTCTTCTCACAGCTTTCTGTCTGTAAAAACATTGTGTGGAAATAGCAGACTACAGTGTCAAATGAAGCTTTGTACCTCAGAAATACACAGAATCTTCTCAACAACAAAAATGCCATCCTGAGTCAGACCAATAGTCCATCTAGCCCCGTATTTGGTAACCAGCAGTCGCACCAGCATTTTCACATTTCCAGTTTGCTGGCCCCTGCAATTTCTCCAAATGCAGAGGAAAAAAAAATGAGGTAGTAGTATTCCTTGTTTTAGTAGTATGAAACAAGAATAATAGCACAGGAGATACTAATTAGGGATACCTGCTTGCTTTCTGTTGTCCATTGTACACTCCCAGCATCTACAGTTGCTGTAATACGGTTACTACATGTCTGGTTTTTACACACCTATTTCCTTTAGAACACATTTATGGACCTCTTGTCCACTAACTTGTCTAAGCCCTTCATGAACCTGCTGACACGACGTATTTTCTAGCCTCCTTAGGCAGCAGGTTGTAGAAGCCCATTACCCATAGTGTCAAGAACCTTATTTTTGCATTCACCTTGAACAGAGGCTTCTTGATTTGTAAAATTTGTTCATAGATCGCTCAGCCTTGTCTTCTCACAATCAGAATGCAAACCCTTTTAGTCCCTACTTCATCAGACTACTGATCTCTCCCCTTTGATCATTGCAGTTATTTTTCTTGATAGCTCCTTTAAATGTGTTGTGTCCTTGCACGCTGTACTCAAGACAGGAGTACATTGAGATTTCCCACAGAGCAGCAAACTGCCTTCTTTCTGTCTTGTTCTCAGCGCTCTTCCGGATGATGCCTTACATCTCTGTTGTTTAGTGGGTCTTTTGGTTGCTGCGTCACTTTGAGCCAAAGATTTCAGAGACCTGACAACCGTGACTTCAAAGCTTCATGAATTTAAATTTCCAGGATAGGACAGGTAATTCAATGCTTTACCTCACACCAATTTACTTCAGAGCCTATCTGCCATCTTTTTGCCCATTCAGTTCGATGAGGCTTTCTGGAGTTCTTTCCACCAGCACAGCATTCGATTACCCAAAAGAGTTTAACACCATCCAAGTACCATTCAGTCTGCACCCTCTTTTCTGGATCATCGATGAAGATCAAAGATTGTTGCATAAAACAACATCAGTAAACCCAAACACTTCTGGAGGAGAGCGTTGCTGACTTATCTCCACCCTGGAAAATAACCATTAAATGGTACTTTCTGCTTCCATCGGTCAACCAAATTTCCAGCTCAGAACAGGACACTTACTCAAATTCCATGGTAACTTTGTTTAACAGCTTTTAGTGAGGAACCTGCACAAATGCATTCTGAAAGTACAAGAATGTCCCCTGGTTTATCTTTGTCCACATACTTCCTGACTCTCAAACCCGCTAGAAGTCTGTGATGGAGTCAATGCCTCCTTTCACAGAAACTATGCTGGTGCTTTCCCGAGACATTATGCTTATCCATGGGCCCAGTGACCTTCTCTTTTATTGTATTGATCTTTCAGTGTGAACAGAAGTAGGAACAAGCATCAAGGTAACATCACCACTAGAAGATTCACTAAACATTTTTACTGTGTCACGTTCTCATTACAGCAACTCTGAGGCATTTTCATATATGAATATTTTCCTATGTTTTGCCTGTAAGTGCCTCATTTTTTTTTTCACTCATTGACTTGAACAAAAGAAGTACAATAAGATATACCAGCTTTATGGGTACTTCAAACCAGAATAAACAAACATCCTGACTTTACCAGTCATCTCTTTACTTAAATAAGAGCTCTAAGACATACCTCACAGGACTGAATAGACCTCAGGAAGAAAGCTGACAGGTGAGAAGCGATATAGATTTTCAAACCACCCCAGCATCCCACTGTGGGATGAAGAAAGGTCGAAAGGAAGCTGGGTCCTAGAATAACTCAGTGCTGTAGACCTCAGCAATCCCTACTGATTCACTACAGTGAAATATGAAGATTGCATAACAAAATCCTACAGTTCCAGGCAGAGCAAGGGAAGGAATAGATTGAAATTTTTGTTTCCCCTCCCCCAAGAGAAGCAGATATTTACCTTAACTGTATCATAAAACTCTCTCCTGGCTAGCAAGTTCAGTCAGCTCACAAGGAGAGTAAGCTAACACATGGAAGAAGGGAGGGACTACACAGCAGAGACCAAGAACTTTTGATAGCTATAACCTGTGAATTGTTTCATCGACTTCCCTACCTATTGATAACATTATGTGAATTAAGAGTAATTGTTGAGCAAATCTTTCCGCAAAGTCATCACTAGAGTCTGATGAAGAGCCAGCACAAATAACAAAGAATTTGAATGGAAGCCAATTGGTGGGGTTTATTTGAATGCAAACTACAAGTTACATTTCTAAATATTACATGAGTTACCAAAGAGAAATCAAAACCACTTAACTGAATCGTAAAGTAGCTTTTGTTTCCTTTTATAAATGATTTGGGCAAAATCAGGGCAGAACAGGAAAATAAAAATGTAAAAACTTGAAGAAATAGAAGGGTGCATTTTTTTCCTTTTCTTTTTTTTCCACCACGCTTATCTAAATTCCATTTCTTAACATATCTGGTTTGTGAAAAGGGTACTTTTGTTTCCGGCGTACATACAACCACCATTCCTTTCTGTTTGTTTCTCTTATAGTTGACTCTTGAGCAACTGCATCAAAAATATTTTATTAGAAAAACAATCCAAATTAAATACATGTGATTTATATACTAAGCTCTTCACATTGTCCACATAGGAGGGAGAGTTAGTGCCTATATACACCTCCGACTTGCAGATGTATTTGCCTGAAAGCAAAAAATATATCATTTATTAGTGTTGGCTCTTCAACTAAATAGCTGATATTATTATGAACACGAGTTAATTTCGCAACTAATTTTAGTACCTCATATGTCTCTTAAGTAATTTGCAAGGAAGTCACATGGAAACACTGACTTAAGATGACTGGAATTTTTAGACTCTTACTGTCTCTGTGAGTGCTGTTTCCAACAGTGTCTCCTTGCAAACAAAAATCAAACAGCTGAAAAAGTGATGCTCAGAATCTACTGGCTTTAATACATGCACAGTATTAACTCTAATGTTTGGTTAAGTACGGCTTTTATCTCAGTGCTAACAAGTCTGACTCTACCAAAAATATCTATCTGCGTCTCTCCTGTCGTTTTGTTTTCTAATAAGAAGACAAGAGTCATTAAGTATTATATGATATTTCAGAAAAAAAAAAAATTAAACAAGTTACTGGAGATGGTATTATGTTACTTTTTAGAGTGAGGACTGCAGGAAGCCTTTCACTCCACCTACTCATCTGCTCTCTTCCTGTAATAGTTAACAGGTACAGTGGGACATTAGTAAGATTAGATGACCCACTAAAGTAAGCCATCTATGAAAAAGTACTACCCCCTTCCAAAACATGCCATCTCAAGTTAGCTGTAGGCGTACCTTTCTCTCTGACCTCTCTTCTTCAGAGAGGATCACAAAGAGGTCAGTGCCTGTGGAGACGTGTATGGGAAGGGAACTAGAAAATGTTTCATGTTACAGTAGCCACAGGAGTGAAAAACATCATTGAGATTGTTAACGCTGTGAAACAGAATCTGTCTCTTCACTGCAGTCAGGAAGTGATGGTGCTTTATTCCATTGCCAAACAGTGCATCTTTTATGCTTCAGCTAAACAAATCTAACCATCTTGCTGTCCGACAGGAACAAGTTAGAGAGCATTAATACACAAACCTTTAAGGCTTCTAATATTAGTTGTTGGTTTGTTGATTGTTTTTTTTTGGTTGGTTGGGGTTTTGTTCGCTTGGGTGTGGTGTTTTTTTGTAGGGGGGGTGGTTGATTTTTTTTCATTCTAGTGTGGCTTAACAGCTGTTTTGTTTTTAAGTGTCATGGAATTTTCTTGCTGACTACTGACCACTGCAGCTATTTGCACAGTGTATGCCTACAACTTAACACTAATATAACCTATATCAGCCAGCATCTAAAAGGACATGGTAGTCAGAAAAAAAAACAAACCACCTCTTCCCTTACTGCCTTCCTGACAGGTATGACAGTAGGGAATTAGTATTTTGGGAGTCTGTACCAGCAGTCTTTCTTTCCCTGGTGATTAGCTCAGTTTGTCAGTGAATTAAATTAGTTTCTCCTCTGAGTTCCCTTAATTGATTTAAATGCTTTCCATCCTTGACTGAGATGTAGGATGAGAGGTGGGAGAGGGAGAGTACATAACCTAAATATTTTTAAGCAACACTCATATGACAAAATGGGAAAAATACGTAAGAAATTTTTACTGTGAGTTGTATCTGAAAGGTGAGCATCTCTGTTGTTAAACTTCAATTATTGAAATAAAAGTAATTTCAGGTAACAACTGCACAGTTAAAAGGAACAAGTAATCTAGAAAACAGTGAAGCTGTTAACATCTTCATAACTAAACATGTTGCACAGAAATTCTTTAGTATTTTATCACCTCTTTTCCTCTCACTTCAACAGTGATTAATGTATTAAGCATTAATTACTTAAACATATTCTACTGTGTAAAATTCTGGGCAATTTTCTCAATCCAATGCTCTTTCTTCTACCTACACTTTTTCATTTTACTATTCCACTGTCTTCCAATGTCCCATTGAATTTAAGCCTGCTGAAGGTATAACACTCAGTCTCCTCCATTTTCATGTAAATTTGAGCTGTTATTGAGATGTTCTTGCAGACTAAGCAGTTGCCTGGACCTTCATCTTGGGTGTCTCTTCTCAAAAATTCCCCATGTTCTACTTTGAAACATGGAATTTATTCTGAATCATGTTTTCTTGGTCTGCTTTCCCCTAGTATTTAACAACGTATAAACTCAGCTTTGCTGTAGTCTAGCAGCTGCATTATTTTCTAAAGTACTCTGCCTTAAAACAAAGGCTAAATCTTACAGTTCTTTTAGTTCTGTTTTGCTGTAGTGCTTCATACCTAACTTACAGAACAGGTTCTTTACTGGGAAAAAAACCCACCTCAACAAAAAAAAAGCCCAAATCAAGCATGCCATACAGCTTTCAGCCAAAAAACATCAAAGATTTCAAGAACCTCCAAAATAAACTACTGAAGTATTCCTTTTATTTTCTCCCCATTATTTTTTCTTCAAAATGGTTCATTCTGTAATGAAAAGGAATAAAATATCAGTAGTTCAATTAAAAAAACAAATATTACAAGAAGAAATACTAATCTCTCCGTAGCTTAAATATTGCTTACTAGAATCTATTATATGTATCAAAAAAGTACTCCTATGTCCTATAACCAGCAGGCCAGTAGGGATATTTTTTCAACAAAAAGTAGGACTTTTTCAAAACTATAATGCAGAATTCCTAAGTTAATTCTCAAACTTAAATTTGACCTCAAAAAATGTGGAAACTGAGAAGCCAAAAACTGTTACCGAGTTTTTATGATTGAAACTTTGATCTGACCTTTATACAGCTTTTTGCCATATAAATATTTCAGAAAATCAATTTGGCAAATGATATTCCTAGTAGATTGAGTAAACCAGTTCTCTTAAGGTGATCTACAATTTTCCTCTAGATATAGTTTGATTTACATTCGAGGAATTATGCAAGAGTATTTCCTGAATTTCCTAAAACATCTCAAAACCTCAGTTTTTCTTGAAGCTACACTTTTTCTAACAAGATCTAGTGAAGGACAGAATGGAAAGACAAACTAAGACCCAGGGCGATTATCTTTTAGAAACAGGCATGATTAAATACAATTATCTAACTAGTCCTCTTGAACTCAAGTGCAGGCCTTATTAAAGTGCTATTAGAAGAACAGTGTTATGAGAAGATATGTCAAGTTTGATAACAAGATCAAGGCACAAGATCTAAATGATTTCATTCCATATTAACCCTCAATTGCAAAAGCCAATCTCAAGTGGTGCCCACTGGGTATTTTTCTTGATTTTTTTTTCCCTTGTTATTACAGATGAAGTCTCAGCATTCTGTCTTACATTTGCCTAATCTTTTCTATTAAAAGGCAGAATACAGACATTTATTGTTTTGCCAACATTTAATTCTTTGGGTTAATGTTTTTCACACCAGCTACCTTCTTCATGCTGAGTTATTTTGGGAAGTTTTATCAAGAAATTTTTCTAGAAGCAAATTCTAAGGAAATCTTTCCTTGCAGAAAAGAATAGTATAATGTTTTTACTATAAATATCCAATGCTTCTCCTTTTATGAAATAGGAACTGGCATTTTGAGAAATCTGAAGAATATTCCTCTTCCTGCTGCCATTACAGTGCACCCAAACAGCGTACCTCTGTCCTGCAGAGAGTGCGTATATTCTCTATAGTTTTCTCTCAGCTACCAGAAGGAAGAAAATACTCTGAATCAAATGGAAAGAACAGCATTCGTAGTAGGAAGTGATACAGGACTATGGAATCTAAAACAGTAATGGGAACAAGGTGAGAATCAAAGAATGGTTTGGATCAGAAGGGACTTTAAAGATTATCTAGTTCCACACCGCCTGCCATAAGCAGTGACATCTCCCACTAGACCAGGTTGCACAAGACCTCATCCAACCTGGTCTTGAACAATTCCAGTGTTGGAGCATCCACAACTTTCCTGGGCAACCTGTTCCGGTGTCTCACCACTCTCATAGTTACGAAATTCTTCCTCATTTCTAACCTAATTATACCCACTTCTAGTTTAAAACCATTACCCATTGTCCTATCACTAAAAGCCCTTGTAAAAAGTCCCTCCCCAGCTTTCTCATAGGTTCCATTCAGATACTGGAAGGCTGCAATAAGGTCTCCATGGAGCCTTCTCCAGGCCGAACAACCTCAACTGTCATCCTGTCCTTAGATGAGAGGCGCTTAAACCCTCTGATCATCTTTGTGGCCCTTGCTGAGAAGCCAGATCATACTGGAAAGCAACAGTAGAGTTGAACAGACCAGCAGTCACAGTCGGTAGAAACGCTGGAGGTAACAACAATGTTAAGGAGTTGCTGGGTAGACCACCATGGTGGGTAGGGTCATGTTAGCTAGTATCCATTAGGGTGAGGTGATACAGTTAAATTGATCCAAGGTTTGAGTGCTGCTGAAAGGAGAGGTCCCTGTCCCTACACCCTCCTCAGCTACTTATTCCCATTGCTTCTCTGGTACTGGCTGGCCTGGGCGCACTAGTGATGCAGGAGCACCGGCTCTCTCCAGGGTCAAAGAAGAGCAAGAGCTACTACAATGCCTAGGAAAGTACCTAGGCATCCCCCTATGCGGGAAGACACTAACAGAAGCATCTTTTCTGACAGTAGTTTAATTTTAGTGTGGTTCAATTTTAATCTGAAATTGTACCTTAAGACATTTTTTTCTACAGAACCTGAAACTGGGCCCATGCAGAGGAGAGCAGGCTGTTAATGCAACGACGTATGTGTATTGGGTTTGGCCGAGATGGAGTTAATGTTCCCCACAGAAGCTCTTATGGTGCTGTGCTTTGTATTGGGAGGTAGATAATCTTATCTACCTATCTACCTATTTTATCTTGGTGCTTGCACAGCACCAAGGCTGTCTTCCCAACATCTTCCCTCTCCTCCCACCCTGCCCAATGAGATGGGGTGGGCACGATCTTGGGAGGGGACACAGCCAGGACAGCTGACCCAAACTGACTAAAGAGATACTCCACACTGTATGATGTCAGCTCAAGTATAAAAGGAAGAGAAAGGAAGAGGAGGGTGGGGGCATCCATTTGAGAAGATGCTTGTCCTCTACATATACTGGAGCCCTACTTCCCGGGAAAGGCCAGACATCGCCTGATAATGAGAATAAAATCTTGTTTTGCTTCGCTTCGAGCGGCTTGCTTTTCTGCTTTTTCCATTAAACTGCCTTTATCGTAAACCACGGGCTCTTCCCATCTTATTCTCTCCCCCACCTTGTCGTGCTGAGGGAAGTCGGGGGGAGTGATAGAGCTACTTGGTGGGTATCTGGTGCTCAGCCAAGGTCAACCCACCAGTCTTTTTTTGGCACCCAACATGGGGCTCGACAATGGCAGTGTTCTATTAAGTGGGCTTCAGCTACAGTAGTTATTAGCGGCAAGCTCCTGTGCCGGTCACAGAGTTTGTTTGCGTGTACTTATCTCTGTTTTGCTAAGCTGAGGAACATGCTGATAGAAACGCTGACTCTCCGCTGTGCCTTTACACTGGTAGCCTTAGAGTGCTGGGCGAGCTATTTCTTCAGGAGGATGAAGGAACTTGGGAACATGCTGGCACAAATAATAACAACGTGCTTTACGCTGGCATTGGTGGCTTTACTGCGCTGGGGCAGCTGTCTTGTAGAGAAGAAGGGAGAGTACATCTCCCTCTCCCTGCTGGGGACCAATGTGAGTGATTTTACTGTAAAGGCTCCTGAGGTCCTTGCCCACCCCTATGTGAGCAGTTTAATTAATATTGTTGGCCTACTGTGGGTTGTGTGGAGTCTGGTCTCACGTTGGTCTAAGAGGAGACAATGTTTTGGTGGGGTTACACCAAAATGTGTCCTGAGGCAGCCTGCTCCTGGGTGGCAGGGAGTATGGAAGCATTTGGGCAGGTTCTAGGATGGCCAACACCTCCCATAGCTTGGGACTTTACCCCCGAAGAAGCAAGCAACCCTGCTGAATTGACCCATCACTTCATAGAAGGCTGCCTTGCTTACCCTGATGAAAAACAGCAGCTTCTATCATTGTACTGGGGCCCGGCCTGTGCTTACCGAGCCACAGTTCAGCACTCTCAGAAGACTGTGGCCAAGGCAGGGACCCAAACTACCACTGAAGACACCCTGGTTGAGATAGGGACCCAAACAACGACTGCAGCAATAGCCCCGGTAATGAAAAAAAAAAAACAGTGGACGAGGAGAACAACAGGTACATATCCTTGATTAATGAGGGATGGAAAGGAAGAAAAGGAGGGGCTTGGTCGAGAAGCTGGTCGCTCAACAAAGAGAGAGAAGGAAAAAGTGACAGAACTCAAGCAGGAGGCAGAAACTACCCGGTCCCTGATGTCATCAGAACTCCAAGATATGAGGAAAAATTACAGCCGTCAGCCAGGTGAGCACCATAAGAGCTTCTACGGGGAACATTAACTCCATCTCAGCCAAACCCAATACAGTATGTTAGTACAAGTACCAGTGATCTCTGCCATGGATCTAAAACTTCAACTACACCAGTAAACCATATAGGAATCAGGATGATCTTCCAGAGTGAGCAGCTGCCACCTTCCTTCCCTTTTTAATTAAGGAAATCAAACTCCGAGAAAACAGTCCATTTGCAAGTTCAAACACTGCAGTTAAAAATGTCAAAACTTATTTTCTTCATAGAACTTTTTTCACTTCTCTTACACGTACAAATTGTCATGCTACCTGTGATGTTCAAATAAACTTAAACTTATAAGACACTTGGAAAACAATAAAAATCTGACTATATAAAGTGGAAAACTCTTCTCTTAGATCAGTTAAAGCCAACATTTCATCAACTTATACAAAGGCAATGGCATAAATGTTAAGGAACACAAGAATAGATTTTTTTTTCATGATTTGTTACCCATACAATAACAGTACTACACCCTCATATTTTTACTTCGGTGAGAAGTTTCCACAAAAATCACAGGTGAGTTTTGTATGTTACAGCAAGTGTGATTTGGGTGAGGTATCATAGAGGTACATGATAGAGTTCTACCTGGCACACGGTAGAGTTTCAAGCAAATCTGTATTTGAAAAATAAAGAAGTTATGTGATTCACATTCCTCTGCAAACAAAGAAAAAAAAAACCAAACCTGATCTGTTAATGCTTCTTTGTAAATATTTTCACCATTACATTGTTTAGCCCTTGGACACTATGTTTCCTACCCTATCAGCTTCTCCTGATGATGTCTCCAATTGAACTTCTCTGACCATCTGCTGCTCCAGCCTGAGGACTCTGCTGTTTGTAGCTCTGTCTCAAATAGGTACAGTATCTTCCCATATAGGATCTGTAGCAGCTGTTGTAATATCATCAGGGAAAATATATTTTATTACTCTCAATGAGGTTGAAAAAATGACATTAGGGTATTATCAGTTGTAACATGTGGGTTATTTAATTAGATACGCAAGCACTGGGAGAATTCCCAAAATGAAATACATCTGAGATAATTACTAGATACACAAGATGAAGCACTTAAGAGCCTTAGGATTAAATAATCAATAGTATTACTGCTAGAAAAAAATTCTCTCAGAAGTCAAGAATCTTGGTTGCAAATTATTTTTAATATTAAGGACTAGTCCTATTATCTTTAGCTAATCTTATGAAAAAGGGCAGGAGAATAAAGCAGCATAGTCCTTTGTACTTCCAAAGGTACCTGTGTTAAGAAATATTCCACCAACCTGCAATAATACGCTCCTTTGTCTATTTTCTGTCTCTACATTTTTCTTGGTAGTAAAGATCAGTTCTTTATGACATTTCCTATCTTCCTACTTGAAAGAATTCCTTCCAGCAGAAATGACCAGTTTCTTCTGAATTTTTATTTACATTAGAATAGCTTTAGTATTTGTCTCTTCGACTGTGGATTCCAAACTATGGTACAAAATGCAGGCCCCAAAGCCCCAGCAAGGCCATGTCTAAACATAGGACAGCTCCCGTATTCCAGAAGAATTCACATATTGTTTTTTTCCAGTTTGGAATGGAATGAGAGGGTTATGCCACCCTTATTCCTCAGAAGAAGCTGCACACAGATTTCCTGGATCAGTTTGTGATGCAGTCAAATGTCCACATAACTAGTGCAGCACTGTTGAGTGCAAATCAATATGGAAAAGTATTTGGTGTACAGTGGTGGCCTCCATACAATACACATTTCGGTAGCTTTTAAATTGGAAGCGCACTGATCTTAACAAACGATGGTAAATGGGAAGAATCAGCTCACTTCAGATCTAAATTAAAATGCTACCAAAGACACTTCCGTATGAAAGAAGTCTATGTTTCGTTCGCAGGGGTAAGTGGAAGGAATGCCTGGCATGGATTTTAACAATCACGGTTTTCTTTTTAGCATTTACAGGAAATAAATAAATTTCAGAGAGTTTTATAAATTATATAAACTCAAAAATATTAATAATTTATTCGGGCTATCTGAAAGCATAAGTGTTGCAGGTATTTAGAATGGGCACATCACTTGCAGAAGGTTTTGTGTGCACTAACAAAAATCGGGGAATTACAGTTACAAGACTGTTCCTAAGGAAAAATGTGGTTTGCTTTGCATAATACCACAAGCTTTAAGAAAAATAATGTAGCAGCATCATGGAAAAAATATATGCTTTTTATGCTCCAGGGAAACGTTGCAAGTTCATGTAAGTACAACACACATCTAGGAAACCTGGGCAGCTTTTACATTGGGGATATCAGAACTTCATAATCTTCCTAAAATCTTTGTTGTTCATACCCAAAAATCAGAATCCTACATAAAGGAAAACAAATGTTCTGATCCTCAAAACTCTACCGAAAAAAAGTATTTTATCCTTAATACAGTGCTCAGAGTAAATTCATGTAGTATATGGATATTCAAATCAATGCATACAGGCCTAACGTATGGGTAAAATACGCCTGCAAAGTTTATTGCATTATGTAAAACAAAACAACCATCAGACAAAGTTAGGAGCGTGGACCACGGCACAGAAACCAGCACCGAACTGTGGGGTGGGTACAGCAGACGGCCCGGGCAGGAGAGTGGAAAAACAAAAGGGAAAACTCAAAAAGGGCTGCTGGCCGGAGCAGCTGTCCTGAGTCTTCGGCAGCCGAGATTTTTAACTCCACCCAGAACAAAATACCAGATATTTTAATATTGATTTAGAGGAAAAAGCTCGCGCGTATTACTGCAGTACAGCCGGCAGCCCCCGAAGCTGGGAAACGACCACAGAAACGCAACGCCTCCCCGCACGCTGAAAGAACAACCCCCAAAAGACTTTAAAATAGCTTAAAACATCCTTCCCATCTTAGCTTTGATCACTTTGCCCGGTCAGGCGGGAACGGGGTGTGTGGAAGAAGGCGTGCCCTGACCTCAGCCGGCCCCACCTCCCCGCCCGCGGCCACACCGCCCCTCACAGCCCACACCACCTAGCGGCCTATCCGTGACGTCACCCTGCCGCGCCCAACGGCCGCGTGCTAAGGGCCAGCCTC
>VWZK01022265.1:320317-366091 GCA_013396935.1 Baryphthengus martii | reverse complement strand
TAGCGGCCTATCCGTGACGTCCCCCTGCCGCGCCCAACGGCCGCGTGCTAGGGGCCAGCCTCGGCCTGCCCCGCCGGGGATGCTGGGAGATGTAGTCCGATCCCGGCCGGGCGGAACTACACGTCCCACAACAGCCGGGGGTTGCAGGGTGAAGGGGCAGAGGGAGGGAGGTGGCGCCATTTTGAGAGCGAGGGGTTGCTGGCGCTCGTTTCCCGCCGCCCCGCCTGCCGGGAGTCCGCTGCTCGCCAAGGCGGCGGAGGACAGGCGGGCGCCTCTGCCTTGAGGTTGGTGTCCTCGCCCGCATGTGGCTGTGGCTTCTATTTGGCGGGGTCGGGCCNCAGAAATATGACAGGCCTATATGCCTATGGAATCACAGAATGGTTTAGGTTGGAAGGGCCCTCTAAAGGTAATCTAGTCCAACTCCCAGGCAGTGAGCAGGGACATCCTCAACCAGATCAGGTTGCTTAGAGCCTTGTCAAGCCTCACCTTGAATATCTCCAGGGATCGGGCCTCAACTACCTCTCTGGGCAACCTGTTCCACTGTTTCACTACCCTCATGATAAAGAACTTATTCCTAACATCCAATCTAAATCTGTCCTTCTCTAATTTAAAACCATTACCCCTCATCCTGTGACTAGAGGCCTTTGTAAGGAGTCCCTCTCCAGCCTTCCTGTAGGCCCCCTTCAGGTACTTGAAGGTCGCTATTAGGTGTCCCCAGAGCCTTTTCCATGCTGAACAACCCCAGCTCCTTCAGCCTGTCTTCATAGAAGAGATGTTGCAACCTGCTGATCATTTTCATGGCCCTCCTCTGGACTCATTTGATCAGGTCCATGTCCTTCCTGTGTTGAGGGCTCCAAAGCTGGACACAGTACTCCAGGTGAGGTCTGAGGAGAGGAGAGCAGAGCAGAGGGGCAGAATCACCTCTTTCGATCTATCCTATTCTAGGGGCAAGGTTGTCACATAGATTGCGCTTTCTCAGCACACATTTGCTTTGTCTTGAAGACATTGAAGTCAATGAGACTCAGACAATGCAGAGACAAATGCTAAATGTCTTCCTCAATGGACCTGCTTTCACATGCAACTTCACTGTCCCAAAGAATAGTCAGAGAAAGTCTGTTAAAGATTAGCAAGGATATTCCTGTCTGGGACAATCATGGAGTAGCATTCTCCATCATTAGAAATACTGTCATGCAGTAAGTGTTCACATGCTCTCTCTTTTCATTCCATATCAGAATATGGGCTCTGCTTGAACAGCATCCTAGAACACAGATGAGGACATAGAAGTTAATAAAGCAACTTTTTTTTTTTTTTTTTCCCTCAATCCTGTTTTAGAGTGGAGCTAGAGTAACATTTTTTGATAGATGGGAATAGAGTCCACTGTGGAGAGTCTTGTGAAAGACACGAAACGAGCGAGACACTTGACTTGATACAAATAACAGATGGAAAAGTACAAGGGAACAAGATGAAGGTCTCCTGGTAAGGAATGAACAAGAACAAGAGGAACCTGGACTATATCACAAGCAATGGCAAAAAGTGACAGTTATTGCCTTGAAGAATGTTTCGTATCCTGTTTTGTTCTTATTTTGTTTAGATCTTTATCATATTCTGCCTAGCTCGGTAACCACCAATCAAGTAGTAGTTCTTTGTGTATCTTAACCAATAGGAAACTTGTAATCATGTAAGAAGAACGTGTAAGAGAGCCTGTTTGATTTATATAAAATGAGACTTTTAAAGCAACTACATTGCTCGTGTCTCCCAGTGCTTTCCGACAGTCCACAGTTTACATGTCATTGTTGCTTTCTAATTTACAGCGGAGGGGGAACTGAGAAGCTGGAGGTATGCATAGAACGTGTATAGCTTGAGAGGAGAGATCGTAATACCCACAACATTCTTTCTGCCAGCTCTAAGTAGGAAGGATAATTGCATGGCCATGTTTCTCCCCCTTGTGACATTAGCGCTGCCTATAATATTAAAGTCAAATGCAAGCAGTAAAATCTCTTTGGTTTACACATTTTGAGACTGAGGATGACAGATTCTTTTCGTTTGGATAGTAGGTGAGAAAGTGCCCTGAGTAACACCTTTTCTTGTCACTTTTTGAAGTGAACATGAGTTGATAAAATTCTTGTCTAGAATGGAGAGCATACGACATTTTATTAATATTTACTCCTAGAAAATGTAAATGTTCGTAGCAGTAGAATAAACCCTATAGCAGGAAAAATACTCTCTTCTGTGCTACTGCATTTATTTGGGGGCGGGATTTACTGAATAAACTACTTGGCGCTTGATTTGTAATGAAATGGCTGTTGCTTTTTATTGCATTCTGCCTAGACCTCTGGAATACAAAGGACAATCCCAGTAATTCTAGCTAAAGGTTAGATGGATAATGGCATGACAGCACGTCACAGTGGTCAGTGCCATCTTGCTTTGTTTTTAATTGCTCTTATCTCTGAAATTTTTCTGGAACTTAATGGCTGATTCTTAGAATGCAATTTGTTTGGGTCAGGGACTGCTTTTTTTGTTTCTTTTTAGAAAACGTGCAACCAAGTGGTCTAGGTCCCTAACAAAGATGTTTAACTCTTCCAAAACCAGAAACATAACACATAGATTGCAGATTTTCAGTCTTATTTGACTAGTACCAAATTATAGGTGCCATTTAGTGTCTGTTTGATTGGTGTTAAATGTGTTAGTTCCATTCATGTGACAGAAAATAATTTTGTGAACTGAATTATTTGCACTATTGTTGGTTGTATTAATAGTGATACCAGGCATCAGTGCACTGGAAATCGGCACATGTTTATCTTGCAAAAGCGATCTCTTGACACTTGGCAGGTAAACATAGGTCAGTAGGGAACAGAGGGTGATGTAATTCTCATTTTTCAAATACTCATATTTGTAAATTATTTAAGGTTTATCATAAAATGTGACACTAATGTAGTTTTTTGCTAAAGGTGTACAACCATGTAGTAGTTTTGTTTAAACAACACTTCTGTTAGGTGATGACTGAGTTACATTTCTTCTGACTGAGTACATAGTAGTTGTTACCTTGGAGAGTCTAAGGATGCATAGCATAGGCGTGGGTAACTTCTTTATACTTTTTTTTATATTTTCCTGTGAAAATGGGCATGCTGATAATGTATTATTTTTTTTCTAAGATGCTTCATGCTGAAAATGGAGTAAGGCTCTTGGAGTATCAGAATGAAATCACGATTGAACCATGTTCTAAAAAAATGAAGTCGACAGAAGAGGCTTATGAGAAACTCTCTGATAATGATAACCAAGGTATTCAGGAGGAGGTGGATGCTGAGAAACCATCAGATAATTTGATACCAGTGTATGCCTCATATAATCCAGGGCAACATCAAATGCAGGAGGAAGAGAAAGCACCTGCTGATGTCTCGGAAACACTGAATGAAGTGCTCCCTGAAAATAATCTAATGCTTATTCAGCCAGTTGATTCAGAAACTCTGCAGAACGTAAATCCACCATTTGCACCAATAAATGACACTAAAGTTGAAGAAAATAAAGACCCTTTTGTTACAAATAATGCTGGTGAAGATAACGTTAATAATAGCAGTACATTATTCTCAGTAAATAGAAATACATCAAATGAGTTTTTTACAAGCAAAGAATTTATTGGACCGATTTACAAGCCTACTGAAAGTAGCAAACGGGGCAAATCTGAGAGTCACAATGAGTATAAAAACAGTGAGGGAGATAACAATGAGTTTCATGAATACAGAGCTAAAAGAAAGGAGGCGAAGAAGATGCATACTATTTCTTCTGCAGTACCAGAAATAGATGATGAGCTGGACCAATTCTATAAAGAAATTCACCAGCTGGAAAATGAAAATTTAGATACTAATTGTCAGGAAAAAGAAACGGAAACTTCTCAGGAACAATACTCTCCGTATGACTCTGGTCAAACCTCACAAGAGGATTATCAAAGCGTATTGTTGGGCAGCTCACAACCGTTTCATGAGAATGGACAGTTTTTCTCTGGGGAAGAGAACAGTCAGAAGACAAGCAATGAGCAGCAGTTTGTTGTGGAAACAAGTGGCTGGAAAACTGAAAATACTTTTAATGGACAAGTAGATTCTAAATATTGGAACTACTCAGTGCCTGAATTCAGACCTGCTTGGCAGTCAGCAGAATCTTTCATAGTACCTCAGGAACCTCTTCCTTCTAGATTCAACCATCAATCATGTTTTCAGGTACCTAATTCCCCACCACAAAAACCAAATGCTCTCCCTTTTCAGAATGGTGAACTTTCTTACAAAAATTATCATGGTTACCATAGAAACATTGAGATCAACAGTCAAGGTCCATTGCTTGATCAGAGTAACAAATATGCTGGTCATATTGATACCTGTACTACTCAGGTCTTCAGAAATGGACATAATGACCATAATGGACTCCAAAAGAATGGTTTCTGTGAAACCAGAGAAGAGTGTTGGAAGGATCCAAAAGCTGACGATACAGATAGAATGTGCAGCTTTTCTTCTTTGCAGTTACCTGAAGAAAGATTCAATTGTTCACAGAAATTTCTCCTACTCTTAAGAGGCCTGCCTGGTTCAGGGAAGTCAACACTTTCTCGGTAAGTAAAGACTTAAAGCTTGAGAAGCTTATTCAGATCAAAATTTGTAAGAAATTAAAAAAAACCCAACTGTAAGCACTTAGCGAATTTTGGTGTTTGTAAATTAGACTATTAAAATGTAGTCATTTTTGTTTAATGAGGACAAGTGAGAGTAAATATTAAAAATACATGTTTTCTGGCCTAGTTTAAATAGCGCATGTGTTGATATATAGCACAGACACTATCTGAATTAAGTGAAAATAGGTTTCTCTTGCATACAAAAAAAAAAGTTACTATGTCTGTACTTACTGATGGAGCTTCATCCAGAAACTGTTCATCATAAATGGGGTGTCTTCTGTGGTTATCTTCTGTTATATGCTAAGAGACTTATGAAATAGATACAGTGATCAAGTTCCTTTTTTTTTTTTTTTTGTTGTTTGTATAAAGGAGTAACTTTCCTGTTTGTGTTTTTTTTTCCCCTGATACCTGTGAGACCATGATCTTCATATAATAGAAAAAAAACAATTAGAAATTTCTAGCTTACTTGTTTGTATAATTTTAACTATAATATTTTCTAGTTGCTGATTGCTTTGTCTTGCAAACCTACATTTTTGAAGCTTTGTGTTCCAGTGTAGATATCATTGCAATAATTCCTTTAGTATATGAAAGCAACCTAGAAATTTTTTTAAAATAACCCCATGGAAAAAATGCTTCCTCATTCAGTGCAGGAATTAGATGATACTTAATGTGAAGATACTAAATATTTTGTTTTCCATTTTTGGTGTGCTGAATTGTCTCTGAATCTTTCTCCAAATATATTATTCATATTATCTGAAAGGTTCTAAATATCTTCAGTTTTTTATGAACACACATTCATACTTTTTTTCATCTCTTGCTAGTGACATTAATTACTAATTTTATTTAACAGATGGGGAAGTGGGCACTATGAGATCAGGGTCAAGAATAGTCACCAAATTTGAGTGTGGAATTTGAGCTGTATGGGACTTGTTTTTCTGGGTATTCAATTATGTACAGTTTCATATGTTCGACACTTGGTTGTTAATTCCCATGAAATCATGTCTTAGGTGCCTGGTGGGGAAATGCCAGAATTAGTGGCTGCCTGTGGGGAAAATGTTATTAATTAAGTCTTAATAAAGTTGAATGTATTTTCCAGCGTGACATCATAGAATTCTGCAGTGTAGACTAGGACAGAAAATACAGTTTTCTGATGCTATATTAGTACCCACAAGTATCTTCATAGGCTTGGCATCTTTAGCACCTGCAGACAAACCTCTACCACTTGTGCTAGCAAAATAACTGTGAAGGAAAAGCAGAGAATTTACATCATCTGTATGGATCATCACTAGAAGAGAATGAGATGTATTTTGCAAGTGGTTTTGCCGAATATGAAATGATAGCAGAGCAGTAGTGAGGCCCAGGAATCTTGAATACTTTTCTGTGTTTTGTGCAAAGCAAGGATTTGTAAGTACAGGCAGTTTTCCTCCTACTCCCACACATAACCTGTGTCTGTCACAAATCTTCCACTGAAGTCTGTATTTTGTTTTGACTCTTCCATCCCCACTGCTTGGAAATCACAGGCATGTTTTTTGGAAGAGTCTTGTGGGTGTCATTGTTCTGCTTGGAGCAGGTCTGTCACCAGCATTGGATCAGATCTAGATCTGACTGAATTGGATCAGTGTCTTTGTCTAGCCTGATCTTGAAAAACCCGCAACTACAGAGATTTCAGTCTCTCCACTTTCTGGTGCAGTACTGTCCTCCTAATAAGGAAGTTCTTCTCAATCTCTGAAATGAAGTTCCCAAGCCTTAATTTGTGTATGTTCTGTGTTTAACATGTGCTGTTACCTGGTAGGATCTGCCTCATCATCTTTGCAGCTTTCTTTCAGATAAAGGGGTAGGCTTATTCACTGTAATAGGCTGACAAGGGGACCTTTTAATGTCTTCATTGCCAGACTAAGGATGACCAGCTGCTATTAACCTCTCCTCATAGGTTTTGTGTCCTTAGCCATCTTGGCAGCCGTCTTATAAGCCATTTTGTGATTTTCAGAAGCCCCAAACTGGACACAGTATTTCAGAATTGACTGCACAAGAGCTAAGTAGGGTGTGGATGATACCTTCCATTGCTCTGCATTTTCTCCAATAAAGCCCAGCATGTGGCTTGCTCTTTTTTTGATGAGAGCACACCATTTGCTCATCTCCAGTTTGATGTCCACTGTAATCCTCAGATCCTTCTCAGCAGGGCTGCTTAAACAGGTGCTTTCCCTCCTGTACTGATGCTTATGTTTCTTTTTCACGAGTTGCAGAACTTTGCACGTTTCCATGTTGAGCTTCTTGATGTTTTGTTCAGCCCAGTGCTCAAGTTTCTCAGTGGCCTTCTGGATAGACACCCTCCTGTTCAGTATGTCAGACATTACTACTAATTTGGTGTCATCTGCAAGCTCTCTGTCTCATCATCTAGGTCAGCAATGAAGATACTGAAAAAATTGGTCCCACTCTCATCCCTTGCTGTACTTTGCTTGTTACTAGCTGGGAGATGATGTTGGAAGCCTTGATAATTTCAAACTATGCTACGTTGATCCCTCTGTCCTCATCCACAAAGGCAGTTGTTTCATCAGAGAGTGCATTCTGGTCAGTAAAGAATGATTTGTCTGTGGCAAAACTCACATTGACTCTTCCTGATTACCTTGATTTCCTGCACGTGTTTAGACATAGATGCTGAGATGATGCACTCCATCATCTTTCCTGAGCTGAGGTTTACTGGTCACTGGGGAGCTGCCTTCATATCCTTGATTTCTTTTGTGCGTTCACCTGACTTAGGCAATCTAAACTGATTTCTCAGTTCCTTCTTTGCCGCTCCCTTTCTTCCCAGATTCATATTGTCCCTATTTCAGCCGGTGGTGGTATCTCATTCCCAGCTTTTTTGTACTGATTTCATCTTTGTGCTTCATTCTTTGCCTTGTCCCTATTCCCTAGTTCTGCTGCCAGTACCAAGTTGCTTGTTCCAGAGTTTATACCACTATGCTTCCTGTGTCCTTCCTATTTTAGGCAAATTTGATACTTCTCTTACCATTCTTAAGATTGTGTTGGGAGAAATGTGTTTTTACAATGCAGTATTGGTACAGAATGAGCTTCCTGCCACTGCCAGAATGCTCTGTTAAGGAATGGGTTTACTGCAGTGAGAATATTTGTATTTTCTGCTCTGCTTTGTACAAAAATGAGGACTTTTCACTGTTATTTTCTGTGCATGTGTCATTTTAAAGTCCTACAGCTTCGACAGATTTGCAAAATTTTTTGGCAAGATTTCAGTTCCTCAATCCAAAAGCTTCTCTCTTTGGCATACCCAAACATGATAAAAATGCTGTGTTTATTTCTTCCTTGGTTTTGGAAGTGACTGACCCTTTAGTTAGAAATTTTCTAAAACATTTGGTGAGACAGATACTCAACAATACTATCTTTACCCAAGTAAGAAAAGTCTGGTGCAATCAGAAGTAGAGGGTAATGTGATCTTATAATGCTGGAAAAACAGACTTGGATTTTTAGGATATTTAGCTACTGAACTTGGCAGCAACTGCAATTTTCCATTCCTCCCTAAATATCTGAACACAAATTTGAATAAAAATGAGCTTAATGAGTTTGAAAGAACAAATATTGGTGTCCTTTAAGAAGTACACTTTGAATTAAATCCGTTGTCAGGAATATACAAAGACAGTCGTCTTCATCTGGGGCCATTCTTCCTGAGTTTTCAGTCTTCTGAACGGAAGAGTTAAAGAGTTAGCATTTCCAGTTGACTGTAGAAATAATTGTGTGCTGTTGTTTCTAATTATGTGTGTCTTTAAACAATGTTACAGGCAGTGCTTTTAAAGTAGCTTTTACATAGCTTAGGAATACTACGGATTTTAAAATTTTGTTTAGTTATTGTCTATTTCCTCATCTGCGATATGTTAGCTATTGTAAATAGGTGAATTATTAGATTCTAAGAGATCTTCTTTATTATAAATCATCTATCAAAGTAGACTAACCAGGATACAGGTTGGAGGACCATTTTAGTTTTGAAGAAAAAATTAAGGCAGCATTAGTGTGTGTGCGTGCATGCATGTGTGCAGTGGAAAAAAAAATGTGTAGTGGTTTCCTGACTAGTTGAAATGAGCGTTTAGGTCCAAGGTGAGTTTTCTATGTCAAGCTAATATCTTATATTAGATCAGATAGCATGTCTGGAAAAAAGTAGGTGAGCTGCTTCAATCTTTCTAGCTGCTTTAATTTCACTGTCCTGCTATGTTCAAAGGCAAGTGTTCAATTACAGGGAAGAGTTAGAGTGAATTAGATGGAGTACAGCAGTTGGATAATACTGCTACTTACTTTGGGCATGTGCACTTACAGATGCTGACCTGTCATTTGACTCTTACTAGATGTTTTTTTTTAATCTTTTTTCTTTCTCCATCTCTCAGAAGTAGAATATCATCTCTTTATGGGTTTAGATAGTAATGCTTTCTTTGCACAGATGTGCGTTTTGTTGTTTTTGTTTCCTACTTCATGCGCCAGGGAAAAATTTTATTTCAAAATATATGTTAGAAGTGTGTAATTCCATATGACGTGACTAAGTATGTTTGCGTTTTCAGTTTTACAAATTTAGTTACTATGAACTCTGAAAAAATTAATTGTCAGGCTTTTAAAATTTTATGGTTTATGATTTAATTTAGAAACAGGCTACAATCCTTGCTGTAATAACTTAAATTTCAGTTCATAAAATCATTACTTTGTGATAGTTTGTGTGTTGTGTATAGGATAAGGGTTCTGTTACATCGGCCTCTTTGGTAGCCACTTGGCCTTCCCAAATTCTGCAATTTTAGGATTATTCTTGCAATAATATTACTGTATTAAATCTGTTACATCCGTTATATACATTCATAAATAAATTGTGATCTATTTTAAATCTCAAGGAAGGATAACAAAGTATTTCAGGAATAAACTTTGATGGGTTTTCAAGATTCCTGAACCCTCGTCATTGTGTTTCTTTACTGCTAGTAATGACATCTGGAAAGATACAAGAGAAGAACACTGAGCAAACAGAGTCACTTTCTGGAAATAAAAATGAATGCCTCATTAGTCCTATTAATGTTGATTCATCAGTTCATATATATTCCTACAGAAACCTGATGGCCAGGCTCCTAGGAGCTCTAGGGATGTATCTGTCTGCTCAGCTAGAAGAGGAGGTATTATTTGCTATCTCTTCTATTAACGCAGATGGTCCTTCCTCTTTAAGATGTGTGTATTGTACATTCAACACACAAAAAGCCAGTGTAGAAGATGGATCCATTTTTTTCTAGCATTATTAATTAGTAAATGTAGCATACTATAAATAAGAAAACTGGGTCGTGTATGAAATCATGACCAAGTAACTTAATGAATATAAATTCCTGTTAAATATTTTATGTGGGACAGGAAGAGATACAACACACATCGCAATATTTTTTTGTGTGATTTACTGGTGCCTTTTTATCTACTTAGAACAAAACCAGGCTTTTAATCCTTCTGTGCTTTCTTAAACCAGTGTAATACACCTCCTATTAAAAGACATAGTCTCTAACAAAAATAATTATTTAACAGTGTCCAAGAAAAATGGCTGTACTTACGGTGTATCGTGCTCTGCTTTTTGAAATAGCGTTGATGCTTGTCCTGAAGTAACCCTAATACTCTGGAGAAGGGAGAAAGAAGGAAGCTTATATGCAGCTTTGATCATGTTACTTGCCAGTTGCATCGTTAGTAGTTTCTTCTGGCCCTCAGTGATCTGAATTTTGTTACAGATCTGAACGGTTTAGAAGCTTCTAGAAGGTTTGACTGTGACATTTCATGGCAATGCAAATACAGAATTCTAGGAAAGTTTAATGGATTTTTGTAGTATTCTTACGTCACCCATTACAATAACTTCTGTAATTAATAAATGCATTATCAGTACTATAACATACTACAATAGAAAATTAAACATTAATCAGTGAACATTGCAACTGTGACTCTCTGAATTCCTCTTCTGACCCTCATTGGCTTCCCCACGGTGTCTTTTATTGTTTGCTAAGACATGCTTACCTTTCTTCTGTAATCTTTAATGTTATCCGTGTGAGAAGCAGAATCTAATGCAACTTACTCTGACCTGCAAATGAAGGAAACTTCTAGCCAGTAACATATATGTGTTGCTTGGAATGGCAGGCCTAGAAGACTGGGTGAATGTGAAATTTGCATTGCAGTCTTTTTCTCATTTTTATCTTTATCGATTTTCATTTGAATCTGGATTTTATCCATTTATTTACAAATCTGTTTTGCTTTGGCTTGTCCATTTCTTCCCCTTTCCCCCCGGCCCCTGTATTTTTGAGAGAATATTCTGTTGAGTTCTCTTGAAATTGGTCTATATGTCCAGGCTGGATGGCATTAATTTAGAAAATGAAGCTAAAATGCTCTAATGCTCAGTTTAAGTAATTTAAGAAGTGATTGTTTTTCTCCTGATTTGAAGTAATACATGCAGGGATAGTAAAATGCATGGCTGTCCTTTCACCTTGGTACCACTAAACTATGAGCGATAGGAAAAACCAATATAATTCTCTGATAGAAATGGAGTCATCTATTAGACTGAAACTGCAGTTGTATAAGACGTAAACCACGTACTACTGCTCAGCCAGAGGTGGTCTTCAGTGATAGCCACTTTAACGTATGACCTTTGAGGGACTTTTCTTAAATAAGTTCAATTGCTAAAGCTTCAGAAAAGTAAACCAGAAAACAAAACCATAAAAAAAAAGGACATAAAAGGATTGCTTCCTTCTGCGTAGTGAATTCCAGTGACTTACAGATCCAGTGAGTGGCAGAGCTGATGAGAAAAGAGAGGCGAGTAAGAGTATGTTGCTAGGGTTGGAGGAGAAGATACAGAATTGGAATAAAAAGTATACGGTCTTTAAGTAATATGTAACCCTGTCTTTCATTTGTAGGACCTACTTTAAAGTTTATTTTGATCTTTTGCTTTTTGCTGAAAATAGGAAAGTTGCTGTGAACATCAGTAGTTTTTTTTCTGTTCCTGTTTGACCCACATTGTATGTGCAAGTAGCATGGGCAAAGGTCAGAAGAGGGCATGGTGAGAGTTTAAGATGCTGTAAAAGGATTTAAACATCCAGTTCATTTCTCAGCTGCAACCAAATTCCTCATGATCAGATTGGTTTCTCGAGATAATTCCAAATGAGAATTGATGTGGAAAGCGTTAGTAAATACATTAAATTATTATGAGGTACTTAGAATGCACTGCAATATAACCATAATTGGATGGGTACAAACATCTCTTGGGGGTGGAGGAGAAGAAACAACAAATACAGAAATAGTGGAGAAGGGGAAAATATATTGCTTTAATTTGGATTAGAATTATTGGTAGTACATATGAGTGTGCTTTTATAAACCCGTTTAAGTTTTTTAAGGAGTTCAGAAGTCAGGCACAGTTACATTTATTTTACCTACATTATTATTTTGTGTCCTTTTTCATATATCCGAAAAATAAAAGGTAAAATGTTTTTGCATTTTCCTTTGTTTAACAGTATTCTGCTTGGTGAAAGTTGTGATGGCATTGTGTTCAGCACTGATGATTATTTTCGTCAACAAGATGGATACACATATAATGCTGCTCACCTTGGTGATGCCCATGACTGGAACCAGAAGAGAGGTTTGAATGCATAAGAAGAATCCTGTTAAATTATGCTTATATTGAAAAATAGAACTATAACATAGCATGCATGTGTGTTAATAGTCTATACGAAAAGAGATACGTATATATATTTTAGGACAGGGTATATAGATGTAGATATCTAAAGTATTCTTCATATTTTGATTAGTATATACATCAAATCTTGGTCTTACAGAGCGATCATCAGAGTTAAAACAGAAAATCTCCTTTCTTTGTGCTATGGCCCCCTGATCTGTTATATTTGATGCTAGTATCTTGGTGGCAGAATTGAACCTTTTTAATGATGGCAGCAGCAGAGTATCCTGTTTTTTCCAGTATCTTTCCTTATCTGAGGGTCATCTGAAGTTTGTGGAAGAGTTTTTCTGAGGAAGATTTTAGTTCACTTGTGTAGAGTAACAGGTTTATTAAGTCGTGTTTCTTAATACCTATCAGTGTCCAGAGGTTGAGTTTAATTGGTAAGAATGTAGATACCTGGGGTAGGAAGGGTAGCAGACGGATTCTTGTTCTTGTCAAAAGCAAAAGCTTCCATTCTGTCTAGAGGATTATTTCTTTGCATCAGAAGATACAGAGAGCCAAGGCAAAAAAAAAATATTCTCCCCTTTTCCACCCTCCTCACCTTAATGTAAAGTTTGTGATACACCAGGGAACTTTTTTTATAAACAGCGCAGGAATTTATTTTAGAGAAATCATTAGAACACCAATTATAAAGAGCACTTTTGAGGTTGGAGTGCAGCAGTGATAAATAATTTGAATGAAGCTTCCAGCAGGAGCCTGAGGAGGAGAAGAGTTGATAAGGTAGTAGTTTATGGATGAGAGGACTCAACACTTCCCAGTTATAAAAATGCCACCAAACAATTCTCACTCAATAATGGCTTCTGGCTGTTTCTCACTAGACCTTAAGATCTCTCTAGCTCTGTATCACTAGTGACACAGTAGTTTTGATAACTAGAAAAATATATAATTTCGTTTTTCAGTGATTTTGATAACAAGAACAGCTGTGCCGTGCTGTATAGAACACCCTCACTGCGAAACACGCACCAGAATAGCTTTGGGTTGGTTATGCTCAATTCTTAGCTCGTTCTTTGACTGGATAGATCTCTCTGGCTTGAAGTACTTCCAAAGCTCTTGATTTCATTTGTGCGTGGATCCTTGAAATACATGAAATGAGAACTTTGGGGGAATGGTTATCTTGATAGTCGGGATTCTTGTCTGATAAGCAAGTCTTGGTTAAAGTTTCATATGGATTATATCAGATGCATAAGCTATTTATATATTTGCTAATATTCCTATGACAACATATTTAGTTAGAGCTATATAATCTTCATGTCAGCATTATGGAAAAGGCAAAAATTTGCTTTCTTCACAAATGAGAAAATTACTCTGTAGAAGTTGTCTTCCCTCCATTCTGGGTGAAGGAGTGAATCTATAATATTGTAAGTATGAGGAAAAAAAATAGTTACAAGTGAGACCCATTAGGGAAGAAAGTTCATCTAATATAAATTAACATAATTTAAAACTCTCAATATAAATACATATATGTATTTAGTAACTATTTTCCATTGATTCTTAGTTCACTGTTGAAACATATTTTATATTTGCTCTCTTCCTCCCTTCCATCTACAAAATTACTTCCCAGCCTGTTAATTTAATTTATTCCCATTGTATGTATTGATTTCCATCAATATAAATCCCTAATTCTCTCCAGTGATGTAGGGTTTTTCTTCCTTCAGATGCCTTCTTCATTCAGTGTACAGATTGAGCACTGTTTGCTGAATGGGCAGGTGTTCATCTGATGTGTTTGGTTATTTTTTAATCCTCATACTTGCTGTGAATCTTGCTTTTCATTTAGTTAATACTATTTTAACTTTGCTTAGTGAAACATTATTAACTCTTCTGACAGCTTTTTTTGTATGAGTGTTATTTTAGTATATTGAGCTTCAGGTATTTCAGTTGTTTCATGTAGTTTATTTTAACTTTCTGGTGAGCAATAGTGGTATTATAGTCTGAATTTTTCACTGGCAAGCTAAGGTGCAATTGCTAAAAACATCATCCTATTTTGGATGCCAAACTTAGCAATTTAGATACACTCTTCAGGTTATGTAATAGTAATTAAACTCATATATTCAGAATAAATTTTCACTGTCTTCATACTCAGATGAGTTTATATCACTTCTGTAAATGATACCTGTTAAGTTTTGAAATTGAGCAGCCAGGAAATGATGATCATGCAAAATAATGGCCGCTTGGAAAAAGATGGGATAATGTTCAAAAGCATTCACCAAAAGATGATCGATCCTTCTCCCTTTTGTGGTCATCTTGACTTACTCATTTTTTTATCTTACAATTACTTTAAAAAAAAACCAAACAAAAAATGGCAAAAGCTTGGGAAATGCTGATGCATACCCCCAGTTCAGGTACAGAGTCCATCACATGTTCTGAAATATGAGTATATGGGAGGAAATAATGAGTACATGAACACACATTTAAGGACAGTATGGTGACACATATGCCCTGTAACTATTACACATGCAGCCTTAATTCGGTTATTTCCTAAGGTGCAGAGTTTTGCTTTGTAACAATGCCCTCTTTTACTGCAAGAATTTTAAAATGTGAAATTCCTGATGCGTTTGTGGCTCACATTGCTAGTACTACTTAGAGCTAGCTAATTTTTTTTTCCTTGGCTTCAATGTGTAGCATCAGAGCAATTAATTTTTTTTAAATGGAATTCATTTTCACAATGCTTCTTTAAAATAGATAAAGAAATATTATGTTTTTACTTATTAACTGAGGCAAAAGAAGCCAGCAAAGAGATTTTTATAAAAGCCTTACCTTCAGCTCTAAAATACTTAAGAGTAGTTGTAGGAGGAGCTGAAGGATCTTCTTCACGAATCTGATACTGAGTCATAAGCTGGAAAACTGCTTCTCTGTCTGGCTTATTTTCAGGCTGGAAAAAGAACCTCATTTGCTGATTCTTGCACAAAGTATTTGTTTTCTAAAGATAGAAAAGTTGTGCCCCTTTCTTCAAAGAGTGGCAGAGGTCTTGCTTTCAAAATAAAAAGGTGAAGGAAGTTAAAACATCATAAAATTGAGGTAACTCATTTGTCCCCAAAGTGGGATACTCAAGTGTCCTCTCTGGGTACTCTCTTCTGCTGGAGTTCCTTCTGAATAACTAGTAAGAATAGTTTAACTGCTGTCCTGGTTTGTGTAAAATAGGGTGGATATCAAACTACTAAGACTATAGAACTTGATTTTTTTGGTTCCTTGAGTAAGTCTCCTGTGTAGCATTTTGTAGAAGCTGAATGTCATAGTCAGTGCTCTCTAGGTGTGCTTGAAAAAGTGGCTGTGCTATCTTGTTTTTTTTTCAGAAAAAGCCTAGTAATGTGAGTAAGTTGAGTCCTCTGAGAATCCTTTCTGGACTAACTGTGTAAGGGATTTAGAAGAATGCTTGATCTCAAGATTGAAGCAGGTTTAGGTATAAGATAGATGATGAACTAATTTAGCAAGACTAAAGTAGTCTTGGCCTTATGAAGAGATACCATTTTGGGCATCAGGGTAATGTTAAAATGTTTTCTGTGCTGCGGAGCTGATGAATCTCAGGTAGCCAACAGGTTTGCATGTTTAGTCCCATAAATGCCTCCAACCAATCTCAGTTCTGCACTATAATCTCTAGGATGCTTCTGCGGGCTAAGAAGCAAGTATACTCTTGCTGGTCCAAAGTTAAAAGCATGCTGCTGCATAAATGTACAGCCAAACAAATTGCATTGTGCTTATGCTCTATCTGTCTTTCCATCAATAAAGACGCTGATTTGGGTGTCCTTTATGTTTACCAGTTGCTGTTTTGTAGAAACCAGAAGCAGCTTATTGCTTCTGCCCTCTTTTGGATTTGGTAGAAACTGGCCAGTGAGTTGCTGTCTCTGCCTGAGACAGCATGATTGTAACTTCTTTATTAATGGATCTCAGAAGCATTCCAGATATGTGATGTCCTTCTGTGAACATCACCTGTTTCTCAGCTGAAGAAGAACTGCAATACTAACCCCAGGTCTCAGTTATGAATGCACTATGTGTTGTCCAACAGGGCTGGTAAAGCTGGAACTGGGATATGGTTTCATGCCAGGATCTCTGTACTCAGCAGGCCACAGATTTGGAGCAGTTCTGTTGTGTTCCTTTGACTTCTGCACTTCCCATTTACTCTCTTGCATCAATTTGCCACCACCTGTTTTTTTATGTACTTCCTTTAATTTTCCTTACCTTCTTACTTCTGCTTCTTTCTATTCCTATCTCTACCTTTCAGTGCTTTTATTCCTTTTCTTAGAACAATGTGTTACCGTCAGACTAGATTAATGCAAAAAAAATCTGGAACAGTTTGTGTACATTTACCGTTTTATTTGTGTTATGCAGTTGTTTATTAACTTGCACTATTTTTCATTGCAGCAAAGCAAGCAATGGAGCAGGGAAAATCTCCTGTTATAATAGACAACACTAATACTCAAGCCTGGGAAATGAAGCCGTATGTGGAAGCGGTAGGTTTTGTTGTGTGATGATATCGTCTGTTACAGCTTTTCAGACTTACTTTCACATGTGATAAGTTAGTCTATTTTGTCCAGAAACATCTTCCTTACTCAGGTTTCTAAAGAGAGAGTGCTCACTGTTGTGATCAGTAATTGGTATGACTGTAGGTCAGACCAGTTTAAGGATTGACTTGATCTGATCTGTTTAGCCTGGAATGAAAGCCAAGTCAGGGTGGGTGTAGAGGAAATTCAGCATGCTACCACTGCAGTTAGCTGCATCTGCTAATTAGAGTGGTCTATAAACTTTTTGTTACATTTTTTGTAATAATGATACATGTATCACACTTTTTTCCTTTGCTTGCTGTAGGCTCTAGAGAAGGGATACAGAGTGGAATTCCATGAACCAGATACTTGGTGGAAGTTTGAACCTGAAGAATTAGAAAAGTAAGGTTTATGTTGCAAAAGTCATTGTGCTTTATATATTTATATAAATACCTATGTATTATGTTATATTTTATTCAGTATCTTACTTTTAAATACTTTACTAGTGTAAAATGTGTTTTATTTGAATAGGTTATTTTGAGATGTACCTTGAAATGGAAGTGTTACGAATAAAACCACAAAAAGTTGATACTAAAATTTTGTTGGACATGAATAGAAAAATGATTGACTCCTGTTAAGAATCTATCCAATTATAATGAATAATTATTCTAGTAATTTTGTGCTACAAAACATTGAACAGCAAGAAATAGGTAGAATATAAAAAGAAATTACACCTTGTCCAAAGAGTGCATCAATGTAAGTGCTTTGTTTTGTCTACTTTTATAGATGTCTCAGTGTCAAAGAACAGCAGTCCATTACCACTCAGTAAAGGTTAAAAAGAAAGCTCATGTTTTAGATTATTCTGTTGCAGGATTTTGTGAAATTGTACCCAGTATTTAGAGGATCTGACTTAGAATACTGTTGGAGATAGGTCATTGGACTTCTGGGTTGTGAGTGTCTCGAAAGCTGCTTATTATTCGTGGTCTCTTTTGTCTCAGATGTATCTTTAGGAATCTGTGAGGTATCAAACCAACCTAGGGATATCTCATTGTTTGAAGTGTGTTCAACCACGAAAGTATTGCATTGCAGAGTTCTCTTCCTGATTGTCTTTTTGTCTGCTTCCAACTGACTTGGCTTATAATTGTTGCAGCTTTGTAAAGTAGTCCCTACAATCCATGAAATACGTCTTTGTAATACTTACATTACTGACTTGGACTTTATTGTGTTTATAAATTTTTTAAAGTTTTCACCTTTTGTTTTAAAGCTACCACTAACTCATTTTTAGAGATGGAATCCTGTCTCTGTAGGATGAATTCTGATTAAGTTTGTCTTGTCTGGGATGCAGCACAGTCAAGTTAGGAAGCTGTCTTAGTGATCGTACATTTCTAAGATGTACAGTGTGAGATTTCCATTACATGAGAAAGACTCGTTTTCCAGGAGAATTCATGTTTTCACATGGTCTTAACAAGTAACAGAATCAACAGACATGAAGTGTTGTTACCGTTGAATTTTATTGTCCACTCGTAAATTTTACTATCACAATTAATATCTTTTCCAAAACCGAAGGAAAACCCTTGAACTGTGAAGTCTGCTGTCAGTTCTTACACACTTCCTAAAAATGTTTTAGCAGTTCCAGGTGCTTTAAATACTTGAGTAGAAGCCCATTGCCTGCAAACTTTCTTTTTTAGAGAGTTTGGGAAAGGTAGTGATGTGAGGCTTCGTTTTGATTTTCGATTGCTTGGTGAGATGGCTCAGTTTTTCAGTTGGTTGGGTTTTTTTTCCTTCTATATTTACGTGTTTGTGAAATAGGTAATGTTAGAGATGTTATTGTAGTTCTGGGATTCCCCTTACAAATTTTGAGCTCAACATTTTGTACAGTACTTAGGCAAATATTATGCTAATAATGCATTTGGGTTATTTTATTAGTTGTCTGTAGTCATACATTTGAATTCCCTGCTCATCAAGATCATTTAACTTTATGTATCTGGTAATTGGAATAAAAAATACGCTACCTCTTACTTAAGTTAGCAGAAGATTTTTCTTACGTTTTGAGTACATGTTCCTCACTTATTTGTATTTAGTGGTGTTGACTATATTGCTAGTAACTTTTGTCAAGTGGTATAATATGTTGATATTCTATAAGTCAGGTGTTTTTCTAAATACTGTTTTTACGGGCTTGTTTCTGCCACCACTTAGCGTGTTTGAGAAATCTGTGAAAAGACTCTCTAGGTCAGCACTGGGTGAATTCTTGATGTCAACAAAATGACATACGTTTAAGTGTGGAATAGGTGTCAACGTCTTTGTCTTTCAGTGTGCCTATGGGGTACAAATTGTCCTTAGAGTCACTGATGAGTGATTTTGCTTTTAGCTTAGTTTTGTGCAGATAACTTCTGTGAAAGTGTCTTGATTCCACAGGCATATGTCTTGTGGTAGTTCTCAGGATTCCTTGCATAGCATTTAGATGTGTACATAAAGGATTTTGTACTTTGGTGCCATTTTTAGGAAATCTTGAAAACTGCAGGTGAGAGAACAAACTAGTGGCAAAATCACCGGTAGAATAGAAATAGTTATTTTATCATTATTTTCTTTAAGTGCTTAGTCGGTGTTAGATGAAAAAATTACCCTCTGTCATGTTTGTATACTTTCTGAGTAGCTGGTCACTTGGGAACTAAAACTCTTTTTTTAAAAAAAAAAAAAAAAAGTACATATTTCATTCAAGCGTTTGGGAAATAACAGGTATCCTGTGTATAATCTGTACTTTGGAATGGATGTTTTAATTTTAAAAAGTTTACCCTCTGTGTAACTTCACACAGAAATGAAATGCAAAAGTGTTTATATGATCCCATTTTCCTTCAGTATGGTCATAAAGCTGCAATTTGGTATTGACTTCATTGAATTTGAGCTGATTCTTTTAAGTAGTTATGTCCTATTCAGGAGTACTTCGCCAGTATATTGGTATGTAAGATTCTTCTAATGTAGAAGCATTTAATAGTGACAAAACTTTGCCTTTATCAATAGGTTCTGTGTTCCTCCAAACAAAACCAGTGTCCAAGGCCTAACTATCTGTTAGGAGCTTTTTCTGGTATGTCTGTTTTGGTTAAGGATAGATGGCTTTATGCTCTCTCAGCGTAGCCAAGCCATCAGAGGATGAGTGAAGACGTGCTTGAAGAGGAGATCCCAGTATTAAATGACCCTAAACAGCAGATTTGTTTCCTTTTTAAAATTAATTTTTATATTTCATGCAGTTTTGCTGTGGGTGATTTTATTGTCCTGCCTTGTTCTTTAAGGAAAGTACTCACTCATTTATGAAGTGATTATACACAAGTCCGTTCAGTTGTGGATGAGCATGCACTTTATGCCCAGAGCATTTGAGCTGTAATCTGTTTCTAGGAGTCTTAATATACGGAAAATACTGAATAAAATTTGTGCTTCCACCATTTGGCATAAAAGGACTTAGACTTCCTCTTCTGTATTGTTCTGTCATGAGAATCAGGTGCTTTGTAGGATCTCCATATTTCTAGGGGACTGGCTTTTTAACCTTTTTCATATTTGTATCACACCTGTTAAGACTGGTTAACTGTTAAGTTGAACATGCTGCTGCTCCTCGACTTCTTTAGCACAATGTAGAAATTAGTAGTGTTTAAACAATGAGCTGTTTGTGATCATCACTCTAGCTTCTGATGTTGTCTCACAGAAGAGTGTCTATGAGAAATACTTTACTTTAGTCTTTTCTTCGCAGAAGCACCCTAAGGAGCCAGCATAATTCTGAATACTTCTGTGACGACTAATTCTTCTTCCATTCTAAATATGAGACTAATGTGCTACCTGCAGTATGCTTTGAACACTCATCAAGTTGACACATACTACTTTGTTGTAATAGTATGCACAAACTCAGGAGATGGGTGGCAGGAAATCATTTTTTTAGTATATTTCTGTATAGAATATTATCTTTCCAGTATAGCCTGTTTGTACCCAGTATTGATTTCAACTCTATAGAACTGAGCAGGTTTGTACAGAGGCCTGTGCCTCTTATGTTCTTGGCAGAAAGCACAAAGATGCAGGCGTATATTCCTATTGGTATGATTTGGAAATAATTCAGCTTGGACAAGGTTTCTTGGAGCTAAGAATGTTTTGGATTATGTTGAAAGTAGCTGTTCACTAAATACTGCAAGAATAGGACGTTTCTGGGCTTTGGTACATTTATAAATTTACAGCATGTTTCCATAAGAGCTAGTAGATAAAGGTGTCTTGAGCATGCTATTCTGCTTCAAAACTAAAACTGCTTCTTATTTTATAGAGAGATCTATTTATGAGAAGAATATTTTGTCATTCACTGAGCCTCGAAACCACGTAGTTTCTTTTTTTTTTATGCTAGTTTGAACATAGTTTTCCTAAGTAGCAATCTCTAACATTATTCATCCCTCTACTCGTTAGTTAGTGTACCAGGTTGTCACGACCCGATGGCTGAGCTACCCTGAGTAGTGCGGAGAGTTGTGTGAGATTTGGAATTCCCTTGGGGTAAATTAAGATGAAATGACACCAAATAACCGATCAACTTGTTATTTTTATTTGAATGAAGAAGTGTTATAGGTACTCTAGGAAAGCCTTAAAAGTAAAAAAGCTTCTAAGAATAGGAGAAAGGAAAGGAAAGAGAGGGAGAAAGAGAGAGTAAGATATCACCACCCTTGTATCCAACTACATCTCGCAGAACCGGTCCAAGTCTTGAGTTCTTTGGGGACAGGTGCACAACGATGGATATGCTACTGTCCATTTATACACTTGAGATATGGATGGCATTCCCAGTTTGTGTAGGAAGCATGGAGAGGCAGTGTGAATTTACATAGGAAGTATAGAGAGGCCTAAGTACAGTTCCTGCATGAGAGAGGGAAAGGGTAGCATGAACCCTTGCCACCAATTGAGTCAGGGATCATGAAGACCAGTATTTAGTTACTGCTAGATGAGCCCCCAGTAAGGGCTGTAGCCGGTTCCTTGGCAGAGTCACAGTAGGGACGGTTGAGCAACAAAGAATTTAACTCAGGAGGGGAAACTGTCTGACCTACACTGAATTTGCCTCTTTCTGTAGTCAGCTTCCTTATCTGCAAGGAGCAAGCCTCGACTTAGAGCGGGGGAGCAAGGGTGTTGCTGCATTCCACACCTCCCCCCCACTCCGACCAGGCCTTTCTCGTTCTCCCTTAGGTCATAGTGTATCTTATCGCCACACAAGATTTGAGACATTAGTCTTTTCAGGAGCAGTCGGGCTCTTCCACAGGTAGTCTGATGAATAAATAGAAAGCAAAGCCCTTCTAGGGTTATTTAGGTACACAGTCCTGGTGTATAGCATCACATTTCTGTATGAAGAAGAATGATTGTATTGTTTTCTGTTATTTAATATATGTAGTGGTGAAAATTGTTAAAATTTTATGTATTTATTTGTTTGTTTGTTAAAATAAACCTTAACATTAAGTAGAATACTGAGAGAATGAGGATACAGTGTAATAAAAGTGAAATTTCAAATATGGAAAGCAAGAAGAAAAATTGTGAATTTAGAGTTATTTCTTTTTCTTAAAGACTGTAAACATATAAACATACCAGACAATTTATTTAAATTTTTATTTTTGTAGGAGGAATAAACATGGGGTCACTCGTGAGAAGATTGCTCAGATGTTGGAACGATATGAATATCAAATATCCATACCTATTGTCATGAATTCAGTGGTACCTCCCCACAAAAACACTCAAAGGCCACCTCTGCAGCGAAGACATAGGTGGGGAGGCAATACAGACTCGTGGAATTCTTTCAGTATTTCCAGTAGCCGATAACACAGTTGCAGTCAGTTAATAAAAATCTATTACTTGCCCTTCTAAAACATGTCGTCACCTCCAATAACATAGTGGATCTTCTGTGTTTTAAATAGGCCTGTTTCAAGACCATTTTCTTCTGGAGGTCGTTCCTTTAACAGACTTGCATGTAAATAAAATTGTACATTGAATGTTTTTTTAAACTATATTTATTATGGTTGTAATAACTTTCATTTTAGTAAAATATTTAATATAGTATGACATATAGCAGAGTCTTCTTTCATAAACCTAAGACAATGATGCTGTCATATATCGAGTAACTGTTGAGCAGTTTCTTTTTAGAGAAGGTCATATTAGTTATCTTTTCAAAGAGAATTCAAGTCCCAGAAGAGGTTGTTTATGTGATAACCAGTTTTAATAATTGTCATTTAATCTTCTTATCTTTTAGGAGACTTTTTTTAAAAACAATTATGTCTTGGATTGCCCTTTTGTTCTATTTGGCATGTATTGCCAATTTGCAAAATTTTGGCCTATATTTTTTCTTTTCAGTTGTGTTGCTTGGGTTTTTTTGTCTCAGCAGCTCATCTCCAGCTGAAACATCCTGCCAATACAGTATTCACCAGCCCTGATTGTACAATCTGAATTATTTTTACTTGTTTGTTCTCAGCGGTAGTATGTAAACCATGATGATGGTTGTACAGCACCACCGTTCTTGTGCCGACTGAAAAAACGTAAATTACAGTGATAAAACCGAAAAATGTCACAACTATGTCTAAGTTCATTTATTTCATTTACAATTAAAAAAATGAAATATTAAAGCAAGTCTGTCAAGTCCCGGTCCACACTTGGGATGCATCAATTGAATATAAATAGTGGATGTAATTCTGTAAAACCACATTGCATTCTTTGGCATAGCCAGTGTAGTCTGTTTAGCACATAACAGAGAATGAGCCAGCATGGAGAGTGACTAATTTATTGCCCTTTTTTCTCTTAAAAAATGATGATTTTGTAAGTGTTCACTTTGCTTTCTAACAGCTTGCTGTATTAATAAAATATATTTGTTTTCAGTGTTGTGTTAGTAGTTCAGTGCAACAGTTTTTATAATTTTCAAAGTTGTAGGATTTTATACAGATGAGCATTATTACTAACCTGCTAGCTGAAATAACTTGTCTTCAGGTCTAACTACATTTGATTTCTTTATACATTGAACGAGTAAATAATAATAAGTTTTGTCAAGAACGTGAGTATGTAGCTAAAATAATTTTCATGGTTTTCTAATTACTGATTTGGTGTAGTAGCTGTCAGAACTTTGAAAATTCCAAAGCTAGCATAATATTTTTTACTTACAGGCAATTTTTGAGTAGGCCCTAAAAATTGCTTCATCTTTAAAGTCTGAATGCCATGAAAGTTGAAAATCCAGGTAACTTTCTGTGATTTTCTACACCTGTGTGCAAATCTAAATTTGTACAATTTAATGTATATCTGCAGTAACATTTTCATAAGGGAGTCTATTAACTATAAAAATTGAAGTGTGCAGTTTCACATTTTAGTAATTGTTTTAATTATTTGAAAAACATAATTTTAAATGCTTCAGGAGTGCATGGATTGCTAATATTTTGAATTATGTGTGTGTGTACATATATAAAAAGCTCTCCAACTATATTGTCTTCCTTTATCGTCTGTTACTCATACCAGTTATGTTACTCTGGTTTAGTTTTCATTATTATCTTTTTCCCATGTCTCAAAAGAATCATGGAAATTATTGTAAATGGTCAGTAATACTTTAATGATCCCAAAGCTTTTGTATTTAAAGATGAAAGCATATTTCAGGTGAAAGAAAGATAAAAAGGTTTTAGAAAGACTTGTTTTATTTACTCTATATTACTTTAAGCCATAATAAAGTCATAAAGCTTACTGAGGCTTTATGTAGTATTCACACAGTGGGCTAAGGTGTGACAAAGAAGAGGTGGTTATTGAAAATTGATGTTATGATATCTTTTGGTACCTTCTATCTTCAGTTTTTAAAGGAAATGGTTTTTTTTAGCAATATTTAACTGATATTTAAATTCTCTGACTGAACTGTGTGTTTAAATAGATGTGAGTTCATAATATTTTTTAATAGTGCAGCAATTTTCTGTGTTATTAATAAACCATTGGTGATCGGTGAGTATTTTTGATATGTAAGGCATGTTGATGAATAATAGACTTGCAGTTTGCAAAGGGCACAAAACAAGAAAGGAATGCTTTTCAACTTGGCCTTATATCAAACATTTCTTGTGAGCTGCTTACTCTATAAAGCTGTATTCCAAGGTAAGTCCAGTGACATGGTAGGTGAAAACACAGTGGAATTACTGTCTGTGTAACACATCCTTGTCTCATGGTATATTGATATTTCACGAGCATGAGGCAGTCATGGGTCATACATACAACTCAGACAGAATTTACTTTTACACTACAATATTTATATGTAAAAAATAATAAAAAGATGATGTGAAATCCGTGTTGCAGGTAATTTCTCCTGTTCCCTCACAAATGAGGAAAATTACTTACTTTGTCAAAAAGTATGTGCAAGAAATGTAAGAACTGGGTATTCAGTTAGACTGAGGATCTAAAAAGTTTTACTACCCGGCATGGTTTTTGTGCGATACACTTGTTGATGATAGTATCATACCTAGAATAAAGGTTTTCTGGTTTCGACTTTTAGTAAACTGTTAGTTCATCATATTTCATGAAATAATGGTGTCAGAATTTATTTTTTTTAATTAACTAATGCTTAGAACCTGACTGTTACGAATGCAGATTCCGAGTATCTGCTGCATACATCAGACTAGCGAGATCTTTGGTAAGTAAATTTAAACAGAGTAGTTAAGATACTCAGCTGTAGTTTTAACATCTTACTCTTCTAAGCATGAAATTCAAATGAGAATTAATTTGCAGAACATGGGTAATTTGGTTCGTATAGGTGACCAGCTATATAGGTTTACGTGTTGCTTTAGAAAAAAAAAAATAGTTCTACTGCTTCATCTAAACTGCAGTTTCTTGTTTGGTTAGTTTACTTCCTGAACTATCAAGGCTGATGAAGTTTTCATCAGCCTTGTTTTTGACATGTGATTTAGTGCTCTGATTTTTCTTTTTTTTTGGAGAGAAGAAAAAAAAAGGCAAAACCCGCCCCCCCCACCAACAACCAAAAACCACCACAAAACTAAAGCCCAAACAAATATCACCACCACCAAACCCCCACCCCAAAACCCACAAAAAGACCCTAGAAGACCTGTGTGCTGGTTCTGTCTGGGATAGAGTTAATTTTCTTCATAGGAGCTGTTATGGCGTTATGTTTTGGATTTGTGCTGGGAACAGTGATGATAACACAGGGCTGTTTTAGTTGCTGCTGAGCAGCACTTGCACAGAGTCAAGGCCTGATGCTTCTCACCCTGCCCCACCAGCGAGCAGGCTGGGGGTGCACAAATTGGGAGGGGACACAGCTGGGAGAAGAAGGAAGCGGGGAATGTTCGAAGCGATGGCGTTTGTTCGTGTGGTGGAGCCCAGCTTTCCTGGAGATGGCTGAGCGCCTGCCTGCTGATGGGAAGTGGTGAATTAATCCTTTGTTCTGCTTTGCTTGCGTGTGAGGCTTTTGCTTTACCTGTTAACTCATGGGTTGAGATAAAGAGTGTTTTTCTCACTTTTACTCAGCTGCTGTGTGGGGCTTTTCTGCTGTCTGGGGCTAAAGTACGACAACCTCATGTAACTATTTATTTTATTTTACTTTTGACATCTGATGTTCAGTGATCACCTGTGAGGAATTCTGTCCTGTTCTTGTAGTCGTGGTCTCTAGGTTCATTTTAATCTAGTTTACCATGCTGCATAATTTTCTTAAGATTTTCAGTTTTAAGAAAAAAGCCACCATTTTGTCTTTCGCCATCTATCTCTTGAAACCTTCTGCAGGAGGCCATAGTTCTTAATTTCTCTGCTAATAGATATCTGAGAACCAGGCTTTGGCTAGCAGAGATTGGACTATAATGATTACATTTGATTGTTTTGTGTCTGTATTTCCTGGTGTAGTTGAGACTGTCTTGGTGTTTTCTTCTTTGAGCTAACCCAGTAAGATTCATTTTCAGTGAATTAGAAAAAAAATTACTTTTGCATTTTCACATTCATGTGTGATGCCTGTAGTTTTAACTGCGGCTTCCTAGCAACTGAGTTTTCTGGCAGAAATGTTTTCCCTCTGTGCTGGTATATCACAGAGATGGGGTGACTAGGTGTATATTGAGAATCGAGGGGTTTCCATTCAAAAGCACGGAGACATATATTACAATTCCTAGCAAAGAGAAGACATAGTGTTGAAATGCAGTTCATAAAATTGAAGTTAAGTACTCAATAAAAAAGTGATCACGTTTCATATACATCAAATGTGGACATATTTCACTTCAGTGTTTCTACAGTGACACTTGCTTATTTCAGTCTTTTATGTTCTCATCCTTTTGAAATAAAAGCAAGAGCAATGATTAAAGCTCTGTAGTAATCATTTCCTAGGTGAGAATCTGCTTGTACATCAATTAATTCGGGGGATTTTTCTTTTTATAGGTTAATTGGTTGAAAGTAGCTGTAAATCAGTGTATGTTGAGTTCACAGAAAAATGCATGAAAACATAGCTGGTCTTTTAAGTATTTAGAAGATAAAGTAGTAACAGGGTTTGTCAAGGTGAGTTCATCTCAAATGTGTTTTATTTATTTCTGCAGTAATGGAGAAAGCAGCAAGTGGTGGTTTTAGCTTGAGATAGACTGTCACTGTGCTGGAATCGAGGGCAATAAAAGCATTGAAGTATTATCTCCGGAATGGGTCTTTGTGATTTCCTTCAGCTGATAATTTACACAATTTGTCAGGTTGGCAGGCATTAAATGTGGCCAATTAATGTGTACCTTACTGATAGATAGAGCTGTTGTAACAATACTGTGTTGTGCCAAGTCAGAACATTATTCATGAAGTAATTTTTTTAAGTTGTACTTGCAGTCTTTTTAGTAATGTTAAATATTTTTTTTTCTTTTTTTGAGCTGTTAAGGAAATTCTGCTTCTCTTTTGTGGTCCCTCAAACTTATATCAGAGTAACTGCTTTATAACTGTATAGCTTGTCCTGCTTGTCCTTTATTTTCCTAATCCTATAACTCTGTAAGTATTCTAGGATTTTATGGAAACATAGTAGAAAAATATTTTATGAGCCATACTTTTGAAACGTGCTTGCATGTTGTCTATCTTTGCTGATTTTTAAAAAAGTATGAATTCTTTAGTGGATGTTGTTTAATCTCTTACATTGCTAACAGACTAAGAAGTGTTGCTTTAGCTGAATAAATAAACATTTGCTTGTTTCTAAGGAGTTTATGATATCATTTACAAATCAGTCTTAGTTATGGGCCTGTAGTGCCGTTTGGCTGTTATTTTAATTGTGATACTATTATTATTTACTCATCGGCCATAGATTTTGGTAACCTATTCTATAGGTTGTAATAGTTTATAAGAAGTTACTGAGCAACTTATCCCACATCTTGCTTTCAACTATGAAGAGTTTCTGAAGACTCATGAACCTGACTTAAGAGTGGACTGAGTGTATTACTTTTCCCACCATTTAGCATTTTTCCTGATAGTTTTCCTGTATAGCTTGTAAGATGAATGCACTGCTTTACAGGGATCTTGGCAACAAAAGTATAGAGACCGGATAGACACCGGATAGTATAGACACTGGATCTTTTACCTGAGGCAAGACAGGTACACGTATTTGAGCTTTATTTTCATTTCTTTGCAACTGTTTGGTATATGCACTAAATATTCAATAAAGAATACCTGATAAAAGTTCAAAACTATTTTCACTTTATGAAAACTGCAGCTAGAAAACTACGCTTATGGCTGTGCAGCAAAATTGCGTTATATACAGGAGCATAAATGGAGTTCTGGGTATGTGTGCATAGAAGGCACAGTTGGAGCATTATATTTCATTCTGTTTCTGTTTTGTTCCAGCTGTCTAGACTGAGTTGTTGTTTCTAATAATGAATACTTAGGTTATGTCTACAATGCTGCTGCCCTTTTTGGTCCTAGATCTGGAGGAGATGTTTTATTGTAAGTAAAGATAGCTAACTCTTGTTTAACTTTCTGCTGCTCTGTAGGGAATTGAGCTGTAAAGCTATTAAATTAATTTGTCTTTTGCCTGGTTAGTTTGTGGTGCCTTTGTTAAGAATGTCAAGCTTTGAGCTCAGTGGTACAAGTAAGATGTGACATATTGCAGTGAGTTGAGCAGAGGGTTGTGCATCAGAGCACCTGAGGTACAAGGAAAAGCTGAGAGAAACAGATCGTTCAGCCTTGAGAAGGCTCTGGCTAAGACATCTTGATGCTGTCTTCATGTACCTAATGGGAGAGTATAGAGGTGGAGCCGGGCTCCTCTTAGAAGCCAATGGATAGAGGTTACAACATGGGAAATTCCAATCAGATATTAGGTTGTGTAATCTCCATCCTTGGAGTATTCAAAACTTGTCTAGGCAAGTCACCGAGCAACAAGATCTCAGTTGGTATTGCAAAAGTTGTACTAGATGATCTCCAGAGGCCCTTCTGACATAAATTATTTTCTTCTAATGGATATAGTGAGTGCAGAATATCAAAAGACTTAGCGAGCTTTTCTCTATCAGAGACGACTTTGAAATGACTAGCAGAATCGCTGCCTGGCTTCAGGCTGTCAGATGCAGGCTTGCATTAATACAGCAGTCCATGATTCTCTTCTTGCTCTAAGAAACTAAGTTTCTGACTTTAACGGCAGCAGCAAAACTGGCTGTTGGGATTTATGCTGGTGTTTTGTTTCATAGCTGTCTTGGCAGAGTTGCTCACAAGTACCTGACGGACCTTTTGTTGATCCTCTTTTCACTTCCTCAGGCAGTGTCCATGACTGCTTGTCTCTCATTAGTCATACTGTCTTTCCAGACTTAGAAAATACTGGCATATATTAGTGTTTATCTAAGGCAGTTTTAAAAATCTTCTATCCAAAGACAGACTTCTGTTGACACTTACTACACTGCAGAATTGAAAGTCAGTTTTCTGCATCTGTTCATCCCTAACACTCTAGCAATAATACAGGGCTGTTGTGCATAAAGTAATCATCTCTAAGGAGTAATTTATCATATCTTTTGTGTATCTCTAGTCCTTTTGGTGAAAGATGTTTAAAAGGGATGTGAGTTAATAGTAAAGAGTGGTATGCAGGAACAGTAAGTAAAAGTTGGATGCCAGTATGACAAAGTACTGAGATTTGTTGAAAAAGGTCTAATATGTTCCAGAGAATGCACACTATAATTAAATGCTGTGTAGCCCTTGGTATTTCATATAGCATTGAAGATGTGTAGAATGAGCACACCACCAGGGGCAGATGTTCTACATGGGAACAACATTGTCTGTGGTTACACCTATATGAATTCGGATGTTGCTGTAATCTAAGAGGCTGGTTACTTAATATTTAGTGATACTGTTTTCCTTACTGTTTTTTTCTTGGAACTTTTTTCTCCCCCTTTTCTCTTATTCTTGAACTACACCTTTCACATCTATCTGCTTTGAGTCCTGTGTGTTCAATTACTACAATTGTCTTTGTAACTCTGGATTCATCACCCCATTCCCTTTTCTTCCCTGACTATAAACTTCTGTGGAGAGCTACACCTTATTCTGTATTTTTTTAATTCCTCAGCTCAAAGTGATGCTGATTTAAAACCTGAGTATATATATTTCCTCTTCTCCCAGGCCGCCCTTTTGAATTTTTTTCTCTTCCTCTGCTGAAAGTAATCTTTTCTGTCGTACTTTTTTTTTTTCGTTCCTTTTTTTTTCTTAGCCTCATTAAGGTTGCAGCATCTTCTTGTGTCTCATACTTTTGTTCCCAGAATTATGGTCTGTTCTTTGGTGGATATTTAATTACACGTCTTTGCTACAGCTTTGTTGGTTGAAGCTATTTTAAATGCCGCTAAAATCTGTCATCTTTCATTGAAAGTTCCTAACAGAAAGTTTCTAACAGAAAATAGGTTATTATATGCCTCTAAGTATTCCATTCTGCTCTCGTCGTACCTCTGTTGCTTCTTTGTACTCCCATCCATATTTTTCCTTAACTTTTTTTTTTTTACTTGTGTCTTACCTCAAACTTGTTTGTGTTTTTTCTCGAACTTCATTTTACATTTGTTTTGTGCATGAACATGTGTTGACAAGAAAGGCCACCGCTTCACCCTGTAAATCAAATTTTTACTTTTAAAATCTTTTTGTTGTACTTGTATCTATATTATGTTTTGATGGCTGTCATCTGTATGTTCACATACTAGGTTGATATATCAGAATATGTAGTCCTCTTTATTTCCTGGCTAAAATAGTGATTTATTGGTTTAAAGAGTTAGACTCTGTAGTGGCCAAAATACAAAATCAGGATATTTTTTAGGAATTAGGATCTGGCAAGTCTGTCTTATTTGTGGGCCGCATTTTAGGACATGATTTATTTCACAGCCTCATGAGAGCCTCAGTAAATCTATGTTTCCCTGGGTAGAGCTTCTCTCTCAGAAGTGGAATTTCGTAAGTACATCCCTGGAAAGCAGTAGACTGTAAGGGAGAGGAACTGAAAAACAGATTGTGATATGACTCACAGAATTTAATTTTTGAATGCAGATCTTGTTTCTCCTAAAATCAAGGATCCACTCAGATTCAATACTGTCTTGTATTTGAACTGTTTTGATTGTATATACATTACACAGTATGTTATATCTGTAACAATAACTGTGCTTTTCATTAGGAAAGAAAAAGGTTGAGATCTTTAAGGTAGTTATTACAGTTTGCATGCTTTTTCAATAGCTGTTAATTGGCCATTAGGCCTTGTGGTTGTGGTGAATAATGTCACTTGTCTGGTCAGTCATAGTCTTCACCAGTGTGCTTCATGGTTTTCAGCCAGGACCACCAGCTTGATAAAATGTGATGTGTAAAATGTTCTCTGGTATTGCTGAGAGGAGGGTGCTTAGGATTTACTGAGAACTGATTGCTTCATAGACTCATAGAATCTTTTAGGTTGGAAAAGACCTTTAAGCCCAGCCATTAACCCAGCAGTGCCAAGTCCACCACTAAACTGTGTCCCTAAGCACCACATCTATAAGTCTTTTTAAATATTTCTGGGCGTGGTGACTCATCTCCACACATGCAGTAGTGCTATAGTTTGTCCAGAAGTTAGTGAAAAACCCAAGGCTTGTCATTGTCTGGGAAGGTGGAATTTTTCTCTTGTTACAGATTTTTGAAAACGTTCCTTAAAATCTCATACAGAAATGTCTTTATATCAATAGAAAATTAAGGAGCGCTGCTGCACAGTGGATTACACCAAACTTTATTAGCTAGTGTGAATTTGGCAATAGTTCCTATTTCTCCAGACTGCTTCTCAAAGCAGCCTATTTCTTGTCTAGCCTGGATTAATTTCAATCAGACTGTCTTCATGACTGAGCTGGTATTATCCAAGAAATAAAACTGATGTCCTCAGACTTAACAAGGTGATTCATACTGTACCTCCAGTGCATAACATTGGCATCTGTGTCCATCATGTTGTCTTCAAAAGACTGAACGTTGACAGGGAGTACGTAAATGGAAATTGATTCTGTGAGCCTTCATGGGTGAGAAGGATGATGATAAATCTACTGTTTCTTCTCCGTATTGTAAGTGCATCCTCTTAAGATGGATTCAGATCACTTGTAGCATTTCACTTTGTCCTTTTTGTCTCTCCTTAATCTTTTTAACATTGAGCCGTACTTAATGGTGCAGAGAAATCCAGTCAAATAAAAACTGTTGTCTCTTTTCTGTCAGCATCCATCAATACCTCAATTGCTGATTTTTTTTTAATTTTTTTTTCTGGTTAGAATTTTGAATTGTTTCAGATGAGATATTTGTGGCACCTAAATGAGATTAAAAGCAGCTTTTGTGTTGTTTCACTTGTTCAGGGCTTAGATATTTGATGGTAGGCGTAAGTATATTGAGTGTGTATGTACATATATATTAATCGGTATACTCAGGACTGGTTTCCTTAAGGTTGATCAACATATTCTGTGACTAAGGAGCCGAAATAGGAGATTGGCTCTTCCAGTCAGAAGACATGTATGACTTTCATTAACGAGGCAGGACAAAGATCAGTGAGATCACCCCACCTGAAACTTCTTGTGGAGGGAATGGGCTGTCATTTGAAACTGAATGGCTGTTACTAGCTCCTCGGGAACTTGAGTTTTTTGGTGGGATTGGTCAGTTGGTTTGTTTGTTGTTGTTTCTTTTAAATTTTTTTAAAAGTAAAGTGGTTACTCTTTGGCATGTGTTTGATTAAATGAACAGCTTCTAAAGGCTTGCCTTAATCAAACCAGTTGTACGCTATTCTCTGTGTGCTCTCTGGGTCAGTGTCTCCTGGGTCTGAACTGTAACAGGGCAGCGGTGTGATGGCTGATTATACATTGCGCAGAACTGTGTATACATCAGTTCTGTAAAAACGGTAAAGATGGGAGTAGTTCTTTGCACATTGTGATAGCATGGTGCATTTCATGAAAGCTGGTACTTAAATCTCGCCATCACTGGCAATGCTGTTGATAGACAAAAGAATAATAAGTACTGAGTTACTTCAGTAGCCAAACTAACTAGTACTTCAGTACTACTAAATCTAATCTGTATGATCTTTACTGATTTGGGGCAGGGAGCATTAATTTGCAACACTAATATGTAAACATTTCTTAAATTTATGGTGAATTTCCTCAAGAATGGGCTCTGAGGCAACCTAACATGTTGCTGCTGAGAGCAGTCACCTTGCTCTTCCTTTGTCTTAAGGAGACACTTATTTTACGTCTTCCTTTAGCAATTTAAATCAGCTCAGCAACAAAGCAAGTACTTGCTTTTTTTTGATGCTGGCTCAGACAGGTAAATCCACCCATAAAGAGAATGGATTTAGAACCAGCAAAAGACAGGTAGTGGAAGTGCAAGGGCAACATCTGGAACAAGGTAGGACAGAGTGACTAAGATAAGTAACAAAAAGACTGATACTATGACTTTTTTTGTTGTTATTCCAGAATTATTACTTCAATATCCGTTTTTTTCTGAAGTAAAGTTACAAGGAATTCACAAATGCACTTGAACTTACCAGGTAAAGAAGGTGAAGTGCATCTCAGATGCTATGTAAGCAATTCTACTGTAATTTTGATGTTGAAAACCCACTTCACAGATTTCGGAGAATAATGATAACATACATTTCTGAAAGAGCATATCATACAGAATTGCTTTTTAAATTTATTGGTTCCTCTGCATTGCATTACAGCAATGACTGCAGGCATTTTTTTTATCTCAAGCAAGCATCAGCTTAGATGTATACTAGAGCTGAAGATCGTACAGTTGCAAATAACTAACTCTTTTCTGGTTTTGCCATCTTCCAGCAAAATGTGACTAACTTTAGATTATTTACTTTACATGTTTTACCTTGGCAATCATGAAAGTGCATTTATTTCTCCAGCAAAGAGCATCCTGTGAGCACTGACAATCAAGCTGAACAGTGCTATTCTGAGCAGTAGCCTACGACCTTGAAGTCACATGTAACAGTTACGGCAAAAAGCTTTTAATGTCTAAATGGTAGGCTGAGAAATTTCAAAGTATTGTTACAGAAAGGGAATTCCTGTTTCAACAAAAATACTATTACATTTTTTTAGATCTGTTTATTGCTAACCATTGTTTAAAAATGCATGATATATTGCAAAATTTAAATATCAACTGCAATAGCAATTTTTCTGCTTTTTCGTTTTTCATGTGTTGTATGTGTTTAAAAACAACTCGCTAGCAAATGCCCCTGTAAAGAAGAGAAGTCTGTCTCTGTGCTGGTTCTTGTTTGTTCTCAGTGTTTATATGCCATATGGTTTTACAAAAGGCATATAGGTGGACTAAAACAGGAAGACCTAAGATAAAACTAAAGAACATTAGTCGACAGTTTGCTTCATTAAATGCAAAAACCTTAACGTGATACTGGGTATACCCCAAGCAGGAAATTTTTAGCTATCCCATCATGGTGTATTAGAGTGTTTTTTCGGGGTAGTACTTTTTTATAGAATGATACAGAAAACAGAAGTTGCTTGGAAAAGTGAAGAATAACACATTTTTGTTATTCTTCATTCGGTAGTTCATCACTTTCCCTTTTGCTTTAGTCCTTTCTTTAGGAAATACAAACCTTTAGAAAAAAAATTTTGCTGAACTGCTATAAGCCTTTCATGTTTCCAAAGCTTAGAAATGATGCAGTTGTATTTATTGTGAAATGTTGAATGTTACTATTGAAGGTGTTACCCAGGTATGGTAAATCATCAACCTGGACCAACATTGGCATTTGTTATTATTTTGACATGCAACAATTTCAGTGCAATAATAGCTGTTAGTTTCTCTGGATCATCCAAGTTCTTCTCCCATGACATACTTGGTTAGATGTATTTCTCCTGTTCTTGCACTCTAAAGTGAATCTGCCCAGTGTGGTTTTCCTTCCTGATTCAGAATTAATGGTAAGGAGAGAAAATAGCTCTGCAGACCTATGAGAATTTTTTATTTTTTCTCATTTTTGCAAAGTTCTACCATACCTTTTGGTGTGGCTTCTAGCCTAAGAAAGTTTCTGCCAGCATCGTCCTGAAAATGTCCGATGTGTCAGGAGTTAGGCACCAGAAACATGTCTGAATCAGTATTAGAACTTTCCTTCCATCAGCAGCAGCACAAATGCACATCTGGGAGAAGTGAGTGATAAGCAAGAGTGTAGCTACAGCAATACTAAGGCTAGAGAAGTCTTTCCCATTTCTTTGCTGTGCCACATTGTCAGCTGACATTGGCAGTTTGGCTGTCATTTCTGTGGAGTTGTTATGGCAGCACAAGGGTCTTTCGATACAATACTACATTCTTCTTGAAATCGGTGCACAGGTCTGATGTTTTATTCCCCATTCCATTAAAAACATCTAGAATTGGGACATTACTTTCTATTTCACTGGTAAGGGTTTTATGCTTCTGTAAACTTCAGAGAATTTCCTCTTCGAAAGCTGCTTTCAAGTCATGAGTTCTTATCACTGAAGAAGAAAGTTAATGTCAGGATTTAAGACATAATCTGTGATTAGTATACCATTTTTGCAAATCTGGGTCGTATATAAGAAAGTAATGTCTTCAACTGCCATTGCAGTTTTATATCATTTAATTCAATAGACAAATAAGATCTATTCAATCTTAAAATTTTGTCTGGCATCCCACGTCTTTTTTTNCCCCCGTCTTTTTTTTTTTTTTTTTTTTGAGGAGAAAGGAGGCACGTTGCTAAGTAGGAAACATACTGTGAGCAGAATTTGGGGTGGACTTTGTCTTGGCTAATTTCAAGCATCTACAATACAGACATAAGCACTTCAACCATAAGGCGCTGTATTGAAAATACACCGATCTGTAAAAGAGGAAGTCAGTTCTCATTGCTTGGAGGAAAGCGCCGTGTAGACTTAAATCCCAACATTTGAAGGAAATCCTGTTTCTAAGTAGGATGTCTCATCTGGATGCCATTATAGAGCACTCAAATTTGAGTGCTTTTTAACAAGTTATTTTTTAGTGTCGGTTGCAGCAGTATTAAGGCACCAAGACTTTTGAATCCTGTTCCAGTCAAGTGATTTTGTGGCAGTTCTGAGGCTGAGAGGGCTGCTAAGGTGCTTCATGCTCTGAATTAGGAGTGTTTGCTTTGGAGAGTTCAAATTAGAAAGAATCTATATGAGACTAACAAATTTAAGAATGAATAAAGGGTAAGGATAGGTTTCCGTAGGTGACCCGTAGGTCCCAGGTTGCCTCCTAGTGACTGGCTTTCCCTCTGCATGCACATTCACCTCTTTATTTTTATTGGGTTTTTTGGGTTTTCTCGTTGGGTTTTTTGCTTTGTTTTGGTTTTGTTTGTTTGTTTCTCTCAAGAATTTCAGAATACAACACTTAAGCCACCTTATATTACATATGAATGGCCATAAAATAGCTAATTTTATCCTATAATCTTGTAGCTACGGCTTTGTGTGCTTTAGTGTGGTACATGAAGAAGAGAAGAATTACAGAAAAGGAGTAGATCTTTGATACGAAGATTTATCAGTCAAGCTTAGCTTTGAAAATCTCATCTCTCACTGAAGACCTAGGGAGAAGTTAGATTTCTGGACGAGGTTTTTCTTACATGTGTTCATTTCAGGATTAGCTGGTTGACAGGCTAACAAAAATTTCAGAGAAGTCACTGTTGGGACTGCTACCTGTTAAATTTATAAGAAACGCAAACAAAAAGACCGCAGACATTTGGAAAAAAAGCTACAAAACTAATCGTAAACAAGTGCCTACCGCTGTGTTAGTTTTTCTATAGTGTATTATCTTGTTGCTAATACAGTAGGAAATATTTTTTCCAAATGTGTATCCATCTACACATAATATACTTAGCAGTAAATGTCAGAGTTCCTGTAGTCACTGTACCTTTACATTATTCAGATTTTTGGTTAGTATATTTTGAATTTCAGTCCAGCTCATTTAAGTATAGCCCATTTAATCTTAATGGATAAAATTTTCTTACTATATCCTCCACTTAGTACCTTTCTGCTCAGCATGACATTTAATGAAATTTCAGAATAGCAGTAGCCCTGTAGTATCTATTATTCAAACATCATTTAGAAAATCATCCAGAAACATTTTGTTTGGTCCTGCAATGATTTGTGATATTTTTTGCAAAGCCAAGTTAATGAAACGTAAACTGTGTTTATTTAAATTGGTTTTAAATGTTCAAGATTATTCTGAATTGTAAGGCGTACTTTTTTTAAACAATAGATGGTTTTATGTCAGATTTTATCTATTTTAGAAAGCAGATAGATGGGCTATGATTGGTCATCATATTAACATAAAGTACCTGTTCTTCAAATTGAATACCACAAACTCATTTATTCTTTTCTTTACTTTTTTTTGTTTTCACATAGGGAGACAATTTTTAAGGAGAACCATGGGCACCTGTTGAGAAAAGCGAAACAGAGGAAAAAGCGAAAAAGAAGCAGAAAAATAAAAGGCAATCATACAGAGATTACAAATAAAATGCTAGGTGGAACAGCTTATCATCCCGTTCCAGATAACCAGGACACATCAGGAAGTGAAGAAGTTGATTCAGAAGAAAATAACAAATCATTGTGTACCTTCAGTGACGATCCAGAGGATCCAGTAACAGTTTGTGAAGAGCAACCTAATGGTGATGCTGAAAGCCTAAAAGAAGCTGCAGTTGTTTCAAGAGAAAGATTTCCTGTCACTGTGTCTGAGGTCTCAACAATGTCAAACGGTGCATTGAAAAATAAATTGCCTGTAGAAAGTGACAGTCCACTTCTAATAGATGCAAAACCTTTTTCTACTGAAAACCTAACCAAAAATGCATTTGATGATGAGGAAGCAAATCAAAGGCACACAGAAAACCTTCACAGAAGCAGTTTTCTGAAAATAAACAATGATAAAAGTTCCATGCGGGAAACACAAGGCATCTCCGAGGATTATAACATGCCATTGTTAAGCATAGAAAACGAACTCGGATCTTATCAAATTGCATGTGAACCTGACATGGAAGCTAAGCTGTTAAGTTTAAATGGTGAAGAAAAAGAAATCTCTCAGTGCTACAATTCAAACGCACATGGTAAAGTGCCTGATAATAGCACAGAGGACAAAGGTGTGTTAAAAGCAGAAGAGAATAGCTCTAATGCCTGGGCTGATTTTCCAATTAATTTACCTGCTGAAGGATTGCAGCTGGGCTTTGATACACAAGTTTCTTTCTCTTCTTGGTCTGAGGATAAATTTATACGTGAACAAAGACCCCAAAATACAAGGAAACCTGAAGAGACTCATATGAACAGTTCAATACAGTTAAACTGCTGTCAGTCAAATGAAGGATTGCTAAAGGAAGACCATCAGGTAACAGTAACTGAGGAGGCCGACAATGTAATAAACAATGGTCTGTCAGCATCTCCAGCTGATGAGGTGCACTTTGATTCCCTTGCGGAAGCCAGGGCCACCTTCGTACGGTGTTCAAGTCAAGTAAATGTTCCAGGAAATGATGCTGCACCAGTTACATCAAAGAGGAAAAAATACAGAAGAATTGTCAACTTGGCACCAAAGTTTAATCTACCAAGACAGATTGCTGGTAGTAGCGAGGGAGGGAAGGGAGACCCAATGGAAGATGATGTTCCCCAAAAAAGTGGTTTGGAAGTGGGCCTAAAGAGCTTTATAATCAAGGAGCGTGGAGAGGAATGTGAGCAGAACTGTACATTGCAGGAATATTCTGCCCCTTACAGCGGCACTGAGGCAACCTATTCCTTACCCACCCCACATGCAGATGCTCTGTTACATGATATTTCTTGCGTTCATTTGGGACAATCTTCTATGCCAAAATATTCCTATGAGGTTTGTTTAGTTTCTAGGACAAAGGAGCAGCAAACTAAAACTCTTAAGCAACAACAGGTAGTTCATAAAAAAGAAGATGAGAGTGAACAAGTTTCTTCAGCGCTTACAAATAGCCAACTGGATATTTTGCCTTCTGTTAATGTTGTTTCTGAATATCCAGAAAATTCTAGTACATTGGCAAGCTGCAGTGAAAATATGCATGAAGCAGATGACCCAGAGCCAGCAGAGGCCTTACAACTTGAAGATAATCAAGATGTGAATATGAAATGGAGTTTTCTAGGACTTCCCTTATCACTAGGATTTGCTTTTCAACTTGTTCAGCTTTTTGGTTCTCCAGGTCTTCCACTGGGTAATAATAATCTTTTTACTACTCTTACATAAAATAAAAAAAAAACAAACCCCAAAAAACCCACAACGCCCCCAAACCCAAAACCAGACAGAAACCAAAACAGTCCCTCAAAACTAACCAAACAACTCCCCTTCAAAAAAACCCTATGATTAAATACTTATTTTTATTGCAGGTACCAATTAATCAAATATTAATCCTATTGAAAGAAATCAGTGCTCCTTTCGTCTTTTTTCTTTTCTTTTTTTCTTTCTTTTTTCTTTTTTTTTAATATATATTTTTTTCTTGTTTCTCTTTCCTCTTGTTTTTCTTTTCCTTCTACCTCAGATCTTCTTCAGTCTCTGTTAAAGGTGACATTTGGTTTTGCCTCATAATTACAGTCTTCTTAGTAAAAAAAGCTTTCTAACTTCAAATCCAAAGTATGAAGCTCTTGTCGATGTTTTAATACAACCTACTGAATAAGACTTTACTGCGTTGATGACAAAACTAAATGAAAACATGGTACAAAATGTATGCTCTTATACAAAGGTTGCATGTTTGGTTTTATACCCACCTGGTTTTCATACACTCTGTGACTTAGATACTGTTGCAAATATTAAACATAAAACATTTTTCTTCTCCAAGCTTGGTGAGTCTGTATATATATGATCTTAAATTTCATCACCTTAGAGGGAGTTGGCCATGACTTGAAAACAGGGATTTTCCAGGAAAAAAAAGTAAGACCCAGGCATTCAGAAATACTCAATAGATTAGTGAACCAGATGTCACTCTGAGTCAGTAAGAGGTGAAATTTGCTGGTGTTCAGATGAGTTTTTTTTGGAAATAACCTTTAAGACATACAAACTCACTCCAATACCTATCTGAAGCTCTGCCAGCTTGTGATTGTTGTTTGTTGGGGAATTTCCATCAAAACTGTGCCTGCTGTCTGCAGAAGGCTGGCTGCATTCTCATTTGACTGTAATTTTCCTACAATTCCAAAAATTCTTGTGCTTCTTTGTGGCTTATTATATATTGATCAGCTATGATTTATTAATGTGCACATTTGAGCTGTAGTTAACTTCAAACATGGGCAATTGCAGTCAATTTTTATTGAAAACATTTAGGGAGAAATTTTTGGTAAATAAATGGTTATTTATAAATAAAAGATTTAGTTGACTGACTTGCTTGTGTATTTCTCATATAAGCATAGAATATATTTTAGACTGTTTTCTACAAAGAATCTGTTTTCAGCTTTTTAAACATTTTAGAATGTAATTTCTTTGGTGAAATTGCACCAATTCCTATAATTAAACATTTTAAAATTTAAAGATTGTTACTTAAGTTGCATTTTGTTTAATCTGCAGGCTGAAAGCTTTCTTTTTTCTTGTTTGAGGCTAGTTTTAGGGGAGTATGTGGGGGAAATGAAAGTATGATAGGAAAGCCTTTCTCTAAGAGAAAGAAACTGAAACCAAATCTCTTCCCTCCTCGTCCCTCTCCTGTGCACTGCCCTGAGATCTAGAAAACATAAATCCTGACTTTGTTGCTGGCTCATTTAAATATCGGCTGATTTTTTTAAAAGTCTATATAGATAACATGAGCAAAAGTTGTAATTCAGTGAGTATATTTTGTATATGCAGAGATCTGAACACTCAACTGCAACAAATACTTTCTTCTGCAGAATCCTTGTTGCCAGATGATTATATAGTTCCTCTTGACTGGAAAGTTTCAAAGATGATCTATTTACTGTGGAAGACCTCTGTGGAGGTAGGAATTTTAAGAGATTTCAGAAGGTGTTCCAATATTCCAGGTGTAAAGAGGAATTATTCAGTTCATGAGCAAAATTATGTACATTGCTAGTAAATTTGCGTTGCGGTTTTTGTGGTTATGTTCTGTTTGTTTGGGGTTTTTTTATACCCAAAATGAGGAGATGAATGTTTTATGTATTTTTCTGAATATTTCCATAACCAGCTCCAGGCCCTGGTAGGATTCAGCTTTTGAAAGATCAGCTTCAAAAGTGTGTACAAAGTAACTGAAGGAGGAGGAAATCGAAACAAAACTAAAAACTGAAAACCAACCAACTGAAAAAAAACTATTGTTTGATACTTGTGTCCTGATGTGACCCATGTTCATTAAGTACAACCTACCATCATTCAGTTGTTTTCCTTCTTATGATTTTTCTGCCATCATCTGAGCAAATTTCATCCTCCGCTACCTGTAGCTTCTTCACGGCTACTTCTACAAAAACTTAGAGCAGAGACGTCATTCTGAGTGACTGATGGCAAATTAATTCTCCTTGTTTAGTTAGAAACTGTTAATGTACAAATGACATTTTTTTCTCTCTGTGGCTGTTACTTTGTGAAGTTCTGTTTTTATTTAAGGAGCACTGCAGTAGCTGGTAGTGGAAATGAGTAAAATTCTGTAAATACGATGAAATAGTAGCGCATGGACCTTGTTCTTTTCCAAAATACCAAAATCTCTTGTCAGTTTACTCTGGACTATTATTATCCATTTTAGGAGAAACAGAAAACAAACGGATTGCAGAATGGAAATGCCTTGACTGGTAAGTGTATTCTGTGATACAAAAACTGTGTAATATACTTCTTGTTCAGAAGAGAAAGCAGTTAATGCTGAAGTCTCTCGAAAGTTTTCAGTACAAATGAGCGATCACACTCCTCTATGCGAAAGCACCAGGATGTGAGAAATGAATCTGTGCCTCTCTTGAGTGTGTACATAATAAGGCAGAGCTATGGTTGCTGTGAATCGTCACTTTACGTTTCCTAATGCAAGTGCTGAAATTCCTTTCCTTGTTAAGTGTCCCATATGGAATTAATTCAGTATTTAGCTCAGGTTTACCCATTCCATATCAGAAGAATGTTTAGCATGAAGTCTTTCTTTAGACTTCAGTTCTCTGGAAGTTTGAACATCTTCGACTTAAACACAATCACTAAAAATTGCCATCAAAATAGGTCACACAGTTGAGCAGAGAGAGATATCAGGGTCCACAGGAAGATCTGGGCTTCTGCATGCATTAAATCCTGCAGTCTGGAGGTTACGGGATAAAGTTACTCATTGTCTTTTTTTTTTCCCATTATTTTCGTATTAGTTTGGCATAATATCACAAGTTCCATAATTAGAGATTAAAAATAGATAATAGTAGCTTCCTGGAAGCTGATAGGATTTGCTGTGTAAAATAGGAGAGGAGTTTCTCTATTTTAAAAACGAGAAAAGGATACTCCTGGAGAGATGAGAATAAACATTAGAGTAGGAATACACACAGAGACATGCACACACATAAAATTTCCAGGTCAGAGACAAACTTGAAAGATTTACTTTATTCTGTAGGCCAGTATAGGACATAAAATCAAGAGTATTCTGATAATCAAGAGTATTCTGATAAAATAATCTTGTTCTAGAAACACTCTATCCTAACATAAGGTAAATTACAGACTACTTAAGATAATTTCAGGTGTCTCTGGCTACGGTTTGTAATATTTTTTTTTTTCTAGGTGATATTGTTAGTTTTGAAGATCTAAATAAAAACTGCCAAGAGAATCAAGACTCTTCTGAAACACTTCCAGAAATTGAGCTGTTACAAGGGGTAGTAGAAGAGAACATCATGACATACACTAGCACTGGCTGTCTCAGTGCTGCGTTTCCTCAGTCATGACTAACCATCTTAAGTTCTCCATGAAAGAAAAGGTAATTACTCACACTTGTGTTTCATTCTTGTATTACATTTGACCAAGCATATAAAGAACATTGTTATCATTTTTAAGGTGCATTTTTTATCGCCAAAGTTACTTCATATTTTCCTTCAAGTTAGAGTTGAGAATTGTTGTGGTTTTTGGCGGGGGTTGGTTGTGATTTTTTTTTTATTTTTTTTTTAAAAGCCTGAATAGAGAAAAGAGAAGGCAGTGTTTTGTTATTAAAGCCATATGATTTTATTTTTTTTTTTTTTTTTTCCCCTGAAGTGAAAACAAATGGTCTAGGATGCCCAAGAGCTGGACTTTATTCCCAGTTTGGCTACTGTGACAACCTGTTGTGTGTCGTGTCATTTCGGTCCAATATTTCTTGTCTGTTCAGCATGGAGAGCAATGCTGTCTCCAGTTACGGTCTAATTATGAAGAGCAGTGTATGAGCAATAAAACAGATTTTGAAAAACTGACTGTTCTGCTTTTCAGTAGAGAATCAGCAGCAGGAGGTTACAACAGAACTCCATATATTGAAGTGTTAATTTTTCATGAATGTTTTCATTTTGTATGACGTGTGCTCCTGAGTGTTAGAAAGTATGCTGTCGTGGTCTTGCTTGTCTTGTGAATTTTTGAACCCTTTGGTTACTTGGGAAAGTTTCTCCAGTTTGTTTATGAGAGATATTCTAGGTAGATTGTGATAAGAAGGAAGGACTTTTGGATCCAGCTGGAAAATGCCAGCTTAACTTCTGTATCATTTTCCATATGTTTTTCTTTCCAAAGTGGAAAATGGATTTATCTGTAGTTTTAAAACAAGTGCACTGAGGTACATGGAAATAGAATAACTTGCACCGTGGGCAAATTGAGCCAGAAAAAAATATTCCAGATCCTGAGGCTTAAATTGTTCCCATCCAGACATTATAGGACCGCTGGAATATCATCCACATGGGGGCTGGTCAGGGATCTGTGTGACCTGGTGTCCTGTGCCTGATCTGCGCCTGAGTTGGTGGCTGGTGCAGGAGTCCAAGGTGGACACGTGCTGTGTTGGGGAAGTTACAAAAGCAGAAGTTGACATTTTAGAAAGTTTCTTAATTTTCACAGTGTTGATTCATAACAGAAATAAAGTCCTTGAATAGTTTGGGTTGGAATTGAAGCCTCTTGAACGGGAGTTGATTTGGTTGATAGGCATTTTTGTGTCACTGATGAGAAAATGACATTGCCAGTCATTTGCTGATTAGCTTGTACCAACTACCGGTGCAGGAGGGTCAGGGGCATCTCTCTGAACCATGCAGTGCAGTCAGCACTGATCTTGCAAGGTGCTGTCAGCACAGAGTATTAATAACATTGAGAAAATCTGGTAGCAGTATTGTCGTCTTACATAATCAAATACCAAAATATTTGGTAAGCAAATAAAAGATATTTTCACCAAATACCTAGCCCTATGTCAGCTACAATTTTTTAGACGTTATTTATGATACTGCAAATGTGAACACTGCAGGGGCAGGATTTTTGTTTGTGGTACTGACTGGCTGTCTCAGTGTGGATTTGTAACCTAATCTACTACCCAGAAATGGCCAAGGGTATTGGTTAAAATGTTTTTATGCTAAAGAAACAAACTTGGAGAGCTCTGTTCCCTTTCCCCGAAGAAAAGTGTGATTAATCCTCCTTGCAGTAGCTTCAGTGCTCAGCAGAGCCTTTGACTGGGGAATGCTAAACTGGTTAAGGCTTTGCCCTTGGAGGAGGAGAGAAGTTAGTCAGAAGAGTTTGTGGTTTGTTTTTTTTTGTGGTTGGTTTGTTGTTTTTTAGCTCAACATCTGAAATGAGTCAGGGAAAGTTCTGATGGCTTTTGGAGGGAGAAGATGAGACACCAGAGGTCAGATGGGTTTAGGGTGCGCTGGAGCAGTGGTCTGCTGCCTTGGGCCAAGCTGGTGTGACAACTTGTTGCTGCCAAAAGCGGAAAGTGCCCTTCTCCCAGCCCCGCTCCAATAATTGGCTCCAGCACTCACTGCCTTACACGAAGGCTATACTTTAATTTGATACTCCACAGGAAAGAAATAGATAGTTTTCCGCTGTGTGGGAGAATTTAAATAAGCTTGTGTAAGGTCTAACTCAGTGCCAGAGCTGGGGCCCTGGAGCAGATGGGGCTGTACCACTGCAGACGCGAGAGCGAGGATGTGCAGGGCTTCTGGCTTGCGTGGCGGTCAGCTGATACTGAGGACCACACATCATGCAACCATACCTTCAGATGAAAAGCTGCTTTTAAGCTTATACAAATGTTAAGATGTTAAATACTTAAAAAAAAAAAAAAAAAAAATAAAATTAAAATGTGAAAAGCAAAAAGCATCTCTTAGAGTTTTCAATCAACTTGTACTCATCATCAGGCACGATACTAGGTAATGTAGACCCCTGGCCAGACCCTATGTGGTTATTCTAGTGGATCTCTGAGGTCTGAATGTGTAAGCGCTGTAAAAGGCAGCTGAGTTTTTCTGCTTGATGGTGCCCTGGTTTTGAGGGATAAAATTTGTCTTTCCTCACCACAAAATCGCTTTCTTCTGCTTGCTGATTAAAGTAGACTTGCCAAGAACGATGTCCTGGAGTCGTTGTAAAATGGATTACGTGAACAATTATAAATGTTGAAACGGATTTGGCTTCATCAAATGTCGGGG
>VWZK01022265.1:309959-320153 GCA_013396935.1 Baryphthengus martii | reverse complement strand
GGGGGGGGGGGGGGGGGGGGAAAGTAAGAAAACTGATGCATTCCTACTGAAAGCTTTTAAAATCATAGAAGATAAGTGGAGATCTTATACAATAATTCCAGTCCCTTTTAGACTGGAAAGTAAACTAAGCATTACTGTCAAGTGCAACTTAGTCTGTTAGCCAGATGATCATGCTTCTGCATTCATGTTGTGTGGGAGTGTTTTTCCTCAAATGCAAGAGTGAACGGCAGTGGTGTTCCTCTGTGAAACAGTGTTAATCTTAAGTTGTTGAGAGAGCTCCTTATTGCCGCACTGGCAGCACATCGGTGTTTGTTCTGGAGATTTAGCAAGAGGTCCTGATTAAAAAAAACCGCTGAGATCAGTGAAAAGAGCATTATTTAGTGCCTCGAAGTTCCCTTTAGAGCAGGACTTGTGAGTGCCAGATGCCATACAAATATAGAACAAGACAAAACCCAGTGTCGGTTTAAGCAAAATACTGCAAAATAAATGTTTCATTTTGAAGCGTACCAGGCAGTAACTCCCTGCAGGAAGACTTCCTCCATTACAGCCCGGTAGGGTTGTGGTTTTGATGAGGCACATCTCTGGATGACATGTGCTATCGCTCCTCCTTTCCCTGGCCCTGCTATTTTTGTCACTCCTCTTTGCTGGACGCGATGCTTCCGCAGCCAGAGTAGAGGCAGTTCAGCTCTATCGTCCAATGCACGAAGACATCCAAAAAAGTTTTCAGTCTGGCCCATCAAGCTGAAACAAACTGTCCTGGAGCCATGTGGTCAGCGAGACTGATGGGGCAAAGGAGCACGAACATATCACTGGGGCAGGCAAGATTGTCTCTTGGCTAGCGTGAAAAAAATAGTCTAGAAGATACAAAGCAGACTAAAGCAGTCTTCCAGTATTGCCACCGAAAGTATCATCTCATGGCCAAATCTCTTCCAGTTGCTACTTTGATCCAGTGATAAGAAAAAAGTATTTTCTGTAGCCTTTGACACTTAACGATTAATTTCAAACAAAATGAAGCATGAAAATGTGTACAGAATTATGATCAGAAAACCTTACCTGCCTTTTGCAATGCTTGCCAGGAAAACCTGGCCTAAAATTTGCTTAAGCAGAGAGTATAGATAGCAGTGGGAATAAGAGCTACCCAGAAGAGTGTTTCTGGAGCTCTCAGAAAAGACTAGCCATCAGCTTGTGCTGGTGTCTCACAAGAACTCCATCATTTGGAGGCCTGTGAGATCCTGAGTGAATGTTAACAGGGAAGATATTTGCAACACTACAAAACAATTATGAGATACAGCTACGCTATTGTAGTATTGGTCGAGTGGCTGTTCATTATATAGTGCTTGTCATGTGTGGAGAAATAAAACATTCCACTGTTTTACTCTTCTCCTTATTTTTCAGCCTTGAGATTAAGTCCTTCTTGTCTCCAGCTTTGCCATTCAGGTTTTCTTCTCTTCCTTCTCCATTCTCCTTCCATTTTTTATTTTTCCTTTGCTTTCCATCAGCTGCCTACTCTCCATGCTTTTTAACCAATATAACCAACAAAATAACCAAGAGCTGAGTATGAGAAGGAAAGAAGGTTTTTAAAAATAACAGAAAAGTGAGCTCTTCTCAGTCTGAGGGTTGGATTTGCAACTGTTAAAAAACTTTTTACAGACTGTGCTGTTGTGGTATTTCAGCAGAATTTATTTGTTGTTTTTTTTATTTCAGAAACTTCTCAGTTTGATTCCACCATGGAAGAACTGCTAGTTGGCTGCCAAGGGCTTTCAATGGGAGGAATAACCTGGAAGAAAGTAACTGTGGTAGATTTTTGGTGTGAATCTTTGGCCATCTTCCCCACTCCCCTCTGCAGCCCTCTGATATCAACCTCTCTGTCTATGTAATAAAAATGAAAATTGAGATAACTTTGTTGTGTGTGGCAAAAAGTCACTTTCTGAAGCAATTTGGGTTTTATATCTTCTCTGCACATCCGAGTGTGGTACAAAGAGAGTGAGAGCAGAGACCAGTAAGCAGAAAGGAGCCTGTCTGCAGGAGGTATGAGCTTCAGGCTTTGCTATTTAATTCATTTGTATCAGGATCCAAGATGTTGCCAGTACACGAACTGGTTGTGATGCCTACCTGCAGGGAAAGGTGCTTTTATGTGTCTTAGACTCTACTTCTGCCTTTCATCCTGTCAGTCATAATTACATACTATGACCTCAAGTGGAGTAAGTCTTCATTGATTGCTCCTATTCTTTCATCCAGGGGTGCACAACTTACCTTCTTTTCTCCTGAAACCAGGCTTAATGCTTCCCCTCAACTAGAATCACTTGTGACTACAGAAATAAGGGAGAAATTTCACTATAAACCTGTTTCAAACACACTGGGGAAAAGATGCGTATGGTTCGTGGTAAACTGATAAAACCACAATAACTAGGACTGGTAGCCAGTGATTTGCTATTTCTGTTGGCGGTATTCCCTTTGCCATTTTTTCCTTCAAGTTTAACCTAAAAGCAGTTGGGTTTTGGTTGGATTTTTTTTTTTTTTTTTTTTAATTGTGATGTTTCCCTTCAAAATTAAGCATGGTGTTTATTCCTCAGCTAGAACAGTAAGCTTACTGGTAATGATTCTGTTAGTGAGGAAGTTGTCCCTATAACACTAGTGGAGTATTGTTTTCCAGGGGGAGGTGCGCAGCAGAAATTGATGAACCCTTGCCAGTAAAATCTGAGAAGCACAAAACTGCCCTAATGTATTGCTGTGGTCCATAAAATGTTGTGATGTACTCTGCGCATCTGTCTTTAAAGTGGTGCTGGTGATGTACAGGAATGTGTAGAGTCAGGTAGAGTCAGTTCATGATGTTGAGGTGGCTGGCACTTTCACCTGCAGAAGGATGTGAGTGAAACCACAAGCAGGAGGAGGAAAACAGAAAGCAAGAGGTGTGATGGGGCGGACCAGAAAGAGGAGGGGCCTATGGGGGGCAGAGGAGGACCATGAAGGAAAAAAATCATGAGTGCTTGCGGAAATAGCAAATAATGAAAGTGAGACAGGCAATAGAGAATGGGGGAGGTGAAAGGACAAATCAAATGACACCAAATGAAATCAGAAAATTAATCAGAAAGAGCAACCTTTGTCAATTGTATGTATAAAGCTGGAAATTTCTGTGTAGTGAGAGGGAGTGACAGAAAAGACAACTGTCGCCTCACTGATGGTGAAAAGGGTGAGACAAGATCAAATGAGAAGCGAGGAAGCTTAGGTTGCATGTATTTGTCAGAAATAGTATCTGCCACTTCCACACCTTCTAGATCCAGAATATTTTGTCCATTTATTCATTCATCTCCTCTTCCTCATCTTTCCTGCACCCTTTTCATTGCGCATCGGCTGAAGAGCCAGTACCTGACTGCGGACAAGCTAAAGCTCCACCAGGTCTACATGACCAGTGTCTCCCTACTCTCCACTTACAACAAACACTGCGTAGATGTGTAAGCAGTTACAAGAGATATGTATTTCTAAATTAATGTTGTACCATTGGCAAAACTTACTGGCTGCACTTTTTTCATGCATTTCTTATATATGTGATTTATTTATTTATTTATTTTCCACTCCTCTGAAGTGAGACAATGATCCTCTTCTTGGATACCCTGCAGTTTCACAGTACATATGGGAAGCACACGAGGGTGAATGTTTTCAGCACTATTCAGTAATTTTGAGATTAATCTTGATTTTAAATAATTAAAGATGATCCCTTCGGCTAACATTCCAGATAGAAAGCTAATGCCGTAACAAAACCGTTTCGTTTCGAGCCTTAAATGTCCTTTCTTTCTTGCCTATTTCTCCTCAAGGCACCTTTCATTTTCCACAGGGGAAGCGCCTGGGAAATTCCAGATCCCAAACCCACTCTTCCCTGAGGGATGTGAGTTTCCACCCGCTCATCTTGCTGTCCCGGCCGCGGCGGGGTACGAGGGATGAAACCCTCGGNCGGCACCAGGGTCCTTGGGCCGCCGGGGGAGGGGAATGGACGAGCAGCTGCTCCGCGCCTTCAGGGAAGTCAGCCTACAGCCTCCGCCGCGCCGCTTCGGCGGGAAACTGGTGCTGCTGCGGGGGCTGCCGGGAGCCGGGAAGAGCAGCCTGGCCAGGTAAGGAGACGGCAGCGGCGGCTCCGGCGGCCATTTTGCCTTTCGTGGCGGCCGCTCGGCTCTGCGGGTGCGGGCGATGGACGGCCGCGCTATAGGGAGTTAAGGAGGGTAGGTAAGGTGCTTCAGGAAGCACCCTCAGCCTGCCTGGTTCCCGCTTCAGAGGGGAGAACTTGCTGCAGACCGCTGGAAGAAGGCTGAGGCACCCGGTCAGAGCTGGTTTTCTGGCTTGAGAGGGAAGTGGGAGGAACCTTGAATAAGCGCAGGCATTCGGAAACCTCCTCTTGTCTTCAGAGATGACTCCAAGTCTTTATTGCTGCCGCTGCCTTTAACTGTTTTTTGGATATACTGCCCATAAGACAGAGCATGTTGTTGTTCAGAGTGGGCAGTACTGAAAGGAGTGTTTCTAGTAGGATGTAGACTCATCACCCAAGCCTGGGTAGTTGTTGCTTCTCTAAAAAGTTCCAGACTGGTGTGTTGGTTTTGGTTTTTTTTTGGTTTGGTGTTTGGGTTTTTTTTTGTGTGCTTAATACAAACACTTTCCTCTCTCTGACCGAAAGTTAACTGCCCTGACTTTTGTTTTCATGCTGTCCTGCATGCCAGGACAGGGCTACAGGGGTGTATAAAATGGGCAGAGGAGACCGTTCCACCGTCCGACAGCTCCAAGGCAGGTTAAAAATAGGTGGAAAACCCCAGAGGGGAGTGCTGGGAGACAGCACCACAGTCAATGTGATGCAGCATAGCTGTCATCTGGTATCACAGAATCTCATGGTCTGGTATCTCAGCTCCCAGTGCCACCCATTCCCCATGCGAAGAGGAACGTTTGCTGTCTTGTCACTCGGAACCTCTGCTGGGATCACGGGCTCTTCTGTGAAAAGTGGCAGCTGGAAGCCACGTGATGCACTGGGTTGAGCTATGGTTTCCTCTTTTCAGTACAGTCCTTGCTGTCAGACGGTGCCTTCTGCCTTGCAGGACTTCTGCAAGACCGAGTAATGAACGGCCATATATTGTATTTTTACTGACACCCAAAATACATGACTCTCCCTGAAGAGGTCGTGTAAGTGCAAGACCACCTTCTTCAGAGGGGTTTGGGTTTTATCATAGTACAGTAAGAACATAATGATGTGGGGCCGTATTCTCAGGCAGTGCAAATAACTGACTCACCTGGGTGTCTTTAGATCAAAACACAAGATTAATTATTAATGACAGAGTACAAAATCAGTTATGAGTATTGATTTAGCCCCTGTGAGGTGAACATTTGAGAAAGTGTGTTTGGAGCCTGTTAATTGTATCATTATATTTAGCCATTCCGCAGTAAACAGATGAAAGGGCAGCTGTGAAAACAGCATTTAATACCTCTACATGAACTCTGTCCAGATTATGAAAGGACTGCATGAAAAACATCCTAAGATTGGCTATTCCCACATTGTGTACCTTTTGGTATAGCTAAACGCAAGGTGCTAAGCAAAGTGGTGGTTGCAGAAAAGTTCTGCAGCAAAGCTCAGTGCAAGATCGTGTGCTAGAGGAGGAAGGTGATTATTTGCAAAAGCCCTTTGTAAACCTCATTCAGATTTATTTCAGATTTTATTCACTCACTCTAAGCTAAGTACTTGCAAACACAGGTGATCTGCCCAGAACCAGAGAGAACAAGAATCTTCAGCTGTCCCATCCTCACTTTCTCTTCTGGGTTCCTCTCAATTGGTGGTGACAGAGTGGGTTTTGGTCAAGTCTGCTATGCCATCACCCAGCCAGCAGTTTCTATGCTGCTGTGTTTTTGCCTCTGAATTTTACTTACTTGGTGCTCCGTGAATCTTAGGCAGGTTTTTTTTCCCTTTTTATTTTCATTTCCTCGTTACGAGTGTCTCTAAGCCGCACCCTCTCCCCATTTTGGAATGAGGAGGAGAATGAAGGTGTGTACGGGCTGGTGTTGCCTGCTGGCCTTACTCCTGCTCTCAGAGCACATGTCTTCCAGCAGTAAGTTATCCCTGCTGGGGTCTTCAGGGGTGTGTAAACAGTGCCTTTCCCAGTTTTATTGCTGTTAACGATGTTCTTGATTTTCAGTGTGTACCATTCTTTTAGCCTTTGCTCTGTTATTTCTTCTGATGCTTTCACACACACCTCCATTCATCTTTTGTATCATCAAGTATTTCAGTTACAACTTGTACATCTTTACAATGCTTAGAAGTGTCACGAGCCATGAATGTTATCACTGGTGATATTACAACTGGTGATGGTTGCAGCAGAAAGGCCCCTTTTCTGTTCATCAGACAATCCCAGGAACAACCTTGGATCCATGACTCATTTCCTTGACCTTTCAGCGTCAACCAGCACCATTTGGATACAGCTTTGTAGGATTTAGTTATGGCATTTTCATTAAAATTATTCCCCCATCCCTGTTGCTCCCCAAGCTTGGAGCAGCCAACATTGGTATGGGTCAGTTCAGATCTGGTTGGTTAGATTCTGGTAAAGACAGTCAAGGATCCATCTGTGATATATGGTGTAGTCAAAGCAGAACGAGGAGTTGGTCTGCTCAACACCAAGCTGCAAACCTTTCCACTTGCTTCACTGTTAAGGATACACTTCCCTGAACCCATATTTTAGGTGACCCTAACCATCTCCCTCTAACGATTCACCGTAGGTCACCACCAGCAGAAGCACATGGACAAAGAGGGGCAGCTGGGAGTTGCATCTCCAATAGCCTCCATCAGGCGTGTGTGTAACCCTCCTCCCGAACACATTCACCAGAGTTTCACAGTACAGATTTCATGCTCAGACCTGGGCAGCTGCTAAGAAAATGGTTCTTCGAGGTGCAGTAGCAGGTAGAGCTTCCAAAAATGTATCAGAAAACTCAAGTGAGACACACACAAGCTCATACTTGCTTCCCCAGAAGGCGCTTTATCACACAGGGTAGCTGTGTTTCTAGCTCTTCTACCATATATTGCTGTGATGCACAGCTCAAGTGACAGGTAACCCTCTGTCTAGAAGTTTTGCTCAAGCACTAGGCTGGACATGACCAAACGTAACTTCTCAGCCGCTGCTGTTGTTTTATCACTTCAGGCGAGGTCGTTATTTCCTTATGAAACACAGAGGGAGCGATCTTCCAGAACAGGAAGGAAAAAATACGTTAGCATTGAGAGAGGCACGGCCGCTTGGTGTCACCTGTACCTTCTCCAGTTCTCTCTGCTGCTTCTGCCCAGTTTATCCCAGCACTTCGAGCCCTGGTTACTCACACCCCGACCTCGCTGCAGAATTGCAGCTCTGACAGGGTTCATGGACTTCATCTGTGCAGCTCCTGCTTTTAGGCTGCAACGCATTGTAAACATTCACCTTTGTATAAAACCGCTTCAGGCGATTCCCTTGAAGGTGTTTATCAAATATGACACGCAGCCTGTGGCTTGTGCAAAATACAGCCGCTGCTCTGACCCCCGCCGGTAGAAGATAAAGCCGTGTGTGCTCTGCCAACAGCACCGCCGTCAATTGGCAGGGTCCCACTGGAGCAAAGTCCTCTAGGCACTGGAAGTTGTGGAAACACAGCAGAGAACCAGTCGTGCTGGGTGTGTGCTCCAGGTCTTGTAGTTCTCATTTTCTGCTGAAACTAAGGGCTTCTAAACACTTTGGAAATGCTTTGTGTTAGGAAGGGTGACCAGAGCAAGTGGGTTTGTGTGATGTCAGTGTGGGTATGTGGTGTCGGTACGGGTATATTCTGATCTCTGTTACACTGGAAGTAATTTGGGAGCTTACTGGCCCTCAGATCTGCCTGATGTACCATTCTGTTGCCTTCTGAGCATGGAAAATGTTCTTTCCAATCTACTTGCCAGGCTGAAGTCAGAAATTAGTTTTATTTTCAAATTTTCTGATGGAAAAGCCTGCTAAATACAGTTAGAGATTTTTTTTTTTTTTATCCCCAATGATATTACTAGTGATTATGGAGACTTCTCCCAAGTACTCTGATGCCTTCAGCTAGTTGAAATCCTGAAGAATTGTTTTTTTTATCTATACGTACAGTAAAAATCTGAAATTATGGTTTGAAAGTACTGAAGATGCTATTGAGAAAAAAGGACTTAAAACCGCTATAAACCATGGGAGCAGATCTTCAGATGGATAACACAGGAGACTTTAAACCACTTGTCTGTTCACTAAGGCAATAATTGCAATGCTGCTGCGATCAAACAGGAACACAGTTGTATTTTCGACAAAGATTCTCCTTTTTTAATCACAGCAACCTCTGCACAGCTTCATGTTTCCAAGGCCTGTTTCCAGGCCTGTTGGACTAGATGGCCTTTAAAGGTCCCCTCCAACCCGAAACATTGTATGATTCTATGATTTTGCGTAGCTGGGGTATATTTTGCAAAAATACAGACCCTTTTATTCCATACAGTGACTAGGAGCCTGATGTGATTGTGTAAAATCTTTTTTCTAAACCGACTTGCGATCCTGTGTAGATCGTAGAAGGCTTATTTCTCAAGGAACATACTGAAGAGGTTTGGATTCCCTTGGAAATTATAAGGGGCAGAAGGGACATGATTTTTGTCACCTTCCTGGTGACAATAGGGGATTACAGAAAATAATCATAAACTTTAGTGTCAGTTCGGTGGTGTCAGAAAGCTACAAGTTAAAAAAGCAGCATAATAAGCAGAAGGTAAGCCATCTTTTCCCCACTTCATATATTCTTATGTTGCTGTTAGGAGGAGTTTGTTTGGTGTGAATATAGCAAATGTGACCGTAATTCATAGTTCTTAGCATGTTTGGTGTCATTTTTCTGTGTGTGAAGCACAAATTTTCTCATCTACTCCTGTTTACCAGTGATTGATAGGAGGATAGTAGCCTTTTAGATAGTCATGTACTATTTAGATTGCTTAAGGATTAGTAGCAAAGCTCTCATGTGCGTGTGCGTAGATGTGTCAAAAATATATGCTAAGAAGGTATATGCTAAGAAAATAAGGTTTTTTTAATTTGCACCGATTGAGAAAATTTTTTAAAGAAACACTGGGTAAGAAAAAAGTAATCTTTTATTAATGTGTACAGTTTTATGTGCCAGTTAGCGGCTAAACGAGTAATATTTTAGCACAATCAGTTTTTAAGAGAAGAGATGGCGATGCAGATGGGTAGAGCAGTGGCAAAGGTGAGGTGCTGAGTTGAAATGAGAGCTGAATAGATTAGTTTATTAGCACAAGAGTAACCGGATAAGCATTAAGTTCTCCCATGCTTTTCACGATAAGAATTCTTTGCCTGGAACCAAAATTAAAACAAACATAATTTGTTTACTGACAACATGACTTCTGTTAGATCCGTTTGCCCTGCAGTAATTATGTGACTAAACCATCTCTTTGGAAATAGAAGATAACGATGCATAGCTGCTACACAGTACCTAACAGTGGCTGCAGCCCAGTCCTGGCCGGTCCGTCGGCAGCGAGTCTCTGCTCTCTGGGGCAGTTGCTACCACAAAGTAATCTTAATTAATCAGCAGATGGTAGAAGCTACAGTGGAGGCGGAACAAAGACAGGAGCTGACCTTTATTCAGCGAAGTGCAACGTGCAGTCCTAGTGCAGAGTTGCTGCTGGCAGGCAGGTTAGGGTAAAACTGGTAAGGACATGGTTAGGGCAGAGCTAGAGGTGACAGAATTAAGCCTTTTCTGTCTGTGTGTCTGGTTTTTGCTGATAACCTAGAGGCACCTTTTCCCTTGCTGTTGCTCAATTAGGCAGGACATTGAGAAATAGCCATTTTACAGCTTATGGGGATGGAAGAGAAGCGTTTTTTTGGGGAAGCTGAAATGAGTCACAGGGGCTGGAGACCGCATGTGGTGTGAGATGATAGCAGGGCGGCAGCATTCGTGTCTGAGAGTCGCAAGGTGTCTCAACTGGCCTTACTTTATTTTCCAGAGACCTTTTGGGCCTTAGGGAGACAGAGAGTAGTGAGAGGATGCTGTGGGCTCTCCCTGGCTTCTTATAGAGACTCCCTCCTCCCGCAACACTCTCTCGACTGGAAGAAAAAAAAACGAACAAAAAACCCCCAGACAATTCTATCTATGGACACAGAAGTCTGGATTACACAAATGGAAACACAATTTTGCATTAAGACTTTTTTTTTTTTT
>VWZK01022265.1:90967-309914 GCA_013396935.1 Baryphthengus martii | reverse complement strand
TTTTTGTGCTCTCTTAAGGACTAGCAGAGGGATGCTTCATATTTAAATCACCACATAAACCAACACTTCAAGCTCCTAGAGCCAGTCCCTGTCTGGGAGGCAGCTGGTTGGCCTACGGAAGGACACGCATCTACCCTCTATGGGGTTCCTGGGTCTGAGTGAGCATCACTGTGGGACACTCATCGGTGTGAAGAGAAGGAGGATTGCCTTGCGCCACTGACCGCAGGGGATTGGTTTTGTGAATCTTTTGCATTTGGGGCTGCCAAACTAGGCAATTCAGATTTGTTTATAAAACACGGTTAAAAGCTGAAAATAAATAAGAATTACTCAGCTCTGCGAGAGGAGGATTAAGTAAAATAGGGGCAAGTGAAAAGCAGAAAAAAAAAACCCGGAAAATTGCAACAAATAAAAAGAAACATTGACTAATTGCAGAAAAAAGTGCTGTATGCTTTGTAGCCAAAAAAAAAGAAAAGAACAAAGCAAACTGGTGGTGATAGAGGTCATCTTTACTAAATGACAAATCATTCCTCCTGGTTATCTTCAAAAATCTCTCTGTAGCAAAACTGCGGTGGTCAATCCTTTGAGATCAACTTCCATCGGATAAGCAGGTTTGGATTTGGTTTATTTTTTATAATTCCAATGATACTTTCTCAGATAACTCAGAAAGAAAACAGACTATATTAAAATGATTAAAGCCTTGTATGTTGGCAGTCCGGTGCAGATTTCTCTGCTGAATTAAAGAAATCAAGGCCATGCCTTTAAGCTCCTTTCCTTTCCTCCTACGTGTCTGTCTACCAGTTAGTTACATTACTTCCAGATCCTTGAAGATGGGATTTTTCAAATGAAGCACTGTGCATATTTGCAGAGCATTCTTATGGCTCTGGATTTAATGGTCTTGATTACAGGCATGCATTAGTATATACTAATCTTTCTTTCTCTTTTATTTTTTTTTCTTTCAGACAACTGAAGCGTGACTATCCCAGTGCTGTAGTTCTTAGCACTGACGACTTCTTTATCGAAAATGGCTTATACGTGTTTGAGCCTGACTTCCTAGAGGATGCGCACAAATGGAACCAGAAGAGAGGTGACTGAACTCAATCCAGGGGTTTTCCTGAATAGTTTTGCTTTTCAGTCAATCTCTGAACTTTGCCCCTCGAATAAAGTATCTCAAAGTGGCGCCATACACTGCAGTTCACGGGGCACTGGTTAAAAAAATGCATTTACCACTTGGGATTTTCTTGCTTCTGACTTAGAGAAATTTATAAATGAAAAAATGTTGGTGGTTGATTGATAGATGTTATTTTAGAAAGTAAAACGGTGACAATTAGGTAGCAGTGCTGAAGCTCGGGTAACAGCAGGTGGCATGCAAATACCAGCCCAGCAGCTGCTCGCTGCAGCTATATGCACCCCGACTGTAACTTCTTAGATGTCTGTCCTGACTTGGAAGTGGGTTTTGTAGGGGGAAGTTAGTGACAGCCAGGAGGAAAACTTGCAAACCTAATTATAAGTTTGAGAATAAATGATCCAGGCTTCTGCTTCGGAGAGGAAAACATGGCATGCTTTTGTGGCTGTGCTCTGAACTCATTTCTAGCAGTAGAAAACACTGCAAGAACGGGGATCTTTTGCGAATAACAGTCACTTTTAGCTGGTTTAGATACCTAGTGCTGTGGTATCGCTAAATCTGTTCTAGGAGAGCTTCAGATCTTTTATTCCTGAGCACAGCCAGTGGCTGCATTGCCTCGAGCCCCTGCTGGGCACTGACCTCTGCTCCCGTTCAGGTGGTAGCTACCAAGCCACGTCTGGTGGGGAACCAGGCACGCTAGCAGTGGGCAAAGAAAGGACGCTTTGGGGCTGGTAAAACCTGGCTCGGTCTGTTACTGACTACATTTTAGCTTTACTTAATGTGTTACGTTACAGCACGCAAAGCAATGAAGAATGGGAAAAGCCCGGTTATTATTGATAATACCAACATCCATGCTTGGGAAATGAAGCCGTATGTGATGATGGTAGGGAAAGCTCTGATTTATTGCTTTTGTATGCTCAGCTGTGACATTTACAAGGTGATCTGACTGAAATGGTTCTTAATGTGGCTAAAAATAATTACTTCCATTTCCCTTAGTTCTCTGCTTACAGTTAAGGATTGCTGTCGTGACAAAGCAGGGAAAGAGGTGCCGGAGTAGTTGCTTTATGCAGTCAGCTAGAGAACTCGGTGAAGGCAAAATGACTTGGGGAAAAAAAGGTCTTTGAACTTGCCCTGTTACTTCTTGGCAATCGAGATGTCACTCCCTTCCCCAGCAGTGGTATGAACTGTAACAGTTCCCTAACTATTTGTTGACAAATATATCAAGATATGACTTAAAATTTTAGTTATGACTTGTGAAAAATGCATAATGAAGACTCTTCTGAGACGCATGAGTATGGCAAAGATGGCAATATTTTTACTGCAGTTCCATAATGTGGCCTGTCTGCTAACATCGCACTCATGCTTCTGTTCCCGGGTTGTGGTCTCGTCAGTTAAGAAATGTGAGTCTAAGTGTTGTTTGTATGGGAGCACAAAAGAGGCAGAAATTAATAGCGGTGCTGGAAAGCCTGGACATGTCACTCCAGAAACAATTGTGAGTGCCTGTGGGTGACTAGGAAGCGAGTGAGAGAGCGCAGAGGTGGACAAGATGTAAAAAGTTCAACAGATTTCCCTGCCTCCTTCCCCCTAAATTAAAATCCAAACGCAATCACCAATTGTATTAAATATACACACACACACAGGTTTGTGTGTCTGTATTTGTATACGCACAAATATGTTACTTTACCTTAAAAAAAATTGAGGTCTGTAGACTCAGTGGCTGGAAATAGCATGACTGGTAGATGTTGACCTCAGACTCCCCGAAGCTCCAGGTTGGCATGGCCAGCCTGTGGCTCTCCAACCATCTGTGGCTTCCAGGGAGTTCAAGTGCCAGGACGTCAGTGTCGTAGGGTGACAGGGACTGGAGGCAATGCTGAGGGAAGTTTTGCTGGGAGACCCAAATCCTTTGATGTAGAAGGGAATAAACTAGCTGGGACTCAGTCCAGCACCTTGATGGGAGTCATAGTTATCTATCTTCCTCCTCCTGGCTCCTCGTACATGTGATCCATCTCTTAGCCAGATAAAATCTCAGGGGGTCTGGCAAATTGGCTACTCCTGAGCTCAGCAACCATATGTCTGAAACTTCTGTGTCCTTCTTCAGGCACGTGAAAATAGATACGAAGTCGTATTCCAAGAACCAGACACACCCTGGAAGTTCAATGTTCGAGAACTGGCAAGGTACGTCTTTTTCTCTTTGATAGAGAAAACAACTTTTCATGTTATTGATGTGCCTTGAGAAAGGTTAGCCCTCTTCATACAGCTCAAAAAGCGACCTAGTAAATGTCAGCGGAAGGGTTGTGGAAAATTTCAATTAGTCAGTTCTTAAAAAATCTAACCATAACAAAGGTTGTCTTGCTGTAGCAAAGTGGGATGCAACATAAAGTGTGGTCAAGAAATGGGGTTCTAGAAAATCATCTTTCTAAAGATCCTAACATGAATGTAGCAAATGAGTGTATCATCAACTCTGCATAATGTGGTAGGATAGAGGCAGCCAAATGCAGCTCTATGTAGGAGTTTGGCTATTAGCTGCAGAGTTAATGGTTCTATCACAAAAAAAACCTCCATGCAGGCTAATTCTCTAGCCTAATTAACCAGCCGACTGCAAACTACATTACAGTGGCGAGTGCGCTCGCATCTGCTTGAGCCAGAAGCTAACACGTGCTAACTTCATTGCTACGGCAAGGAAACAGGCCATGGGGAATTTTGTTCCAACTCATTATCTGTTTTGTACCAGGTAGGAACTCTAGCTAAAAACTAGCGCTGCTTCTTTCTACATGGCAGTGACAAACAGCAGAGGGCCGTGGCCCAGAGCGCTGGTGGCTCCAGGGTGAGGCAGGACGTGGCAGCCGGTGGCTTGGGGCTGAAGGCAGGTGAGGACATCAGCACCCTTAGCAGGCAGCTGCAAGTATCAACTCTTGCTTTACCAGCACCAGCTGGGAGCCATATGTCGGGCATCACCACAGAGGCAGATTTCACGGCCTGAAGCTGCGCCTTGGGAGGTTTAGGTTGGATATTAGGAAGCGCTTCCTCACAGAAAGGGTGATCAGCCATTGGAATGGCTGCCCAGGGAAGTGATGGAGTCGCCATCCCTGGAAGTGTTTAAGGAAAGACTGGATGTGGCACTTGGTGCCATGGTCTTGCTGATGTGGTGGTGTTAGGTCATAGGCAGGACTTGATAATCTCAGAGGTCTTTTCCAGCCTCAGTAATTCTGTGAGTGATTAACCGTTTGAAACAAGTTGGCTTTTTACAGTCGTGCTGTAAAGCAAGTTTAGATCCACTCAGTTTGGAGCAGCTCTTTGGCAAATGCTTCTGGGACAGCAGAAAGTTCCTTCTGCTCTGGTTCCACATTGTGTCTTTCCCAGCAATACAGTTTGTGCCGGTTGCTAGTCCCAGGCACAGGCTGCGCATGTGTTAGGGCACTGGCTGCTGGAGGATCTCATGCCCTCTTCACAAGTAGGATGCTGTAGCACCCTGCTAGCATTACCCTCACCTTAATAATTCCACCGTGGAAAAAACATGCCAAGCTGTGCAGGATTTGCACAACACAAGGCTTTCAAAATATGGGCAAACTTAGATTCTAGGTGATGAATTGTGCCTAATAGAGCTCAGTGGCAAACCTGAAGATATTCAGTTTGCAGACTCACAGACAAGCAGAAATCTCTGGCGGTCTTTGGAATAACAATTTCCACTAACATGTCAAGAGTCTGAAGCTGTTTCTGGTCTACCCAGAAAGCCCTGTGTGTTTGAGCATCCTGTTCCCCTCCCTCTCAGACTCATCAGCATTTAGAAATCTGCCCTGGAGCCTGAGCCACATCAGGTAGGGTTCTTTCCTACTCGTGCTTAGACAAAGAAACAGCAGGTTTTTGACCAATATATGTGTCGATTATGAGGCAGTGCCTGGATTATCTACAGCCCCTGTCTGCACTTCTCCAGCATTATAAAAGCTCACCCTGAGGCTGCACTGAAACTTATACAAAATAATACACAGGTCTTCTACATTGCTCTTTCTTACCTGGCCTACTTCTGTCCTAGCTGCCCACAAAAATACTTGCATTGAATTTTTCAGCAGTCACAAAAATACTTTCAAGAAGTAGGTGGAAGTGAAAAACAATTTGGCGAAAAAAGGGCTAGAAATAGATCGGTGGAGACATGAACTGATACCCTGAACGTATTAGGAAGCTTAAGGTAATCTTTAATAGGGGGAGAGCTAAATACTTGTGTGTGTTTGCTGTTCATTTTCACTCTACAGAAGAAATATTCATCATGTTCCCCGCCAAAAGATACAACAGATGAAAGAAGAATACGAGCACAATGTTACCTTTCACAGTGTTCTTCGGTCAGAAAAACCAAGCAGAGATGAGAGAAGCTCCGGGGGACCAAATGCAGCTCACAGCCTGGGTGCCCATTTCAGCCCCCCTCCAGCCTTCTCAAACAGAAGACCTCAGGTGACACGTACAAGCAACAGGTCGTTTAACTGAAGAGGTGGATTCTTCAGCCTGTTTTAATAATCAGGGTATCAAACCCTCTAGTTTTACTTTTTTTCCTAAACTGATTTTTATTCTTGTATTTTTCTACAACATTTCTAAATGACTTTTATTTCTTGTAAATCTTTAAATATGAGGTTATGACCTCACAGCTCTACGTGACCAAGCTAAAAGCACTATCTCCAGTACAAACTGTACTCCCTCACATCCCTCTTCTTCCACAAGAATCCATTCAAGCTTATGGTGAAATTTCCTGGCTGTGCCACACACTTTTTTGATTTGTTGGTTTGTTTACTTTTTTAATCTCTGTCATGCTCTGTCACCAACAGATAACAACAAACATTCCTAAACTCTTTCTTTCTTACAGGCCCTGTGGCCTATTCTTTCTCCACACAGTTCATTTCTTACCATTTTAATGCTTCAGCTGTATAAGCTTTCATTTACTTCCTGCTCCACCTTGCCAAACTTTAAGAGAGGCTGAGTGAATCATGGAAAAAGTAGCTCCTAGCAAGCTTGGATGCTGTTCCCTGTCTCCACCTCTGCTGTCTGGATTCATGCTGGTCTTTCTTACCTCTGCTCTATCAATCACAGCCAATCAGCTTCTCCAGCCTGGAGGAGAAACCTTTTAACATACCAAGAGCCAACACATAGGAGCACAACTAATCCTGAGGCAAGTCCATATACATAGGAACAAGGAATGTGTCCTCCCTACAAGGAACCATTATCGTTAAGCTGGTGCTTGTTAACTTCTGAATAGGACCAGGGCTGCAGGAGCACCTCTGAATAGCTGAAACCCAAGGCTACCAAATACCCAAATTAACTCAGCAGTACAAAACAAGGAATTAAGAAAGCAGGGAAAAAAAAAATTCATGTGAGGGAAGAAATCAATTCCTTCCACCACGGAGTTTCATGAAGCCAATGACTGATGGCCGTAGCTTTATCCACATGGCTAAATTCTGCCAATTATAGCCTCATCGAGAAGCCTTGTGAAACATTTTTAAACCTGTGTTTTTGATGGCAATTTTTTTAAAGTAGGTGTAGATTATTGGGCAGTGCTTATAGGACAGGACAGCAGCAAGTTGTTTTACAGTAGGAAATGAAGACAGCTCACACTGGGCATTAAGAAATATGGGTATAGCTGCTATGCATCTAGCAATGTAGCAAACAGAAGTCATGATGCAATGTCCAGCTTTGTGACCGGAGCCATCCCCAGTTCGGCCCTTGAGCCAAGTGAAAGGCACAGGAGCCCTGAAAGGTTGCCAGGTACAAGCTGGTGGTCTCAGTTCTGATACATCCCTCCCTCCTTTCACCCACGTGTGGTAAGAAGCAAGACGCAGCCTGACACCAAGAGAAAATAGGGAGGTCAGAGCTGGTCCAGCAGGACTGTTTCCTTCTCCCATGGAGAAACTCCAGTGCTGAGGAGCTTCACCTTTTGAGATTAATGAGAACAAAGTAATGAATTCAAGTACTAACTCCTTCCCAGCAGAAAGATCTCATCATAAAATCTAAGAAAGATCTGATTATCTTTCATGATGCTGTGGCCTCAAGTGCTTCTTTGAGAAGGAGCAGCTCAGAAACACAGCTTTGTGTGGCCTTTTGCCCTAATCCTAGCTGTTCTCTAAACCTCTTTTAGCGCTTTATGGAAAGGTTGAGAGGAAAGTACAAGAACTGTGACAGAATTACAGAGTAATATTTCAAAATTAAGTGTTACATTTGGTAACAACAATAGGAAATTGTTTATTTTGCTCTGCTCTACTTCTGACAGCCAAATAACTATTCTAATGCTGCAGAGGGTAACAAAAGTGATTGCTTCAGACTGAAACAAAGATCCTGCTCTAATTTAAGAGTACACTGGAATCAAAGCAACAGCTTCTAAAACATCATCGAGCCTTCAGTCACACTCTGATGGTTTTGTACGATACCTGTTTGTGAGAAATGTGTAATTACTCCACTCCGAATGAGTCTGCAGCTGAAATGTCATTTCACGAGTCTTTGGTTTTGTAATACAGCTTTATTAAATACAATCAGAATTTAATGTACAAAGTGTAAAAATAAATTGAATTTTAAATATATACAATTCTGTACATGTGCAGTTAGTAGCATTTTCAGGGGGTTTGTCTTTGTAGCCTTCTGGGGGCTGGTAGCAAGAGCTTTGTGTCCTTCTGAAGAGCCCGGGCTACTTAAGAACTGCTTTTTGATGAGTTGAGTTATTTGCTTCCCCAGTAGACCTGGAACTATTTTTGGGCAAAAGATCATCAGATAAATTAGTAGCTATTGTACTGCTGTTTGCATTTACATAATCAGTCTTCTTTTCTTCTGATAAATTATTCACGAGTGCTTGTGTGTTAATCATTGCAAGCTCTTCATCAGCGACCAGGTCATTCTCAGGAAGGTGGATATCTTCTCTCCATTTTCTAGAGGGAGTGACCTGACCAATATTCTGACTCGTTTCTTTTGATAGCTTGCTGCACCGTAAGCCCAAACTTCGTGGAGGCTGAAACGCTTTTTTTAAAGATGGAGAAATGATTGAACGCAGTGGTGTCAGTGGTGGAGGGGCAGGTACGCAACTGAGGAAGTCCATCGCTTTTCTCTTTTTGCTGGTTTTGGGATGGTCTCCGTTAACTGTAGCAGGTGAAGGTGTCTTTGCTGAGCCTTGTGTGACGAGTTTTGTGTTCGGTGTGCTAGTTGACAAAGGGCTCGGGTGCTTTATTTCCACTTTAGATGAGATCTAGTTAAAAAGAGGTAAGTTTTATGTTTAATAGAATGTCTTGTTTATTGGCTGCCTCAATTGCTGCCACAAAACAGGGAGGGAAAGCCTGATATGAAAACGCTGTCATCATTCACGTCCAACTTTTGTGACGGTGACTAATATTATTCTTTCAAGTCGTGACGCTCAATAAATCACAGTTTCCAAGTACATCGAGACAGCACATTTACATTCTGTTTCTGAGATCTAAGCTAAATGTGGCAGGTGTTAAGAAATCAAAGCACTCATAAAAATGAATTAATTCTTCTACTGCATTGGATATATCCTCAGCAGGTTGGTAGATAGGGAAAAATGAGGAAAAAAATCTTGGAAGAAAAAAGGGATAAAATACAGAGCAAAAAACTTGAAGATAACAATACAAGCTGGATGCTGCACAGCACATTCAGACACCTAACGTCAAAATACCTTAAATGTCTCTCTTCTTTTAACTTGGGTAATATATTTAATAAATGGATATAAAGTAAACCTTCAGAATTAAGTATTAGCATTCTCTCTGAAATGGAAAAGGACACCTTATCAGCTTATATTTAGTCCCCAGGAACTAATCTCACATCAGGGTGTTTCCACCTTCCTTCACAAGTAGCAGCGCAAAAAAGTTTTTGTTCTGACTGCACTCAGAACTCCACATCAGGAACAATTTGCCACCAGCAGCCTTCATGGGGAACCTGAGGACTATTTAACTCAGTTTGTGTCAAGACTGCTATAAAATGTAAACATTTAGTAAGTGATACTTCTCTTAAATCCTGGAAATAGTGAACAATACCTAGGAAAAAAAGACCAAGAGGTAAATTCTCTAAACAAAAGTAGAAACTAGAAAACGCCATGAAAGAAAAATTTACAGATGAGGATTCTTCTTTCCAGTGACATCCATGTCACATCATCTTCACAGTGGGACCAAGGAAGTGATAAATCGTCTACAGGGAAAGGATGATTCATTTTACTGACATAAAATTCAGAATATTTCAAGTATGGTGTGAAAACACAGGCCACAAGGGGAGGTTTTCAAGTACTACTTGGAGGAAGAATAAATCTCACAAGTTCTTCCTGTGGAATAATCCTAAACCCAGCACACAGAGAAAGCTTCTAATCAGCTTGCATTGCCCTGAAGAGAACGTATGGAGTGGACTGAGGTCAGTATAAAACTTGCTTATATGGTCACTGTACGCATTGTCAGTATAAACACAACATTAATTACCAGAAGCTTACCAAACTTTTGTCCTCTGCGTAAAGACCTGAGTTGGAGGAAGGAGAAGGGCAGTCCAAGCCACACCTTCTAGTTAAACTGGGTGTAAGTGAGAGATTTCTTTGTAGCAAATTCATCAATTTACCTTCTGCATCGGAGCAAAAGGAGGCCACGTTCTGTAAAAGAGAACAGTTTACAACGCAGAATAGTTGGGTTTTTTTTTTTCAAATTGTGTAAGTACTATACGCTCACAAAGTATTTAGGACTTTCGTTTCTCATCATAATCCCACAAGAAGTTTATGTCAAACCAGCAACTGAGAACTGCACTTCCCATAGAGGGAAGTATCATATCTTCCTTTCACTGTTAACAAGAAGAAATTCCTTTTGCATTTAAACTTATTTTTCAGTAAGAAATGAGAATGTATGACCAACACATGCTATTTAGCACAGCTAAAAAATTTAAATAATAATAAGTGAAATCAGCAATCTGATAGTGAGCATGTTCAGCTGAGCAAGACAGTAGATTCCAGCTTTTCAAAGGCTAGAGCCAACTGTCCATGACAGATTCCCTAGTGGCAAGCACAATATTTTTTTGTTAGCCAGAGAAGATTCTGCGGCACATCATAAAGACAGCGTTGGTTTAGCTGAATTTCAAAAAAAATACTCAAAAGACATTCAGTAGAGTCCACGAGAAAAAGTGCATTAACGTCTCCCAGATAATTCCCTCAAATTTAATGTTATGCGTGTTACTTGTTTAAAAAAAATTTGTACTAATGGACTTCTTGGTGAAGAATGTAACGTGGCAGTAAGTAATCATGAAACTAAAAATCTACAGATTTACCTCTATCGTACTTCTCAGTTCATTAACCTTCTCTTGAAGATAGCTCTCCTTCGGACTGGCTGAGAATACAGAGAGATCTCCAGCCAACAGCACAGCAATTTCTGACCTGAATTCCCCTTGCCACAGGAGGTTGCTTCCAGAAACGAACGCAGAGCGCACAACGATGTCTTCAATAGCCAAGTGTCTGAGATCTGTGCAGATCTTTACCGCCAATAAATTATAGCTTTCATCAGATAAGTACACCATAGTAGTGAAACCTAAAAGTAAGATAAAATCTGACTTAAACCTTAAATCTTTAAGGAAAGGTTGATTACTGCGACTTGCATCTATAAAAAAGGTTGCATGTATCTTGCAAGAGAATTGGTAGATGTAACACGGCAACCTATCTGCACGGTAACAGACGTTTCCTGCTTCATTCATATTTTACACCCTCTCCCTACTGATCACAGAAAACAACTCAAAGTCTGTGTCCCAGTGCTTAAAAACCACTCCTGGGGTACTCTTCCTTTTTACCCAGCAGCTTATCCACCTGTCCCTGCCAAGCGCTCCAGTGCCTGTGTTCCACTCATCCCACGACACCGTACACAAAAGAGGGAGCTCAGGTACACGCACAGCGATACTTCTGCAGATGCTGAACACAGATGTGAGAACTTAACATCCACCATTTATGGAAAAAAAAAAAAATTTAAAAAGCTTCACTTGAGCTTAGATTCTGCATTACTAAATTCTTCCCATGCTAATAAGCAAAGACAGTTTTTCTTTAGAAAAGCAGAATTATCTGCCAGCATATCACAGTGATGGGCTACACTGGCAGATTTTCACAGGCCGGAGATGGGGGTACAACACCAAGATAATTTTGACTTTTGCAATTAAAAATAAATAAATATATATATAGTGCTTATTCAGTGGGAGGACACAAGTGTGATCTACAACATACCCGTTCTGCTAACAGAAATGACAACTCCGACTAAATCCACTTCAGCACATGGAGGCTGAAAAGAAGGATCCAACAAACTGGTGAATTTTAGAGCCTTTCTTGGAAAGAAAATCTGTACCAGCAGCTCCTGTGATACCTGAAGAAACATAAAATTTTAAAATATTTACAATACAACTATACAGACCGATACATTTTAATGATACATCTTTATGCACTTAAAGCACTTACTGATAGTTGCAGATACTGAGTTTTCCTTGTTGCTGTTAACTGTACGTTAGTTGAATCTGCTCTCCCTCTGGCCTGCGATGCCGACAGCTGGTAGATTCTGTAGCGACCGCCTTCCTTTAACAGTGAACAAACGTCTAGCAGTGGACGCCAGATACTCAGTGTCACTCCTAATATCAAATTAAGATACGTTAGCTGTGCAATACTAATTTGAAGGCTTTTAAACAAAGTAAATCTACAGCACTCCCTCTCACCCAAAAGCCCTAAACAAACAAAAATAATCAAATAAAACTGGATATATTAGCAAGCAAGCTAGAATACTGTTGGGATGCCCTTCAAATCTACCTGCTATGGTGGCCAGTTACTACGTTTAGATAAAAGTTATTTATAATTTTCCAAGTACTAACCTTTAAGTTTTTCTTGCTTTCTGTAGTCTGCCACACGTAGCTTCCATACAGCAGACACATCTCTTTTGGAACAACCGTTTTCTTCCTGTTCTGCTGACTCTAAAGCCTTCTTGAATTCTTCCTGTATCTGAGCTTGCTTTTTGTCATTCATCAACTGCCGGTAAGCATTCAAAGCTTTTAGTTGGTCTTCACTGAGATATCCCTGTAACCAAGAGAAAGCGTATACAAGTACCTTTTTCATTAATTAAAAAAATCCCATCAAGATTTTTAGATAGCCTCTTTCTTAAGTGTTTGTTACAAGCAATTTATTGTTCAACTGATACACTACTAGGACTTGAAATATGTTAACACAACAAGAGTCACCAGTCTTTACTGGTACTCAGTCGGTGCTCTGTTGTCCAAGTATTACATTAGACACTGCTCTTAGGTGATAAACAGTGAGAAGCCTGCTTAAGAGTGCGTAACTAAGGTGAAAATTTAACATAACAGGCGTGCTTGCCTGTTTCATATGAAAGAAGAAACATTTAGAAAGAAAATTCTGTAAGAAGAAGAGTTGCACCTCTCAGGAAGCTGCTCTGGGCTGACACAGTGGTGTACACTAAAATGCATCAGCAGTGTTACCTTTCTGACCAAGCCTTCAAGATCCAGATGCCTTTGCGTGAAGCACCACAGATACACACAACATTTTATCAAATGAAGTCATAGATTGTATGGCTTTAGGACAGTCAAGATCCCCAGCTTGCACGGGGCAAGGCATGTATTTAATCTGCAATAACTGGCAGGGATCGATCACCGGCATCTTTATTAATAAGGCCATAAAGTTGTAATTGAACTGGAACAGGGAATGAAGGGAACAAGGAGAATAGTCTGATCCGAGCCCGTCAGTGAGCAGCATGTAAGAGTAAGCATGTGAAACTCAAGACTTAGGAGATGCGTTTGGATTTCATATAAGCCAGACAAAGCAAAGTATTAACAATTACAAGTAACATTAACTTTTGATTGTGCAATGTCCTAGATTTTCGTATCAGGAGAAAACAGCACTCTGTTTTGCAATCCAAGATATTAGTAATCTATTTCAATTTCAACAGGCCTTCATTAAAATTTTTAACCTTAATTTAGCAATCACCATGCTGTAGAAAATCTCAAAAGGCAGCAAAAAAAAGTAATTTAACGGTTGATTCTAGCAGGAGATACTAAATTGTAAATTATTCCACAAGCATGTCCAAATCAGCCCAGTAGGATCTACTGTTACCTCCATATAACCAGGATCAGACGCATTCTGAATTGCCTCATAAAGTTCTGCACCATCTTGCAAATTATGGATTTGTTGTCTTGTGACTATGCGTGATCTCGGTGTTCTTCCGCTCGTTCTCTCTGTTGAAGAAAAGCCATTGCGTTGAGCACAACCAATATACTTTGAAAGTGAAAGAAGAAATAATTATGTAAGGAGCGTGGCAGTACCAAGGCCTTGCCAGAATAAAAATACAAATTACTTCTGCGTGACCTACTCTAGGTTCCTGCTCTGGCAGGGAGGTTGGACTCGGTCTTTCAAGGTCCCTTCCAGCCCCTAACATTCTGTGATTCTATATAGGAACTGATAAGTACAAGCAGAATAAAAGTTTTCTAATCGGTGTTGTATTTACCATACAAAGTCTGTGGAAGCCGGTATCCGTGTCTGTGCTTAGGAGACTTGACGGGCTGCCACGAAATTTATCAATACTTGACCATATTTTCTGTATGTCTGTCACTTCCTCTTCCTCTCATACAGCAGAAAAAAAAGTCTCAAAGATCTGGGACAAGAGGTGACCACAGGCCTGTGCAGGAAGCCTCCTTAGGACACCAGCTAAAAGCCAAGTTAACTTCATTACATTAAACTATTACCTTCTTCTTAGGTAAGTCACTTTGCTGCTGGCATTGTGACGCATTCCTTCCGCGTAGTAGACTTCGGTATAGACAAGTTCACCAGTCAAACATAAAACAACACTATGAGGTGACTGATGGGTGGAATTTTGTATCAGTGAAGTTAAGAATTATAAAGCAATCCCTAATTTCAAAGAAGAATTCAATGGTGGGTTTGTGCTTTGTTTTTTGTTTGGATTTTTTTTTTTTTATTTGCCTATGCCTTGTTTATTTGTGAGGGAATCCAGGTTCTGAGAAAGCAATTAGAGAACATCTGAGTGTTACAGATTAGCACAAGAAAGACTTATGGAAAGGCAGAGGCTATCTGGGTTGCAGATATAACCCTGTGAAGTTTGAACTGCGCAGGTTACTGTTAGTGATGGCATCCTATCTGTTCCTGAAAAAAAAACCAAAACAAACAACAAGCAAAACCACCACCAAGTCAAAACTAACAAAAACTTCTCCCAGAACCAGACCAGAGTATCAAAGCAGCTGGAATCCATAATCAGTGAGGCAAGAATCCTAATACTCTTCCTCATGCCAGTTTAGTATGAGTCAAACCTAAGGGGAAGCAAACCCATTTCTGGTGCAGCAGTGAGCTTCACAAAGCTGTCGCAATCAGCAGCCAGTTGTAGTGCTTAGAGCAACAGCAAACCCAAAACTACTGCTAGAAATCACTGCTAGAGGTGTGCAGCGTCATCTCATTACAGAATGAGAAATGGTTGAAGTTGGAAGGGACCTCTGGAGGTCATCTTGGCCAACACTCTTGCTTCCAGCAGGGTCTCCTACAGCAGGCTTCCCAAGACCATGTCTAGGTTGCTTTTGAATATCTCCAAGGATGAAGATTTCACAGCCTCTCTGGGCAACACTGTCAGTAACCTTCACAGTCAAAAAGCGTTTCCTGATGTCCAGAGGACTCCTCCCGTGTTCCAGTTTGTGCCCGTTGTCACTGAGCATCACTGAGAAAAGCCTGGCTCCATCTTTGCACCCTCCCTTCAAGTATTTATGTACATTGATGGGATCCCACTGAGCCTTTTCTTCTCCAGGCTGAACTGTCCCAGCTCTCTCAGCTTTTCCTTCTATGTCAGATGCTGCAACTCCTTAAACAGCGTTATGATCCTCTTCAGTACATCCATGTCTCACTTGCACTGGGGGAGAGCCCAGAACTGGACACAGTACTCCACACGTGGCTCAACAGAGGGGAAGGACTGCCTCCTTAGACCTTCTGGCAACACTCCTCAACCTGTCCACTTGGACCCCCAGGGCCTTTTCTGCAAAGTTGCTTTCCAGCTGGGTGGCATCAAGCATGTACCGGTGCATAAGACTGTTCCTCCCCAGCTGCAAGATTTGCATTTCCCTTTGTTGAACTTCCTGAAGTTCTTGTCAGCCCACTTCTCCAGACTGCTGAGGTCCCTCTGGATGGCAGGACAATTCTCTAAGCGCATTAGTCACCTATCCTAATTTTGTCTCATCAGCAACCTCTGCCCCACAGTCCAGATCTTTAATGAAAATGTTAAAACAGGACTGGACCCAGTGTTGATCCCTGGAGTATGCCACTAGTTACTGGTCTCCAAAATCACTTTGTGCTGCTGATCACCACCTTCTGGCCTCAAGTGTTTAGTCAGTTTTCAATCCACCTGTCTGCTCATCTAGCCCATGCTTCATCAGCTTCTCTGAGTATCTTAAAGGAGACCATGCCAAAAGCCTCACTGAAGTCAAGGTAGGCAATGTGCACTGCTCTTGCCTCATCTACCTGAGCAAGTAATTTCATCACAGAAGGTTGTCTGGATAGTCAAATATGACTTCTCCTTGGTCAATCCATGCTGACTACTCACAATCACCTTCTTGTCCTTCACGTGCCTGAAAATGGTTTCCAGTATTAGTTGTTCCACCACCTTCTCAGGGATGAAGGTGAGGCTGATTGGACTCTAAATCCTCTTTCCTGTCCTTTCTGAAGGCAAGAGTCACACATTTGCTTTTCTCCAGTGTTCAGGCACCTCTACCACAATCACGCAAACAGGATCAACAGTAGCCTCACAAAGATGTCAGCCAGCTCCTTCAGCACTTGTGGGTTCATCCCATCACCAGCCATGGACTTACGTATGTCCAGTTTGCGTAAGGATTGTCTAACTTGATCTTCTTCCACCAAGAATATGTTTTCCCTTGCTCCAGACTTTCCCCAGGTCTCCAAGGCCTGGGATTGCTGAAGGCTAGTATTGTTAGTTAAGGCTGAAGTGAAAAAGGCATTGGGTAACTCAGCCTTCTCCACGTCCTGTGTCACCAAGGTCCCTGTCCCATTTAGCAGCTCCACTGATCTCAGTACCTCCGTAGTTCTGCAACATTTGTGAGGAAAGATGCTCAGTGTTCAGTTTTGGTGTTCAGGTCTACTGAACACCTAAGCAGTGCTCACCTCTGGCTAAAATACGACAACGTCAGATCTTTGAAGAGAATGGAATTAACAATTCTACAATCTACTAATTCTGTAGCACTTCCCTGAGCATCACCTCAATGGTATTTTTTTAGTAGTCTGCCTACCAACATGCTCAGGAAGAGTTCCCTGCAAAGCCAAGCAAGTAAGTATATAACTGGTTTGTACTGAAAGATGTTGATACACAGGAAGTAAAAAACCTAACCCAATACAACACAAAATCAGCACCACCACCCTATCTCTGCTTCTCTATCACCAGAAATTTTTACAGGTTTCTTTAAGCTCTTCTATAAACACTCAAAATTTTTGTGGTGTTATGACAAGTTCTGAAACAATGAAAGCTTTACCTTCATGCTTTTCATATTCTGCTTGGAACTTTGCAAACAGAGCTTCCAGTTTCTTTTGTTGATCCTCTGCATGCTTGGCCGCTTCCCTTTCTTCAGCTCGGCTGTTACGAAACACGTGTGAACCAGCTGATGTCTTTTCCATCCACTGAAATAAAAAGATTCAAACAAAACCCAGACTTAAATTTTTAACCTCATTTAGCTTTCTTCTAATACTTACTATTAAGCAAAAATGCTTTTTAAAAAAAAAATAAAAGAGACAGGCAGTAGATCACAAATTCTTTCAATATAAAAGATAAAAGGCAAAAATCCACAGCACTGGTTGGTCAATCTTCACTTTCAAGGTACACGGACAGAATGGAGCAGTAGTTAAAACTGCATGATTTAACAGCTGAAGAAACCATAGCTTATAGTAACAGGTATCAATGATAGAATTTAGAAGATAGCTGGATCCTACTGGCAGATACATTAAGATACAAACCATCAAACTCAATACTTAAGAATAAACCAGAACTGCATTCTACCCAATCTGTCTTTCCACATCAACGGTGCTGTCTGTTTTAACATGCCAGATTAGATGCTGGAAGAGAACTATGGTGTTGTTCTGCAGAGCCTCTTAAACTTTTTCCTGCTTGAAATGGTTCCATAGGACTTCAGCCTCACCCACACCACTGCCAGAACTGGCTTGCCTGACTTGGAGAGACAACTGAGCCAAAGAGAGGTTACTGCTGTTGAAAGTGGTCCCTTCCCTTCCTCTTTGCTGCACAGTCCCAACTTCTCCCTTGCACTGGCTTTAGTGCCCAATCTGACCTCATCAGACCACATCAGTTTGTTGTGGGGTTTTTTTTGCTTTTGTTTATTGTTATTATCAATTAGTTAGTCATTCCTGGTCGAGTGAATTAAGCTAGCCAAGCAACAGGATCAGGTAAGCTGCAGGTTTAGCATGCAGAGGCAGCAAGAGAGTACAGTGAGAGTAGGATGAGGAAAGGTTGAGGACTAACCCTTAGGAGGCAGTGAATTGTTGAAACAGGCTCTGCCTGCCTCGTTAACCGCATGCCGTGCATTTCCTGCACTACTCACAGTTCAGTGTCTTTAATTAATGTTACTGGGATTCCTGCATTCCCTTGACTCTTGAGGTAAAAGGAGACAGACAGCCCAAGTCTTCCTAGCAATTTGGTATGTTTGAGCAAGAGTCTCGGTTTTTTTAAAACATAAATAAAAAATATCTACATCAGCACATCAGTCTCTTGACAGAGTGAGATACAAAGCACCACCTGCCTCCCCAGCCTGGAAGCCGTTTACTGTGATGCGGTTACACATTACACAGTCCCCTTTCTGGGACATAAATAAATCTTGCTTTTATCAGGCAGTTCATACAGTAAGTGCTGCCATTTCCTCCACTAAAGTAAAGATCAAAGTAATGATCCAAACCAAATATTGCTGTTACCTTTGAAGAGTTCACTCTACATTGACCAACAGTTACACAACACTTTAGAAATAAAGCAACGGAAAAAAAAAATCAACACCCTATTTGCATACGCCAAGTGTAACATACTCTGAGAAAAGTTAACAAAATCTGTAAGTTGTACCCTGGTTAAACAGTTAACATTAAGAGGATTGATTACTAACAGAAATATTGTTTCTTTTTCTAGTTGGTATTGTTATAAAAACAAGTAGTTCCACTGAAGTCTGACCATATTTAAAATCTCTGGATATCAAGTGGTATTTAAAAGAGCTTCATTTGATTTTACACCATAATCACATTGTCTTTTCAGTAATATTTTTACATAATAGGTCTTACACAATATAGCCAGCTACATGTAAGAAAAAGTAATCGTACTAATCGTTATAAATATTTCACTTCTTTGCAGAGATATGAATGTTAATAATAGAAAAGACTGGGTTTCACTTCTACTTAGAATTGAAACTGTTACTGTTTTTTTTCTCCTTTAAAACAAGCGCTGTGCTTTTTAAATTACACAACTGAAATTCGATTATTTCTGGCTCTTTGAAGCTGAAAACAAAGCCAAGCAGCAGAAGACACTGAGCGCAAAGTCAAATTCTTTTTACAGCAGGATACTCCAGTCCTGAAATATTAAATATATGCACAGTGCAGGAACCACTCCTATTCACTGTACACATAATAGTACCTTTTCTTAAATTTTTTAGCTCTCTATATTATGTCCAATTTGAGGAATGATACAGCAATTAAGTAATATAATTTAGATCTCACAGAACCTGTTAGATTCATAAAATATTTATAACATACCTGAATAGGGTAAGTTCTTTGAATAACTACATCAATACACCCCACTGCACCACCCTCACTGTAAAGTGATGACAAAGGCAAAGGAAAAGGTCTGGGATCCCGATGAAATCCTAGTTTTGCGTGCCATCGAGCACGTCGAGTGCTATTCGCTGAAATCTGGATAAAGTTAAATGTTGAATGATAAAGTGTCACTGGTAGGTCAAAGAGATATCCAACTTATTATATCTAGAGGAAAGACTTAATTTTCACACCGACCTCACTACGAATCTCTCATTTGTGTGCCTGAACATATTACATTTTAATGTCAATGCTGCTTTTCACACTGAAGAGTGTATTTTAAGCAGGAATTTAAAATTGGATGAGTTAAAATTCTCTAGGAAATGAGCATCTTTGAGACAAGTCATTGCTTTATACCAGAGGAGCAAAGCTTTTATGCTGAAACCTCACCCAGCACTTTCATCATCCTCAAACAAGTCAAGACCCTCCTCTCCAAGCCCACCCTCTCACAACCTGTTTTTTCCCCCTCATTCTTCCTTCAGCTTCCCCATATTGTCTGTGATGGATCAATGCTTTTTGTATTTTGGTGATCATCCAAATTAAGGAGCTGGAAAAACAGCAAAATTTGACAGAATTTTGTCTTACAAGGTCCTGTTCCAAGGCTATTGAACAGTGTGTCGTGTCTGACAAACCTGCTTATTAAACTTCGGCAAGACTTTGTCTGTTTATAAAGCCCTGACAAAACTTTTTCTGTTCACAAATCATGGCTCAACTAAAGAGCATCTATCACATCTCTGGGTCACATCCAATCAAGCTGAACTAACATTTTGTTTTACCTTTAACATAAGGGAATCTGGGGCTTCCAGTGGCGTACATCCATTCTGAGAGCCAACAAGTTCTGCTCCGTGCACTACGATCTTCTGACCAACAGTCAGCCTTCTTCTATGTAAGAAAGCTTTGAGAGGTGGATCCAGAAGAGCTCTAATCCCATACCAGCCATCAGTAACTTCAATTATTGCCGCTGTTTTTTTACTTTCCACATTCTTATTGCTACTGCTAGGAGATACAACGGTGTTGAGCGATATGATTTTAGAAATACACAGTACAAGTGTTTTACCTGCCGCATCATCTCTTTCTGTGATTTTTTTGATTGCTGATCGTTTACTTTTATCAACTTCCAAATCATACCTGCAGAGAAGAATTCAGGATGCTTTGTTAAAATAAACAAAAACCATCACACAATTGTAGCAAACTGCTGCTTAATGAATCTACACTGATTAATTACCACTGAGCAAAGCAAACGTTACCTACATTTTTGTAAATAACACGCACTACGTTTTTAATACTGATATGCGTGAGCTTAACAACATAAGCATTCTGATAAACAGTAAATGCAAGGCAGAGGTGCTTGCTTTGTAGTATTCTGAACTAGAAAGCACACACTATCACAAATTACAGCTTCAAATACGTTGCTGCACACGTACCTATATTTCAACTGCAACAGCACCGTTTCTGGTGTCAAACATCTGTTCGCAAATTCACGTGGAAAAGACACTTCCATGGCTGCCAGTTTCCATACAATCCACCTGTAGTGATTGTAAACCCAGGCCTCTGTTACTAGCTTGGGATCCACACCAGGTGTGTCACAGAGGGCTCTGCAGAGAAAATGTTAATAAATGAACCGGAAAACCATTTTAGGTTTTTACTCGTCTATTTTTCCCCTAGCATTGTATTCCATGTATGTACATTGACAGTATTAACAAAGGAATATTTATTACAGTGGAAACAGGAAGGTTACATTCCAAATTCTGATCTGGTTATTGTCTGAATGGCGAAGTTTTGTCCTGATAGGCTTTGGCAGCGTGCATGCCCAGACACGCGTTCCTGAAATGGAGACTTTTGACTCTAGCTCTTGAAATGGAACTTTTTGACCTCATGCTCCAGGGTCATGCTCTGCTTCACACAGTGATGCACATCGTGTAGAGGGACAGAGGTGTGGTCCCCTCCCTTTCAGCCCTGGAATTTCCCCTGCTTGCTTAATGAGTTGATTACAATCCGTCCACCTCTACTTCACAGTTTCTGCAGTTGTGGTTTAGGTGCTGTGCTTTTGTTTCTTTTAAGCATGCACATAGGCAACACATTTAAAAGAGCTTTTAGTTGCTACTGGAGAACTTTCTTCTCTCCATTGAGAGACCACTCAAATGGACTTTCATTCTGTGCTGAGTCCAAGCCATACCACCGTGACCTGCAGGAGTCAGGTTGGAAGTACCTATTTTTTCCAGCTGTCACAGTGACTAGGAAGGCCATTTCATTAGAGGAGGAAGAGAAAGAATTAGACCAGAGATTCAAACAGCCGAGCCACTGGACTGATCAGAACTCAAGTCCTATCACAAAGTCAATTTCTGACTTGTCAGAAAGCCTCAAGACAACTTTAAGGAACTGTATTGCAGTGGAATGCGGAAAGCGAACAGTTTAAAAGCCAAAAAGTCATATACAGAAGATAAGGAGCAGGCATGATCATTAAAACAATTATTACTACATTAGAAGAAAGTAAAGCAATCACAAATTTAGAAGATACTCTGTAATCTTTTGTGAAGGACAATGCAATTCAGGAGTTAAAGACAGAATTCAGTTCAAGATTATAATCCTAAACACAGAGGACTAAATGAAGGCACATATATTTTAATTGATGGAGATCCAGTGAATATACTTAAAGGGATAAAAAGACTGATTCAGCTGACCAACCAGTAGGTAATTTATACTCAATCATATGCCTTACCATATAGCAAATCTAGGAAAGATACAGGAATCTAAGGCAACTTCTTGGGGAACGACCTCTACAAATTGCTCAAGAGCCTGTCTGGTGTTCAGGGTCAGATCGACATCTGGCCGCATCTGGAATATTGTGTCCAGTTCTGGGCCCCACAGTTCAAGAAGGACAGGGAACTGCTTGAAAGAGCCCAGCGCAGAGCCACAAAGATAATGGAGTGCAACAGCTCCCTTATGAGCAAAGGCTGAGGGAGCTGGGTCTCTCTAGTTTGGAGGAGACTGAGGGGTGACCTCATTATAAATATTTGAAGGGCAAGTGTCAGGAGGACAGAGCCAGGCTCTTCTCAGTGAGTCCAGTGATAGGACAAGGGGCAATGGGTGCACGCTGGAACACAGGAGGTTCCATGTAAACACAAGGAAAAACTTTAAGGTGACAGAGCACTGGAACAGGCTGCCCAGAGATGTTGTGGAGTCTCTTTCTCTGGAGACATTCAAAACCCGCCTGGATGTGTTCCTGTGTGACCTACTCTAGGTGATCCTGCTCTGGCAGCGGGGGTTGGACTTGATCTCTAGAGGTCCCTTCCAACCCCTGGCATTTTGTGATTCTGTGACACTGCCACCCACAGCAAGCTGTGACATCAAAACCACTGTGGCTATAGTGCGATATTTAGCACCATGTTGGACGTTTCTTGCTTTTATTTCCGAAAAAAACAAAAAACAACATGAATGTGGGAAAAGAATACTTGTCTCAAGTTCCTAAGTAACAGTACCTGTAAAACTCCTTTTTTCCAGCTTTTCCTTCATCTGTAGGTATCAGCCATCCTCCATCAGCAAGTTGCATCCCATTTCCAGCTAATAAATACTCCTTACTGAAAAAGTCTTTGATAAGAAACTGGAAAGATTCTGCATTTGTGCTGTTAACTTGCAGACAATGTTTTGAGACGCCGTATGTGTAAAGCTGCAAAAAATCAAATGAAAAAGACAAAATAATGGCAATACAGTAATTCAGCTGAGAATTTTTATATCCAGTGTTATAAACGGAGATAAAATATTTCCTTGAGGTTCAGACAGCTTTTGTCTGACCTTATCATTTCAAGGAGAATGGAAGAATTCCCAACAATTATTTCAGCAGAACAGCATCAGTGTGCTTTAAGTGTTTTGAAAAATTCAATAGATTTTTTACCTTCACTGTACCAAAAGCAAGAGGCTTTTGATACAGACTTACCTAAGATTAATTTTAACTGTTATCTTAAAACAGCTCTTCATATAGGTTAAAGGAAACTATGATTGGTGAATTTTTTCCTTCTTTGATGCTTCTCTTGTTTGATTATAAGACTACAGAGATATTTATGACCTGTATTATTTGAAATAGTCTTAAAATTTGTGGATATGCAAAGCTACTTAAGAACTGGTGTAAGAGCTACTGTAAATACTTAAAACAGAAGCACATATCTATTCAAAATCTACTGAGTTCTGGTTGCTGGTCGTAAGGAACAGATCTCTGGAAAGACACACAGCAAAAAGATGTCAATATACCTCTTCCGCAGAATAAAAACCAGGAGATTTGTCTTCTACTGCACTTTTCAGAGAGATTCTATTTCTTGCAGATGTTTTAATGACATAAAGACTGCCTGGCTGCGAGCTAATACTTTCCCTATATTTCTTTTTAATTCTCATTTCCTGCAGATCTCTAGCACAGTGGAGATTCGTCATCATCTTGACCACAGCTGCAAAGAAAAAAAAAACAAACCAACAAAAAACATCAAAACCTTTTTACAGTATCCCGATTTAAGATATACAGTCACACCATCAAAGCAGAATCAGAGAAGCATACTTCATAAAATTCTGCAGATTTTTAGAAACTGCAACAGTCTAAATATTCAAAGTTAAATGCATTAAAAAAGCAGTGTTTACTGCAGGCATTTGAATATTTATATGAAATAAATTATATGAAATATATATGAATATACAAGTCCCTGACCTAAACTTAAATCCATGTATTTTTATCATCAGATTGAACTCTTATCTTCATAAAAAACTTGAAATGAACATAAATTAGCTGGTAAGTCAATTAGTGCATAATCCTAAGATTTTGATCTGTAAATGCAGGACATAATGCAAATGTTCATGAACCTGTTCCAATATACACAATGAGTCCTGAAAAAAAATACAGACTATTTAATTATAATAGTTACAGAAATTCTACACACTGGAACAAGAGATCTTCAAAGCCCACACGCTAAAGAAATTCAAATAGTTGAGCAATTAAACTCTGCCTCCTTGAAAATGACACAATCAACCATTTATATGGGTAAACCTACAATTTAATTAGAAAACAGAATGAAAAGTAAAAGTGAATGAAGCATATAGCAAGGCTAGTCTTTGAGGTTCCTAGAATATCTCACTTAAAACATACATAAAACCAAATATAAAATGAAACCTAAGCCATCTTGTTTCTCGTTCACTGCGTGGAGAGGAGTTGCATGTGCTTTAGTAGGAGCGTAACAAAAATACTAGGAAAGTAATTACTTACTAATCTTTCCCCAAAAAAAGCTTAAAAAGAAGCTTCTTTTTATTTAAAAAAGTCTGACAGAATATGCAAAATCCTTGAAGTTTCAATTCTGATAATTAGTATTCATGATAGTTAAGCGACCAAAATCTGAGAATACCTAAATTATCATTTTCCAAGTCAGTGTCTGCTGCAAGCTGGATGCCAGATTGGTGATCTTGAGGCTCAGCGCTATTTTGTTCCGTTGCAATCTGATTTAATTCTGTCTCTTCAGTCCTGTTCGTGCTGATAGGCGAGTCACATCTTTTGCTGCTGCTTTGTTCACCTGTAGGAAATGTCAGCTTGGTTTTGAAGGGTGGAATGAAAGTTTTCACAGCTTTGCCAGATTTACACAAACTTCTTGTTTCTTCACTCTCTTTTGCCGAGGCCTTACATGGAGTAGAAACCCCCGAGGTACCATGTGAAGACTGCCTTAGTGCACAGTGCTGAAAAATGGCAGGTTTAGATTTGAATCCTTTTAAGTCTTGATCTGGAAGAGTAAGGGTAGGATTCTTGATTTCCTGTCTTTCTTTAGTAGCTCTACAGAGATGAAAACATTTAAACATAGAAGTTTCAGTTTTCTGACAAAAGTCTTTTTCAGGATTTTTATATTCTTAACTTAGTAATACAACTTTCAACACTGCATCAATAAAAAGACAAAATAGCAGCCTCTGGAATTTTAAAACCTGAATGCTTAATTTCTATCTATTGAGAAAAGAGAAACACAAGTGTAAAAACTGTTTAGCATCTCATTGGTCTACTTCAGCAATGTGTGTTACATGATAATTTCATATGTTCATTTTGAAGTAAAATTATTAGTCTTTAATAAAGCTGGGGAAAAAATTACTGTACATTTTAAAAAAGTTAAAGGGATTGCAAGGTTTAAAGACTTACATTAGATGAACTCTAAAATATATTGTAAATTTCTCACCTGAAAGGTTCACATATTACAGGTTTTAAAGGAATGTGGTACATAAATTTTCTTCTGTCTTTGAAAACGCCTATAAGATAATTAGAAACAAAAGTTTGAAATGGTACATTGCATGGATAGATATTAACAGCACATTTTTTCTATATTAATGTTACAAATACATAGAAGTTTCTAGAGTGGATTTAAACAGCTTTAGGATGGCGGGATTTTTTTACCCTCCTCGTATAAAACATATTCCTAGGAGCTGCAGACAGATAGAAAGGATATGTGACCAGAATGCTGAATTCTCTAAAGTTCCTTTTTGTGAGCCTGCGAGGTACTTTTAGGCTCCTGAAAAGGGAAATTTTTATCATATATTTAATTCCAGGTAGCCTCACCATTCTATTTAGAATTCTTTTAGCAAGGTTTTATTTTTTGGTTTTTTTTTTTCGGGGTTTTTTGGGGGGTTTTTTGGGGTTTTTTTTTGGTTTTTTTAAGTTACAACAGAAAAGGGCCCAATTGCACAGGCTCCTCTGATTGTTGAAGCACATGCTCACCTTGGAATTATCAACAGAACTAAATCACGTCTGCCTGGAATTTAAAAACTCATTCGTGCTATGCCCTTAGGCTGCAAAGAGGAAGTTTCATACAAGAAGACACATATACGAGATGCCACGTGTTATACAAGTCAGAGGCAAGACCGTACTGGAGATTAGAACAGCTTTCAGTTGTTCCACAAAAGAATAACACTGTTCAGATCCTGCTGCAGGGTAGGATAATATTCACATATGAAGGATATAAAATTGTTCCCTGGCAGCAACTTATAAATTCCATTATCAGGTTTATACTTAGAATAGATTTAGGGACAGCATTCAGGAACCAACATACTGGTTAAACCAATAAATTTGATGAATCCTGCTACTGAATTTTAGGTGAGAGAGCATGCAGTGCTTAGAAAGAAGTTCCTTAAAGAATGCAGCTTATGCTATAAAAAAAAAGCTGTAGCCAAAACCACATTATCCTAATACCATAATTGCTAACTAGCTTCGCATAAAGTAGCAACTCAAACTTTAAAACCTTGATTTCCTTTTCATAAGCCTATTAGTGGCTCAAACTATAAAAAGCATCTGTGATGTAGACACCTATCAGTAGGTATATTCTTTACAAATTATTATATGATGAAATTATCAGTACCTTCCCATTTTCCTGTAGATATAGTTTTTAACTGATAAATTAGAGATCAATAAAATACATACTTCGTATTGAGACTAGAATTTCTGAGATTTAGGATTGTGAAAGATTGGGTAAATTCCTACAGAGCCAGCAATTAAACTAGAGATCTTGCAGAAGTAGTACATTTTAATATATTTAGACTCTACACAATAAGGCATACTATTAATGTCAAGTTCAAGCCAGCAGACATTACTGTAGCAGCTTCCCTGAATTTCCATGACTATACTGATAAAAGGAGCAGTGAAGCAATCTTATTATACTTTAGTTCATCAGAAACCAAAGAATTCTGAAGCAAACAACCATCATTAGGTTACTGCTCAGGACACAAGATGACTAAAATTACCATCAGGGGTGCTTTTTGAAGCTTTCAAAGATCTGGGGGGATTCTTTGTTCTGTTAAATTCAAGCAGTAGTCGTCTTTTAATTGGAGGTTGTCCTAGAATAAAAATACAGATTTAAAAGTGATGTTCCTTTAAGTTTCAGTTCCTTATCAATATTGTACAACTTAATTATATTTTCTAAATAAAAAAATTCTAGAAGTCAGAGCAAGCAGAAGTAGCAAGTTTTCAGATCACGCATCTGCAATTAAACAGCCTTTTCAAACAGAGCTACTTCACCACAATTTGCAAAAATTTCTTCTGTACAGAATGACTACATATTGTTACTAAGAATGATTTTAAGACTCTGTATAATAAAACCTGTTGCAGAATATTTTGTGGTCAGTAGGTCTGTTCTATGCAAATCAAAATCTGTGAGCCTTAAGTTATCAAACTTACTTGAGACAGTCTGCCTCAAAAAAATCGACTTCAGCAGGACAGCTCACCTACATCTTTTTTGTACTTTCAGTAATCAGAGTCCCTACAGAATTCTAAAAAACCATGCAACACAACTTTTACAGAAGCTAACGATACGATTCAACTGCGTCACTGCTGTTTCAAGTTGGACCGGTAGAGTCCTGCCTGCCTTTTCACACCTACTCAAACTTTCCCCGCACTAGCCTGGCCTGACCTTTGTACCCGAACTTGTGCAACAAGGCAGCGACAGTTGCAACCGACCCTTCCGTAAATACTTTTCAGCTAGACCAGGTCCCTGAACAGGGTCTGGGTGACCAATTTAGCCTGTACTGTGCATTTAAGGCCAGAAAGTGTGGATGATCTATTGCCTGCAGCAAGAAGAATTTTTGTCGCTGACACCTAGGGAAAGAGCTTCAAATACTAAGTGACCTTAAAGTTAATGTGACATACAAAACAAACCCTTAAACAACACTCTGGAGAAATACGGAGTTGAACATATATAAGACAAAGACCTACCAAGTGAGTTTTCCTCTTCAATGCGCCTCTTCCCAAAGGTCTTGTTTGGAAAGTTTTTATCCAGTCTGCCACTGAGGCACTGTGCAGCATTAATTTGTACTCCAGAATTAGAAAGATCATCCTCCATAAAAGCTCTTGTGCTTTCTACAGCCTCCACTTCCAAGTAATTTTTTGGAGTTTGGAGAAGATCAATATTAATTTCTGCTTTAGCAGTAGCACTGCATGAATCTGCTTCAGACTCTGTTTTTATCCCCAGCTTCAGCTGCCTTTTCCCAAAAGACCTAGTCTCTTCTTGCTGAAAGCTATTTTTACATGATGTTAACTGCTTGTTTTTCTTATTATGTGGTACATACTCAAGCATTTTGAGGTCAGTGCTTGGAAGAGACTCCAGTTCCTCAGCGTAGCTGTTTAAGTCAAAGTCTTCACTGCAGCTTTTTTCAATTTTAGATTCTGAAATCACTTGATCAGTTAAAGTTTTTAGCTGTTGACCATTCTCTTTAATTGAATGAAGTTGATCTGTAATGCAAAGCCCACTGCTGAAAAAGTCATCACATTCTTTTAAAATTGCCCTTCCTTTTTCATAAGCATTTTTAGAGACTGCTACCTGCTTTCCACTTGCAGTGCTGAATCCAAAAGCAGGGTCTGCAATTAATTCAGTGCTGGCATTTTGTTCCCCTTTTGGTAACTCTATCCGCATTTTCCTAGGATCTACTTCAGATTTTTCAACATCTTCCTGAACTAAAAATGCTTCTTGTGATGAATGTGACGAATGATTACCTTCCATTTCAGAAAAGAGCTGTCTAGCTTTCCTGAGTGACTCTTCTGATAGTTGCACAGGCTTACCACTTGCTGTACTAAAAAATCCAAGATTGCTTGCAGAAAAATCTGACTGCTTTATCTGCTTACCTGGAACTGTCAAGTGCCCTGAAGGCTTAATATTCTGTTCAAAGTATTCCCTCTGAGAATTTGAAACAGGCATTGCATCCGCAAATGCATTTGTATCTTGGTGACCATTTTCACTAGCACTTGCATTTACTTTAATAAAATGGGATGCAGCTGAATTAATCTCTTCGCTTCTCGCAGCATTTAAGAACTTAGCAGAATTAGAACACTCAGCATGAATGACAGAAGATGAATTTCCAGCAATTTCTGTTGGATTAGTTCTTGAGTTAGTCTCAGTTTCATATTTTACAGATTCACTACAGTCTTCTTGAAACACTTGTCTGACCCCTGCTAATGCACTTTCTGAAACAGAAACTGCTTTACCTTTTGCAGTACTGAACACAGCTTGTTTAAGTTCAGCCTTTTGATTCTCAGCACTGAGCGTTGCTTCTTTTAACCTGGTTAAATTAGTTTTATCTTCAGGAAGACTGGGTAGCCACTTGTTTTGAGAGGCATTAACTAGGACGTCTGTGAAGCAGCTTGTATCAGCACAAGCTTCATTTAAACGTTCTAAGTCAAATTCCTTACTGTCACAGTTCAAATAAGAGCTGCTTTTTGAAGGCAAGATGAAGGACTGATTACACTTATTGTTACTATCCTCAACAAATAAAGTATTTTTTGTATCTCCAGGCACCGAATTATCTTCCAGGTCATTTGATACCTTCATTAAATGCAGGGATGCAGCAGAGCGCACAGGAAAATCATGCACCATCTGATTTTCTGAACCATCCCTCGTTTTTGGCGAGTATTCCAGCTCTCTCTCTGGAAACAGTTTTCCATCTTCAGACAAACAAGTTCTACTTAAAGCATCACTCTCCTGCCCAGGAATGGATCCTAATTCTGACTTCCCAGGTCTGACATCAGCTCTTTTATGTGCATATGAAGTTGCTAAACTTCTTCCACCATCTTCACCTAGATTAACTAATGTATCTACTTTAACAGCATCAAGAATCACAGTGTGTTTAATAGGACTGCTCTCTGCTGCCTGCTTAAATTGACCTCGATGTTCTCCAGAAGCAAGCTTTTTATTAAAATTAAGTTTTCCTGGATCATATTGAGCAATGCTTTCAATACACAAACCACAGTCTTTGACACAGTTTTGACCACATTTCCTTTTCTTTATAAGGTTCTCAAAATAATCATTATATTCCTTTCCTATATCAGCATCTTCTGAAAAAAACTGTTCAGCTTTAGCCAAAAACCCATCAGCAATAGCTATTTTCTTGCCACCAGCAGTACAAAAACCAGTCAGAAAACTCCCTTTCACTTCTTTTTTTTCTACAACCCCCTCTTGCTCAAAAGGTATTTGATGATGATGGTAAGAACCTATTTTCATTCTGTTTTTATTCACTGACAGGTCCTGATCGTGGGTGGTGTTTTCTCCTTCCATATTTTCACGATGTGTCTTTTGTTTATCAGAGTTGTCCAAAACATTTATGTCTCCTTCTCTACACTGTACATTGAGCAAGTGTAGAGAATGATCCAAAGCTACATCAGAAATGGGTATCTCACCACCAGCTGAAGGTTGAAATTTTTGTGACAAGTGTTCATTTTCCTTTCTGCCTCCTCCTTTCTGATGAGGAGACAGATTTTCCATTTCATCTGATATAGTTAAACTATATTCTCGTGCAGCTGTAACAGCATCTCCTAAACACGTTTTATCTAACGAGTCTTCTTGCAAACTACCTTCAACTTGGCAATCTTGATGATTCAAAAACTGTTGGGAAGTTTTGAGATTCTGGTTATGATTTTTAATGGATGATAGACTGTTGATGACCGTGTTCGTACTACTGAAATCAACATTATCGTGTATTGATGTTTTTGTTCTATTTTCTGTATCGCCCTTGAATGCTGTATTAACACTTTCCTCATTTTTCTTCTGTGCATGGTGAGAAATGGCACCTAAGCTTTTGAAATCTGAAACGCAAACTCTTTTTCCTTTGTTTTCTTTTGTCAGGCATCTGACAAAATTACAGTTAGAAGCCATATGCCTATTTGTATTGCAACATCCAGTATTAGTTTCAGAAGATTTAAACAAATAGGTATCATCATCCAAGTCCCTGAACAGCTCGGCAGATCTAGTCAAAGCCTCCTTAGAAATATTTATTTTTTTACCTCCAGCAGAAGTAAAGCCTACAAAATTAGAAAAGTTGGCCTGTTCAGCTACTGGAAAGCTCCCACCAAATGTTGTACTTTCATTTTTGTTTAAGTTAGTAGAAGTAACCTTTCTGTCATTTTTATGGAAAACCACTGCATTTTCTTTTTCATATTCCATTACTTTAGAGTGTTCATTTACGTCGTCTTCTTGCTTAGTACAACATCTGTCATTTTTTACCTGATTCTCAGATGTAGAAGTGCTAGAAAAATCAGCATCTTTCCTTGTTTCAGAAATACTTTCCACATTTGTTGTTTCACATGTTTCTACTGTCCCAAACTGTTGAAAGACATGACTTTTTATCATGTTACTTTGCTTTCTAAACTGTGTAAATTCAAATTGACTACCTGTTTCTTCCAGAATACTAGAAAGTTCTGCAATTTCAGCTTCTTGGCTTGCTGTCAAAGTTTGATTTGTTTCTTGCAAGGATTGTTGACTACTAGGAAAGTTTTTACACACGCCAACTCTATGTGGAATAATCTGTGTATGCCTGGGCTCGAGAAAACTTGTCTGTGAATCTAAAGAATCGGATAAATTACAGCCCATCTTGCTTTCTGAAGTTGAGAAAACATTATTCTCCTTTTTAACTTGATTTGAAAAGTCTCTGACTCTTTCTGTGGAAGAGGCTTCAAAGTACTCATTTTCAATATCTTTGAACAGCATTTTGCCTTTTGCTATACTGACTTTAGAGAATTTAATTTGCTTATTGGAAGCAGTCTGAAAGCCACCAAAGCCCAGATTGAAACTGCGTGCGTTAGGATTTCCTGATGATTTCCCTTTCTGCTTTAGGTTCTCCTTTGACTTTTCGCTGGAATACATAGGTGTTACTTGTTTATCTTCTTCAGAAATTACTTCATTTAAAGAATCATCATCTACACAATCTAACAATTCTTTAGCAAACTCTACAGCTACGTTACTGCAAGCAGCTGCTTGAGGACGTCCATTGTTTTCAACTGACTTTGGCTCTTGATTTCCACCTACAACTTCTGAAAAAGTAGCTGCATCTCTTTTGTCTCCTGGCTTTAATCCAGTACGAGCATTTTCTGGGCAGTTTATTTCCAAAGGTCCACATACTTCTCTGCAGTCATCTACGGACCACTGGTCTGTAGCACACCGTTTATCAGTTGACATTTTATTGTAACAATCACTACGGACTCCATTAAGGCCAAAGTTGATCTGACTCAAAGTATTACTGAAGCAGCTGTTTGTCATAGATGTACTGTCATGGTTCATATCAATCAAGCATTCGTTATTCCTAGGAGAAGACCATGCAAGTTGTTCTTTAAGGCTCTGAGGTACAGTAGCTCCACTGTTCACATTAGCACTCTCATACTTGTCTTCCTTGCCCTTCTCTAAGCAACAGTCTTTACAGAACAACCTGGAACGCCTTCTTGCCATCAGGCATGCTGAAGCTAGAACTTTACGTTTTATATTTGAAATTATTTCAGTATTTAAAGAATCTGTTGTTTCTTCTTTCTGTGTAGTAGTTACTTCTAAGCATTTTAATGATGTAGCAGGTTGATCTTCTCTCGCATTTTCCCCGAAGACTTTCAGGTCTTGTTGCTTCCGCTTATCATTGAAGGAATCATCAGATGAGTTACCCGTTATATCTGTTTCTAACGCAGAAGTGCTGAAATTACTTTCCTTGACATTTGATTGCAAATGCTTTCTCTCAGCAAGAAGCAAGCAGTCTACAAGAGAAGACATTACATAAAGTGTTAATAAAGTAGCTCTCATTTATTCAAACAAACACAAATTCAGATTTTCATAAAAGTCTGGCCCATAAGATCATTTCTACACATGCTTAAGACTGGTACCATAAATAACACTTTTGTTTTATAACACTTTTGTTTTCAAATGTGGACACCTTGACAAGATTGGAGATATGCTTAATCATGTTCTAATAGCCAGAAACAAGTCAGCAGCCTGCAATTAATGCTATTAAGTTAAAATAATTTTTTAGTTTTAATGAAATTTGAAAGAGATGAGCTTCCATTCCTTGTGTCTCAACATAAAGATTTGTTTCAAACTTTAAAGAGAAGTACTTCAATTCCTAATATTAAGTAATTCTTCTACAAGAATAGTATCTTTTCAAACAGAAGTATATGCTTTCTTTCATTTAGTTTGTCTTTAAAAAATATCTTATGCTTCTGAAAGAAACGGGTGTATGGTCTTAAACCCCCTGATTTTAGCAAAAATAACAATACAACTTTAACATTCTTCATGATCTCTTAGAAGTTACCAACTTAGACAGGATGGCCCTTGACACTATGGATGTCTGAACAGCATTGTCAAAGGTAATTAAGCTTACGAATCAGAAAAATGGTTCAAGATGGAAGCTTCTATTCCAGAAACTAATCTGAGACTAAATCAGTAAGGTAGCACCAGACTATTTGAAAATAATGCTGTCCTGTCACTATTATTATAATAGACCAACTTTGTATCTTGATTCCCAGTTGAAGAGCTACTTTATCATAAACACAAGATTCTACCTGAATCTCTTAAATAAAAGGCTCTTAATAAATACAGAATCCTCCACAAATTACGAAAAGCTTAATAATATACCTTGCTCAGCAACACCAGCCACATGACAGCCTTTCAATTCACGTGAATCAGATTCCAAATGTGGTAATATAGGATGAATAGGCAATTCAGAGGTTATTTCTTTCTGTATTTTTTCTTCTTGATACAGTAAAGTATTATTTATTGTGTAAATAAATCTCTTGGATCTGTCTCTCAAGCTTTTCAGGCTTTTAAAGCCAGACTTTACAAGGGTATTTTCATTATTTGTTAAATGTAGGTCACTGCAATTATCTGGAGATGTAGCACTGCATACAAGCGGGTGAGTCAGAACATCCGTTACAACAGATTTAGAAGTTGCTTTTAAATGCTTGGAAAAGCTGCCATTGTAGACTACAGAATATTCTGTGACATTTGTACTTTGAATTAAAAAAGAATTACAGTTTAAGAAGCTCATTTTGGAAACCTCAGCTGCACATCCTTTTACTAACTTTGGATCTTGAATGCTCAGAGATACAGATTTTACTGGAGTTATTTCTGATGTTGGGTTGTTTTCAGAGTTTTTCACTTCATAGCACTTTTCCGACAAATTGACATTCAACAGCTTATGTGCTCTTATCAAGCCTGAAGTATTCAGTGAAGATGTTTCCATAATATCATCCTTGGTCATTACTACTGACTTCTCTTCTACATTTTTCTCTCTACCCAGCTCAGAAGGTGGAGGGCTACATATAGACATTTCTAAGTGAGTTACATCGAGATCAGATAAGTTCAGTTGAGACCACTGGCTTGAAGAAGATAGCACATCATCTTTCACAGGCTTCTCATTTTCAGATGACTTATGTGTTCTATAATCTTGCACATCTTCTGCAATTCTAAGTGACTCCAATTTCTTTTCGTGTCCTATTAAACAGCCATCTTTATCATCCCCTGTATCGTCATCTGTGTTTTGGAGCAAAGAATTCTTCATTTCAACAGAGTTGCTTTTTTCAGTGCAGCTTGCTGTTTTCACTTCCTGTGAAATGCCAGTCTTTCTTCCAATAGGCTGCTCAGAAGGAACGTCCCCTTTTCCTTGTGCTTCATCTGTGTTTATTTCAAATTTCTCTACTGCATCCAGAGCATGCGGCACCAGCAGAAGAGTTCCGCTGGTCTCAGCAGGCATGCTGAATGTATCCTCAAAGCTACTCATCTCAAACAAGCCATCTAACATCTCTGACTCTAAAGAGAAGACAGTGAGACGAAAAGTAGAAGAAATTAAGTTTTAGGAAATAACTTTGGAACAGTGTTGCATTTTTATTGGTAAATACAGCTTTTGATTTTATGGCAATTACCTTTACTCAGGAGTGAATTCAGAAAGATACATCTACATGTCTTTAAAGAATTTTACTCTTCAACAGCAGCTCTCAGAGACATGAGGAAAGGACATCCATGCAAATGTCCTGACCTCTGGAGGACTCTGGATTAAGAGGGTTTCCAAGTTTCCAATATGTAACCTAGTTGTCTCAGAACAATTTTGGGTTTCTTACTGACAGGAGAACAAGTAGGAAATTTTACAAGATAAATGTCTAGATTTTTTCCTCTAAAATGTATACCAGATGGTAGGCCACAAACACCTTAAGAAGCTGCCTATTTTTGTCTATAACTGGCAACTAAGGAAACTTCTATTTAAGGATGATTCTATAAAGCTATCTTTTGCTTTGATACAGAACAGTATAGTGTCTAGGAGGACTTGGAAAAGATTCTCAATTTTTCAATTATTTAGAAAATCTTTTCTCAGAGCCTCTTCTTCTAGGTAAATTATACAATAGGAAAAAAAAAAAGAGTCTTAAACATTACATCTTTCCCTGCTGTAGTGTGGGATGTAACAAGCCATTCTGGAACACCGCACAGGACATTAATTTGTCCTTCACTTCTACAAGCATTTTACTGACTACAGATTGCTTGAATATGTTCATTACCAGCTCTATTTTTTTTTTCCTCAGTGCATTTGAACCTACAATATAAAACTATCAGTACATATCACTGTCCAAGCAACAATGCTTCCTGTCCACAGCATTCTCAGCCCTCCTCGTCAAATTCTAAACAGCTTCTTTCACGATTCTTACATGGGACACCAAGCAGTATTTTTGGGGCAGTCCAGTTAATTCAGATAAGGAGACATACAATCCTAACGATGTATCATGCCTGGGTCAATCACTACAGCATCCTTTTATATCCACACACGCTGAACAAATTTCCACTCTTATTCTTCATTTCTGCCATCATTTCTCAACAATAAAAACAGACAAACAAAAAAACTGTACATTTTAACTTGTTCACTAACATAGTCTGAGAAGACAGAACAATAATTTTTTCCTTTAGTCAAGTATATTCTGCATTCATTTAAAAAGATAGCATTACTCTTCCCTATGGGATTTGTCAGGTTTTCAACTACTAATAGCTGAAGTAAATGAAGAAAGGATATAGCAAGATTAAAAAACAAGCTCACCACAGAATAGTGAGTACTGAAGTGAAATTTCACCAAGCTAAATCAATTCAGAAATAGTAGTCTTGCTCCCCCTTGAGCCTGTAGCACTTTTCTCTCTCAGCTCTCCCATACAGCCTTCTCTTACACAAGTACTAATCTGGTTGTCATCCAGGGGCATGGTAACCTGATTTAATTCACTGACTACACAGAAACAGATTCCCCTTTTTACGGCCTGATTAGTTTTAAAAAGTTGAGTCAATTTGGGAAGTGAGAGTACACAGCTGCCAGAGGAAATAAGCCATAAGATCAGCTCAAGAAATACAATATAACTTTACCCTCTTGCTTCACAGTATATTCAGTAGTATATTATCAATGCGTACCAAAATCCTTGACGTCATCTTCAGCATTTAGTCTTCCTGTCTCTGGTACCAACAGCATACTTCTATCACTCACCCGAGGACGTTTATCATGGTTGGAAAGAAAGTTGTGCAAAATCTGTTAATCCAAGACACCGTGAGAACAATTAGACATTGGAATAATTTCCCAAGAGAAGTAGTGTATTCCCCTACATTGGATAGTTTTAACACTCAGCCTGACAGGGTGCTGGGCCATCTCATTTAAACTATATTTTTTTAACCTTGGAAGGTGATCCTTGAGGTAGGTCGCTTCCAACCTGATATTCTATAAAAAACACACAACTGTAAACATTTACTGCACTATCTGAATAATTCTGCACCTCTTCAAACAAATGGTAACATTTTCACAGGTACACTTGAAAATAAATAAGCAGATAATCTCTATTTTCAACACAAATCTAGTTGTATTCTACAGTCAATTTAAGGGCAGCAAATGGGTTTAGCAGTTAACATAAGCAAATCTCAAAAAGAGACAAAGGAAGTATGAGGAAGGATAGAGACTTTTTGCTTATTTTGACTTTTAACGGTTTGTTAACTGAAGTTTCAGATAGTTAAGAATCAAATGTAAATTTGTATTTGAACCCCATTAGCCTCATTCTTGGTTTTCAGTCTGAATAATCATCCAGTTTTCACACACACAGAGTAAAATTACAATTATGCAAGAACTCTCTCTAACACCATCAAAGGACTGAAATTAATACTTAATTTCAACTCTTGGTGTAGTGGTTGAGCACAAGAAGTTATGGCCAAACAGTAATTCCCAAAACTCTGACAAAAAAAAACAGGAAGAAAATGAAACCAACCCTCAGATAAGTAGCATATTGGAGTTTCTAGGTTTGAGTTCTCTTTGAATGACTCTCACTGCTGCTGAATCCAAGTGGGTTTGCCATTTTGTGGGGTTTTTTTTTGTTTTTTGTGTTTGGTTTGTTTTTTTTTTTAAATGCAGCAAAACCAGTCCTCAAAGTGGGTTACTTGAGAATACAAGCTACAGTCAGGTTTTACAGATTTGATTTTGTGAGCAGTAACTTTTAAAAATAGCCAGATAGGAGGGCCTAGAATGAAAACGACAGAATTTTTTATTCTTGGCTCAAGGAATGTAAATATGTAACTGTACATCTTAACGGAAATTAAAGAACAGCATAGCTCTTAAAACTACTTACTATCTCAGCTCTTTCATCCTGTTGCTTTTCTCCAGAAACAGAATCATTCTGTCTAGCTTTAGAAGAAAAATAGACAAGTCAATTCATTTGCTCCTAAGCAATTTGCTGAGTGTTTTCAAATGCAGTTGTGTTTTGGGATGGCTTTCATTGGATTATTTTAAACGTAACTGAAATCTGTAAACAAAAACTTACTAAAAACTAACAAAGTTCTAACCAGAAATTTTGACAGCTGAAGCTGAGGGACAGTACACAAATGCAGTTTCATAACAGCATAAAACATCCTAAATCACAGGTGGTGGTTTTTGCTACGTAGGTAGACCAGTTACCATCCTGAGCCCACCATCAGTGTCATTCCCCTTTCCAGCAGTTATCTGTGACACTACTATCTATTTTTTTCAGTTAAATGATCTCGATGAGATCTTCAGGACTCTGTCAGGAATTTGGTTGTTTTGGTTTTGTTTTGTTTGTTTGTTTGGTTTGGTTTTTTTTTCATTTCCTCCCACAGAGCTGCAATAGCTTTTCACATCCATGATAAAAGGAGAAAGTGAACCCTATTATTAAGCTGCCTAAAGAGCAGTATAGACCAATAACATGTTTAATAATCACAGAATCACAGAATGTTAGGGATTGGAAGGGACCTCAAAGGATCATCAAGTCCAATCCCCCTGCCAGAGCAGGAACCTAAATGACATCAATAATATGGCATCTGAGTTCCATGTTGCAGCCAAATGACTCACTCCTTCCTTTCACAGGTGCCAGACGGCAGAGAGTGGGCACCACTGCTATATAATACTAGGCTCATCCAGCAAGGGGGAGAATGAGAGCTCAAACCACAGCTCACCTCCCAGATCATTAAGCTATGGGTACTTCCCTCAGCCTTTCTTTTCTCGTCATGCAATTCTGAACCAATGGACACCCAAAATGGCACAACTTGGTAGCCTTGTGAATAGCACCACTCCCTCCCTCTCTCCCTCCCTCCCAGTAGATTCCCAATTCTAGCATTCATTCTTTATGCCCTTTATATGCTTTACACAGCGAGAGTTTAACACCGTTAAAAAGCGCGATGTCAGGAGATAAGCAGACATCCAGGTCTTCCCATTTTCACAAGAATATATCATTTTGCTTATGATACACTACTGAAATCCCACTTGCAGCAGCACCTTAGGTCAAGACTTGATGTTTAGCATCATTTAGTTAGTATTTCAACAGTTATCACCCACTCATTCTCATTCACTGCTATCCTGCCACAGCTGTTTGTGCAGTTGCACAGTAAATGAGGTTTAGGAATTGCCCTGTCCAAATAACCCAGGAAATATGGTCTTCAACCGGATTGGTATCTCAGTCTGTCTCACTGCATCGGTGTGATGGTAGGTACTGTGACAGGGGATAAAACTGCTGAAGCCAGCACTGCTGCTGGGAAGTTCACTCAGTAGGCCAGCACCTTAGACTTCACAAACATACTCCCCATGACATAATCTAATAGTATCTAGTTTTGTGATAGTGCAAAGCAATCATTATCTAATCTTCTTTCTATGCTTTGCTATGTTACTTCTAAATTCACATTCCCTAATCCCTTACAGAAAGAAAACAAACTTTTGAAAAGCCATGAGACATTTAATTTCACTCCTTCCTTTTAGGACTGCATTATTTAAAGTCACCCACTAAGGACTGCTGTAAGGATTTTGTCCTTTTTTTTAAAAAAAAGTAAAATAAATAAATCAGTTAACACTAAGTGTCAAAACCATAAATTTTTAACCCTTAGCAACTGTTAATTTTTAAAGATACCTATTATCACTGTTGCACCAAGTGTAGGAGGTGTGGCTAAAGAACTTGACCAAGACATATCTGGATCCACTTCTGCTCCCAGACTTTCAGAAATACGTTTTGGAGTTCTGACCTAGAAATATATTTGACAATTATTATTTCTATGCAGAATTCTAAATGTACTAAAGAGAAAGAGAACAAAAGGCAGGAATGAAATATTTACCTCCAAAAATTTTGGTGTGCAAAATAAGCTTCCACATGGTCCTAAAAAACATTATGTATTAAGCACATCAAAAAATACCTGAGACATAAGGATTTGTAGGTACAGCTATTGGATATTTCGTAAAATCAAAAAGTGAAAGTACAAACCAGGCATATTATTTCTTTGAGGTGTTCTGTAAGTATTCCTTAAAATAGCTGGACTGCAAAACAAAATCAAATAAAAAAAATTAATTTCATTTCTCAGTTTCTGAAAATAAGTACATATTTCAGACATTACATATATTACCATTTCCATTATTTTCTTTCTTTGCAAACATGGTTATTTCCCTGACTAAATAAAATATAGATTTCTCCTAACCATCAGTCAGTATTTTAGGCCTTACTATAATTTTACTACAAACCATAAAATGCTTCTTTTATGAAATGTTAATTTTCAGTGATGATTTGTCTGACAAACAGTATAATAGATTTCAATACAATCATACATTTCTTGATATGCTGCATGCAACTATGGAAATTGGCTTAATTGATTTAAATTAAATAATTAGTTTGACTGTTCTTATAATAATCATGAGTACTTTGATCAGATTTATCTGAAATACGTACATTTAAATGTAGAAATGAAGGCTATTACTAAAAAAATATCAGTAAATATTATAAACAGTTTTACAAATTACTACTTGAGAAGCACATGATATATCACTACTACTCTTTCCTGCACTGGATGTTGAGGATTTGGGAAGCTGAAAGAGTGTCAACACATGCCACATGCCAGCTGTGAAGGAGTAGAAAAATAGAAAAGAACATCTAAAAGCAAAGAAGTTTTCTAACTTAACTAGTGCTTTATTTTCAATTCACTTGGCAACTTACAAGTATCATAATACAATACAAAAGATTACTGACTGCTCTGAAGAAGTCTATCAGTCAAATACATGGTTTTAGTATTTCTTTCTGCTTAAAATCCAGTTTATTTTATGTATTTGTGTTGACATATTTAGCATACCTAGCAGCAAGGCAGTTGTGGCAGGTACCAGGAGGAGAAGCAAGCATTTCATTTTCTTGATCTATTTTCCTTCTTGTGACACTTGGGCTTGACAAATTCCCTCCGCCTACAACACAGAACGTTATAATCAACACAATCTTGCAGAACTACAAGTAACAGCTCTGATTCCAAAGTATAAGACAATATTCAAAAAACAAAGTATGCAATGTTTGATTTTTAATTAAACAACAAAATATCACCTTTTCCTCCAGTATTTTCAACACGCTCAAATTCTATATACAAACAATACTGAAGACATTTCAAAAGCACATTAAAAAAAAGCTCATATGTCACTTTATTCATTTGGCATATTTGAGTTCCCGTATAGCTCCTGGATATTATTCAAGTTGTACATTTCATTTCAGTTCTAGTACACTGTATTGTGTCTTTCTTGTCACGGCAGAAGTTTTTCTAGAAGAAACTCAACACATGCAAACTTGCATTTGTACCAGCTTTCCCTCAATTACCTAAGACATACACTTCTTGATTTGAATAAGTAGCATAAAGCAAAAAAATAGTTTTGGAACTGTTAGCAGAGGCACTGTCACTGGCTATTTGTATCCTATGCTTCTCTAGGTAAAAGTGTGCCCACCAAAGCGACTGAATCCTCTGGACAGTGAGCCCCTCACATGAACAAGCAACTACTCAGAACAATTCCTACACAGAAATTTCCAACTTTCATGTAAGAAACCACATCCAGATTTCTGCATTTCTCTGCTTCTCAGTTCCCGAGTGCACAGGCACAGCACACCTGCATCCCAGTACCATACCAAGGTGAGATCCATCAGCTTCCATCCATGCTGCTGTTTTTCACAACAAGGAAACCAAGGTACATGAGTTAGCTGGCTCTAACCAAGAAAACAGGACTTTGAGCCAGCCACAGGTAACTATAGAAGCTTTGGCAGCACTCATCTTCCCTTCTGCAGGGAGTGTATACAAACATTTGCGTAAACAAATGCAAAGCAAAAGTAATAATTTTCAAACAGAAGAATCATGAGGTTCCTTTGTTTGCAATTTATGAAATTCTACCAAGACTTCACTAAAGACTTAACACTGTAAAAGTCCAAACAGTTAAATTTAGAAAAGACATGTTCTCAAGTGAGAGTAAGTTGAGCAGAAGTTCAGCAAAAAACTTGAGAGAAACAAACAGGGCAGCAATACTCTATGGAAGCAATATTATAAAATATTTGCACAGCAACACCGTTCTATGCCTTTAAAGACTGCTTTAGGATCTAAGAACAATTCTGATAATATAGGGAGTCTTGTGTTGCTCTGTAACCTGTTTAGAAACATTTCTCTTACTGTATGGAGGGCACAGACACATGTAGAAATCAAATATTGCAGGAACAGGGTTAGATATTCTTCCATGGAAAAAAACTCTTATACACAATCACGCATACATTCCCTGTAGAGAAGATTCTTCTTTCTGCCCAATGAGGATATGTAATATGGCTTGTAGGTACATCAGACAGGAGCAGTGACATGTACTTTCATGATGTGAAAAATTATTTCATGGAAATAACACAGAGAGAAGTATCTGATAAAAGTAGTACGACTTGTTGTTTCCAAATAGGAAAGTGTCACTTCTTACTAACTCAGCTTAGTGCTTCAAAATCTAAAAAAGGTTAAGGAGTGCTCAACAGATCCAGCATGATAAGCATCATTCCTTCTCAAAAAGATTTTCAGAGATTTTGGATAAGACAAAAATCAGACTGCTAAAAACATCTCACTCTGATTCTCAGTCACCAGCTAACACTAATAAGCTCATATGCTCCTTATATTAACTGTAAAAACTACTCACTTGCTCCTATTTTTTTCTGATCCAGTTCTTTTCCAGGAGAAGAATAAGGTGGCAGTATTGTATTTTCTTCTTTAAAAATCAGTGGAGTTGATGCCAGCTGACTGTACGTGGAGAGTTTTGCCCTTGGAGTTTTAAAACATGTTTGATCAAGCCAGCCAACGGGACCACCAAGTTCTCCTAACAATTTAGGTTCATATGGAGGTGCTTCTGCACTGAGTTCTTCAAACCAGTTGAGACTGATAGGCCCTAAGTCTGTGAAAAAAACCAAAACATACAGAGAACCACATGAAAAGGAAAAAAGTAAAAAAGGAAAAACGATCCTCCATGCAGGATATGAAAACACATCAGGCATTTAAATCCTAGCAGCAAAACACAATGCTCCTTTAATTGTCATACCTCTGTTCACTTTATTTCTAGACAGCTTTGAACTCTGATACCCACAAAGTATACAAGAACACCTGCCCAAATTCTCAGACCGTTAACAAAACCAATTAAAGAGCAGATAAATATCCAGTTTGTTTTAAATTACAAGTATACATCTGGCTTTTAGTTTATCTCTTATTTTACTCCGAGTGGCAAGTTAAACAGGTTCCTTTTAACATGAAGACATCATAAAACTACAGATGTATTTGCCAAAAGACTAAACACAGCCTGCAGGTGAATACATAAGGAAGCCACAGGGAAAAAAAAAAACACAAAAAAAAATTAAGCAAACATTATGAAAAAAGCTAGAAATAAAATTTAAACATAGATATTAGTGAATATAGATTTGGGGCAAGTAGAGCTGCTAACAAGTTGCATAACACTTTTATATGGAATATACAACATACAGCAGACGCGCATATAATAGTAATGTGCACAAGTCAACTCTAATAAAAATTATTTACTGCAGAGAAGTTGTACCTGATTCACCACAATGTGCCTTAAATAGTTCAAAGAAAGTCAGTCTTTCCACAGGTTTGTAAGCCATTTTCTGATCCATAACATTACTGGAAGAGTTGTTGAAAAACCTGGGAAGAAATAAGGAAACACTTTCATACAATGCTAGTCTAACGCAGGTTTTAACCCTGCTTTCCTGCATTTCTTGGTAGGTGTGTCATAACCCAGCCTATTTAGCTTTAGGACTGTGATGCATGTTCAAACACCACAATGATGATGAACATGGTATGAAACCTACAGAGGGAATTATACAAGAGATAACAAAAATACTAAGGAAATACAGGAGACAATCAAGATGGAATGGGCAGAGTACTTTTGAGGTATGTTTAATATAAACAAAAAAATCCACGCTCCTTACTGAATGCTAGGATAAAACAGAAACTTACAACCACTACAACTTAAGTGCCAAGAATTTTATTTAAACTCGCTTTCAAATGGAGCAGGCATTGNTGCCCCGGCCTCCCGCGTCACGGGGAGGAGGCGGTGTCAGGGGGAGGAGGCGGTGGGACGGCCGCCAGCGCCCGCCCTCACCGCTGCCCGGGGCAGGAAGGAGAGGGAGGTGGGGGTTGAGGCAAGGGAAGCGCGGGAAGCGCGAGGTGTTTTGTAAACGCCGCCCCTCCGCGGCTGATGCCTCACAATACAGAAAGGGAGCGTCCCCCGAGCCCAGTATCATCCAGCCTCTTATATTTACATGTCATCATTTAAGGACGTCCCTTATATATGCATATATATACATATATATATATATACACACAAGGAACTTTATATTGTGAGGAGTGAAACGTTAGAACCGGTTGCCCAGAGAGGTGGTAGATGCCCNCCAGTTGAGACTGATAGGCCCTAAGTCTGTGAAAAAAACCAAAACATACAGAGAACCACATGAAAAGGAAAAAAGTAAAAAAGGAAAAACGATCCTCCATGCAGGATATGAAAACACATCAGGCATTTAAATCCTAGCAGCAAAACACAATGCTCCTTTAATTGTCATACCTCTGTTCACTTTATTTCTAGACAGCTTTGAACTCTGATACCCACAAAGTATACAAGAACACCTGCCCAAATTCTCAGACCGTTAACAAAACCAATTAAAGAGCAGATAAATATCCAGTTTGTTTTAAATTACAAGTATACATCTGGCTTTTAGTTTATCTCTTATTTTACTCCGAGTGGCAAGTTAAACAGGTTCCTTTTAACATGAAGACATCATAAAACTACAGATGTATTTGCCAAAAGACTAAACACAGCCTGCAGGTGAATACATAAGGAAGCCACAGGGAAAAAAAAAAAACACAAAAAAAAATTAAGCAAACATTATGAAAAAAGCTAGAAATAAAATTTAAACATAGATATTAGTGAATATAGATTTGGGGCAAGTAGAGCTGCTAACAAGTTGCATAACACTTTTATATGGAATATACAACATACAGCAGACGCGCATATAATAGTAATGTGCACAAGTCAACTCTAATAAAAATTATTTACTGCAGAGAAGTTGTACCTGATTCACCACAATGTGCCTTAAATAGTTCAAAGAAAGTCAGTCTTTCCACAGGTTTGTAAGCCATTTTCTGATCCATAACATTACTGGAAGAGTTGTTGAAAAACCTGGGAAGAAATAAGGAAACACTTTCATACAATGCTAGTCTAACGCAGGTTTTAACCCTGCTTTCCTGCATTTCTTGGTAGGTGTGTCATAACCCAGCCTATTTAGCTTTAGGACTGTGATGCATGTTCAAACACCACAATGATGATGAACATGGTATGAAACCTACAGAGGGAATTATACAAGAGATAACAAAAATACTAAGGAAATACAGGAGACAATCAAGATGGAATGGGCAGAGTACTTTTGAGGTATGTTTAATATAAACAAAAAAATCCACGCTCCTTACTGAATGCTAGGATAAAACAGAAACTTACAACCACTACAACTTAAGTGCCAAGAATTTTATTTAAACTCGCTTTCAAATGGAGCAGGCATTGCCAGTTTCACAGTTCTATTGAAAAATCAGGTGTAAGTAAGAATGTCATAGAAACGTCCCTGTTCGCTTTCATGCACTTGCCGATTCCACTGTAAAACCGATTTCCCACGTCACGGCTGCTTTATACACGCAGAGAAATACCAGAATTTATGGCAAGGCTAAAAGCTACCCTGAGACAGAAGGCCAAGAGACTAAATACTGCCTCAGAAGTACATTTTAAAACACGAAGCGACCTCTTCGCACTGCTTCCCGCTAAGGAGAGCTCCGGCTGGGCAACTGCGAACCGCCACAGGGCCATCCCGAAGGGCCTGAGGACGAATCCCAACTTCTCCCTTCCTCCCGCCCCCCCGCCAGGCCGCTGGCCACAACCCCCCGCGCGGGCTGCGAGAAGGGAAAGGCGGCAGCAGGAAGGACCCCCCGGCGGGGTAAAACCCTCAAAGGGGCAGCAGGGACACGCTCTCTCCCCACATCTCCCGCGAAAGGGCAGCTCTCAGGGCCGGGCAGAGCCACACGTGCGGCCTTTACCTCCCTCCGGCCCCTCAACAGCCGCAGACATCGCCCGACGCGCAGGACGGGCCGACCTCCGCCGCGCAGGCGACCGGAGAGNTATATATACATATATATATATATACACACAAGGAACTTTATATTGTGAGGAGTGAAACGTTAGAACCGGTTGCCCAGAGAGGTGGTAGATGCCCTATCCCTGCAACCATGCGAGGTGAGGCTAGGTGGGGCTCTGAGCAACCTGATCTAGTTGATGACCCTGCGATGAAGCTCCAGTAACTGATTCTTCTCAAAGCATTCCAGACAAAGCCATACCCTTGTCTTTAATGATGGCACATAGTTTCCAACTTAATCTCCATCCTCCTCCCAATGCACCCTAACAACTTACTCATTTTGCAGCCACGCTGCAGTCCTGTTTTACCTTGGCCATCTTGACACCCTGGTTTTGCTTCGAGTTGAGACAGTGCTTTGAAAATCCAAGCACAGTGTGGAGCCATCTTAACTATAGTGAATGTCTTTACCCAATCTCAATTCTTTTTTGTTCCATACAAATGTTGTTTCTTACTGATTTATTGCAGATACTTGGAAGGATCTTGCTCAAATATGCTGTGAACATTCAAAGCCGTCATCCCTATCAGCTCTTCTCTAGGCCCCATCTTCGTGACCCATTGAATTTTATAATGCAACACTTCTACAAAAGTGGTGAGAAGTCGCGCAAAGAAATTATTTCACATCACAGCAGGTCCAGGAATCTGAAGTCTCTAAAGATCCACATACACAAAACCAGCAGTCTCTAAAGATCCACATACACAGTTTGGATGATTTAATTACATGAATTTAACTGTATTACCTTAGAATTGAACTAAAGTGATGTAATTATGGAAGAAGGATAATTAGTGTAATATGAAAGTGCTTGTATTGCTAAAATTTATTTCATTATACAAGTATTAAGACACTTCCCATGTATAACTTTTTTCCCTCTGGACAAACTGAGGCTTACTCCACCTTTTCCTAAACTAATCCTGTTGACAGAAAAGCTGCATGTGGACAATGCTCAAGTAAGGAAGCAATGGGGATGCTCAGACCTTTTAATACCGCTGAAGACTTCTTTTCAGAGCTGTAATTGCCTGCATTCTTTTGCCCAGTTGTCTGTGGGGTACCCAGTTTATCTGGGCTTTGTTCGTTTCCCAACCCCGCCTTTTCCTTAAGACAGGAGGTGTGGGCAAGCAGGCCTCATTGTGGTTGTCCCAGCTATGGCTGAGTGACATCTATTCATCTTCACAGCGCCTTGCAGACTGTGCTATGTTTTTGGAGTGCCGATTATTTCTCGGGGCTTACAAAGCCTTGTCAAGATCTTCACCGACTTACAGCTACACAAACAACTGAGACTTTCTTTTATTCAGACCTGGATTTGTAACTGCACCTTCTAGCCCTATGGCTGCCGTTTGCTACGTAAAGTGACAGATGAAGGCCTGCAGGAGTAGAGCCTGTGCGCGCGTGGCACAGCTGCAGGCTGGAGCCGTGCAAGGCCTTCACCTTCTACAAAGATCCTGATGAGGCAAAGGAGGGAAATCCTGGACGCGATGGTGCAGGAGCAGGGTCTCCGTGCTCCGGTGGCCCAGCTTCCCACACACCTGTGCTTGGGAGCCCATCCTGCTTCAGTTCAGCTTCAGCTCTGGGCGCAGAGGCTAGGTCCGGCCCTCCTTCTGAAATCCGCCCTCCCCCCTCCCAGCTCGCCCCGCTAGGCTGCGGCCAATTTGCCCAGCAATTAGCACCGATTAGCTGCCGCTCTCCACCTAACATAAAAGCAGGGCAGGGATACAATCAGCGTTGACTTTCCTATGGCTATGATCATGGAGAACTTTGTCTGTCACCCCTTCAACACGTATCAGAGCTTCAGGGGCAGCCTGACGCCAAACCGCAGCGGGGACACGCCAGTGAAGCAGCCCAGCTGGAAGCAGAGCAAGAGCGGCGGCATCAGTCCCTTCCTCGGGGGGCCCTTCACNCTCGCCCGTCTCCGACCGCCGCTTCTTTGCGCTGCCTGAAGCCGCTGGACCCCAGGAGAAGGACGAGGAGTGCGAAACGAGCCCCGAGGAGCAGAAGACGGAGGACGGTAGCGGAGAGCAGCAGGAGGGCCAGGCAGAGGCTGCTGTGTCGAGTGAGGAGGCTTCGGAGAAAGCACGGGAGGAGGCCGCAGCCCCAAGACCGCGGGCTGCCTTCCAGGTGTGCAGTGCTGCGGCACCGGGGCCCGAGGAGAGTCTGGGACGTGGGGCAGCCCGCTCTGGGTGGGACGGGTGGGGAGAGAACCATGAAGCAGAGAAAGAGAACATCTCTCCCGTGAGGAAAGGCTGAGAGAACTGAGGCTGTTTAGTCTTGAGAAGGCTGAGAGGGGATCTTATTAATGTCTATAAATGTCGGAGAGGTGGGTGTCAAGTGGAAGGGGCTAGCCTCTTTTCGGTGGTATCCAGTAATTGGACAAGAAATAATGGGTACAAACTAGAACATAGGAGGTTCCACCACAACATGAGGAGAAACATCTTCACTGTGAGGGTGACAAGAGCACTGAAACAGGCTGCCCACAGAGGTTGTGGAGTCTCCTCTGGAGACGTTCAAAACCTGCCTGGATATGTTCTTGTGTGGCCTGCTCTGAGTGATCCTACTCTGGCAGGGGGGTTGGACTAGATGATCTCTTGAGGTCTCTTCCAACCCCTAACATTCTAAGATTCTATGAAATCTGCTCTTGAGCAGCAAAAGGCACCCTGGTCCCCACCCTGGCTGGTGGTCCTCACTCAGGTCTGCACAGCCCCCCCCCATCCTGGGTTGGTAGTCTAGGTAGCTCTCTGCCTTGTAGTAGTGGAGCCTCTTGCCTGTGGAAATGAGGAGTAAAGAGGGAGCTGGGCTGGGTGTTTTTTCTGGTGCTGGAGGTTGCTCAGTGAGTTTTCTCTCTGCAGTTTTTGGAGCAGAAGTATGGCTACTTCCACTGTAAAGACTGCAAGACCAGATGGGAGAGTGCTTATGTGTGGTGCATTTCTGGAAGCAACAAGGTAGTTAACAAGCCATTTCATGCTCATGAGACTTGCAAGAATGGCACCAAATCTGTGACAAATCAGACGTGCCTGTACTGAACACCCTAAGTCTCTATAGTAACTGAGAACTTGCTTTTTTTTCAGGTGTATTTCAAGCAGCTCTGTCGCAAATGCCAAAAGGGCTTCAATCCCTACCGAGTGGAAGCAATCCAGTGCCAGGTAAGTGAAAGATTTATCCAGCTACCAGGGTAAGACTGCTGGGGTTTGTTATATACTCTTAATAGTTTACAGTTGCTGAATTTGATATTGATGTTATGTGGAACAGAACTTGCTTTCATCAAAGCACTAGGTAGAGTTCTTTGGGAAAGGTGTAATGGGAGAGGAGTTCCTCCTGCTGCAGGTGGCTTACATGAACAGTTTTCTGTTCATAAGGTATTGTGCCTGGCTATATGTAGGGTAGGGTTTTGTACTTCTAGGTGAGAAGGCTCTTCGAGCTGAACTGCATAGGGCTTTTACCATGTGAGCTCCTTTAAGTCTATCAGCCCAAATATGTTGCTGTGATTAAGGAACACTAAATGTCAGTCTAAAGTGAAGTGAGCACCTTTGATCTACAACCAGTGTTTTATTTCTTAAGACCTGTTCCAAGACCCGTTGTTCCTGCCCTCAGAAGAAAAGACACATTGATCTCAAGAGACCTCATCGCCAAGAACTTTGTGGCCGCTGCAAAGACAAGAGGCTGTCCTGTGATAGCACTTACAGCTTCAAATACATTGTCTGATCTGTGTGAGCTCTTTGGTTTTGTGTTTTGCACTTTGTTCATGTCTTGCAATGTTTTGACTTTAGGCTTTTGACCTGGCATTGGATAATGGATAAAGACTTTTGTATTATTTATAAAGAGTATAACTTCATTGAATATATGCTGTGAAAAGGTCAATAAAAGTTTGCAGTAGTTTGTTACCCCTTAGTTTAATCTTGCTGGGATGAAAGTATTATCTGGAAGGGAACAGAGCCTATTTGATTTCCTAAAGAAAATAGGTTTTGTTTTCAGTCTTCCTTTAGGCAATGCTAAGATTAAAACTAAGAGCAAGTGTTTCTTTCAGTCATTCAGACTGAACTAGTGTGAAAGATGCAACTGTTCTGCAGCATAAAGTCTGGGATAAATGCATCTGTACCTGTCTCTTTGCACTGCCTTAGTCAAATGTATATAAAAAAAATAAAATAATCTCAGCAGCTTGATAATCAAAGACTGTATGCCAGAAAACTATGTCTGTAAAACGTGAGGGGGAAAGTGTAAGCTTCATACGTCTTCCAGAAACCTTTTGAGCTGAGGCCAGAGGGTGGTAACAACCTCCTTGACTGTACAAAGAGAAGTAATGGGCGCCAGCAGACCAGGGGAAGCCCTTGTTCCCCTTCTACTCAGCACTGACTAGCCTATGTCTAGATTACTTGATCCAGTTCCATGGAGGCTCCTAAGCTGGCCACAGACTTGGAGCATTTGCTCTGTGGAGAGCTGCTGAAGGAATTGGGCTTCTTCAGTCTGAAGAAGCAAAGACTTTGAGGGGACTGAACAGTAGCCCACCAGGTTAAGGTTATTCAGGGAAGATGGAACCAGGCCCTTCAACATGACTCATGGTTGTGGGTTGAGAGACAGCATCTGTATAAGAAGATAGGTTCATACTGGATAACAGAAAAGCTTTTCTACCTATGAGAACAGTCAAGTAGAACAGGTTGTCTAGGGAGGCTGTGCACTCTCCCTCCTTCAATGATTCCAAGGACCCAACTGGAAAAAGCCCCAGATAACCTGATCTGATCTCACGGCTGACCTGCTTCAAAGTGGAGATTGGACTGGATTACCTCCTCAGCTCCCTTTTGATCTGAATTTTCCTCTGAGTCTCTGATACATTTTCACCAAGTGATAAAGCAGATCTCAGCTTTCACCAGCCACTAAAGTTTTAGCAGATCACCCCAATTACAGCTCTGAATAGCTTTCAAATGTGAAATACATAACTGAAATTTGAAGACTTCTCTCACTGAAACTGCTTTAATCAACATACTCTTCCTTGTTGAATTGTAATGTCAGACTGACAAAAAAAATCCTTTTCTTACTGGCTTCTTTCAGCGTAATGAACGGTTTCACCATAAATGATGAAAAAGGTGTCTTCTGGGGGCTGCTGCTGATGGATACCATCCGCTAACAGTACAGATTCAGGCAAGAACAGAGTCTTTACAACATGCACATACTCTGTGGTGATTATATATATTTCAGTTAAATGGATGTACTGATCCAAGTATCAACCAAAGTTACTTCACAAAAACAGTCAGTGTATTTACAGAGTGAATAAGTTACACAGTTGTCAGAATAAAAGTGTCTCAGATGTGCAACGGATTTACATGCATGCATTTAACACTGAACAGCAGTTAAATGTAAGAAAAAAACCATACAGGTATGACTTTTATATATACATTACAAATAAAATAAGATGTCTCTTTAAAGAAACTTAACATGAGAACTTGCATTTCACGTTAATATTTTTACTTTTTGTAGTCAAAATTTATATTAAATAAAAATTCGCATGCATAACAGTTCAAAAGTTTTGACTCTGTGGTGGGACTTTCTCCTACAAAATGGCAAGTTAAATTAGATCAACCATCCTTTAATAGTATAAATATATTCATAAAAGCAACACTCTAGTAAAAAGCAGCCAAGGTCCTTTTAAAAAAAAAAAAAAAAAAAAAAGAAGAAGAAAATCTACCAAGACCATTGCTTGGGGGGGGCCTAAGAACAGACCTCTGCAGTATGATCCAGTACCTTCAGAAACAGTAGCCTAGTAACATTAGGAAATGTACTTCATAGCAGCTCGTTGTTTTAAGATACAGTAATCATATTCAAATTACAGTGTACATTAAACTGTAGTCCATTTACAATTCGTTTCATATACACAGGCTCTCAGCTTTTGACCAACGAGTTTGCAAGATTCTGTGGCCAGCTTCATTCTGCCCATCTTTCACTCAACCAAGTAAGAGAAGAAAGGAAAAAAAAATGTACAAGTTTTGTTCTGTTTTGTTCTTTTTTTAACAAAAAAATATTATTTCATGAAGGAAACATTGCACTTTTGCCAACCTAAAACTAATTTGCTATAAAGGAAGTATTGTTCAGTGTAGTAGGCTTTGGTATGTAATGGAAGTCACCTCTTCAGTAGTGAGTTGCAGTTGCTCAGTGAAATGCTAACTGGTTTTTGTGCAACAGAGAATAAAGGATGTTGTCCCGGATGCTCTATGCTACCTTTGTCCTTACAGTATTGCTACACATTTGAAGTTCAGCCCATAGCTTTTTAGAAGAAATCCTAAACGTAACAAGCGTGAGTACAGTTTGACCAAACCTTTGTAAGGCTGAGAAGACACTGAGCCACCTCACTCCGGCAGGGCAGCACTCCCAGCTTGAAAGAGGACACAAGAGTCCTGTCAGAGACTTGTGCCGGAAATGCCGGAGTCTGGAGCGAAAGTATTGATGACCCGGTAACTCTGAGCTCTGCGAATCATGTCGCGGATCTCTATGTTCAGTTCCATTAATTTGGTACAGATTTCAGTCAGGCTCTGGTTGGAACCCACCAGTGCATAGGTGCCCGTCTGACCCAAGGTTTGGTGCCGGAAGTAAATGTTCAGTAGTGTCTGGACTTCATCGTCAGAGCTACTTCCAAAGATATCATTGGGCCACAAAATCCTGCAATCAAACAGGAAAAGAATGTGCGCATCATTATGGGTTTATTAGCACAGATGGAAACTTGGTGAGAGAGATCTCAAGCAGGAGGACTGACTCACACACGCTTGTAAGCCAAAAGCAACTCACTTTTTTACACTAATTTGTTACTCAGAGTCTGGTATCACTGAAATCACATAAAAGCTCAATTCCTTCTATCTTAAAAAAACCCACAAGCTTAAAAAAACTCATTCAGAGAAGTGAAAGTGAAACCGGGCTGAATGTTAGCTGATGCCAGTGACATACACCTGGAAGGAATTAGCTCTGCAAAAAGATTCTTAAGAGCCTCCCAGAAGGACTTTTGATCTACGCAGTGTCATTAACTGTTTTAATCGTTGCAAGCACACATTTCTATTGCTGATTTGATATTGTTACTTGTGGCACGCCCCTGCAAAAGTTAATAATATCAATGCCCTTGTGTACCTCGTTGAAACATACTCAATTAATTATGCTGACTCGGCGTGTTACATTTCCTATAAAGTCAGGAAGATAATAAACGCGTACTTTTCCAAGAAGACGAAAGTCTACTATGAGCCATGTAGCAACACTTGCCTGCATTCTCTTATTTGTCGGACGGCTTTAACAAGTTCATTGTTTTTCAAGCACTCCAGCATGGACTGAATGGCTGCTTCTGTCGAATTGAATGTGGGCTCAGACTCTGTTGCTGGAGGCTCAGCTGCGATTGCAGCAGTAGCATCCTTAAGATTTTTCTTCAACTCGCTCAGTTCTCTTGACATATTTAAGAGCTGTTCCAAGGAGAAAGATGAGAAATGGTTATTTTCATTCTTCACAGGCACCAAAGGGAGTAGGTATTTCAAATCTGTTCTTAATGCTGTATTAGATGTACCCGTTACAGAAAAGACCCCTTTTCAACACAAGGACATTTCTTGATCTCTGTGCTCTGTACAATATAGAGGAAACGCAAACTACAGATTTGAACCCTCTGCTGTGTTTTTGGTTTGCTAAAATGCAAGAGCACATCTAAACAACCTTTTACTTTTCACCCCTGCTGCTTTTTTTGTATCGCCGTGGAAAAGTTGAAGAAAACATATCCTTCTTTTAGTAATGATGTTGTTACTTATTTACAAAATATACACAGCATCTGATATGACTGACAGATGTACGGGAATTGTATAACCCTTTGTCAGGCTGAAAACTTTAATTTGGCACAAGACTCATAAATAATTAATTTCTAACGATCTACCTTTCATGCTCATACATGCTAAAAATAAGCACTGTCGCATAATCACAGAATAGTTTGGGTTGAAAGGGGCCCTCAAAGACCATCTAGTCCACCCCTGCTGCAGTGAGCAGGGACATCTGCAACTAGAGCAGGTTGCTTAGAGCCCCATCCAACCTGACCTGCAATGTTTGCAGGGATGGCGCATCTACCACCTCTCTGGGCAACCTAACAACCAAAGAACTAAAACCAGAGCTTCCTTCAAATAATAGCTTATGTTTCCAGCAAAATGTGTGAATTTCGTGTTGAGACGGCTATTCCTCATATTCTTGTTCTCCAGTTTCATAGGCCGCATTATTTGTAACAATCGAACAATATGATAACTGTTAAATATGATTACAGAAATCAATTGTCTTACATGGAACACAAAATACTTCTCAAATTTAGACTACCCTAAAACTAGCTGCCTCCTGTCCTGTCTTCTCTTAGAAGGGAACAGCCCAGTCACGTTATGAGCCAGCCTTCACAACAGTTTCTTTAGATACAATAAGTATTCAAATTCCTTGTACTGGTAGAGCACATCTGATAAAACAAGCCATTTCCATTTACAGAGGATCTGTAAACTACTACGATCTGTAAAAAAATACATTTCAGTGCTTGAAGTTTTGTTCTACAAAGTACAATAACTTCTACCCCTCAATAGTTTAAAATATATACACCTTACCAGGAGAAAAATATATATATGGAATGGCAAGATATTTTACTGTCTTTCCTTAAATGATGATCATTCAATTTAAAGTGATCACCTCAATGACATTTCAAAGTATTACATATTTTATGCAATTGCTGAAAATAATCTTGGCTAACAATATTGTTCTTGTGAAGTGTTTTTTTAAAGTAGGAAAGCTATTTGGGTCAAAATCAATAGTGTACTGTGTCAAAAATATTTAAAGACAAAAGCTTGTAAAAATCACAGAATTAAAAAGATTTACGACACTTAAGGTATTTAGTTAATTATATTTTTAAAACAGATTTAATACTCTTTGGAAACATTAAATTGATTTTGATTTGTTTCTCTAGAGAACAAGCTCAGGCTTGTGTTTGACTTGCAGTCAAAATATAAAGTAATTCTACACTACACGCCTTTGCTTGCTCCGGTCTGAGAGGATGCAAAACCATTTAATAGCTGTTTGTTTAACACTGCTGCTGAGGCTTATAGTATAATGCACATGCAATAGAGACAATTTATATGGCTGGAAATTACAATACATCATTCCAGCAAAATTTTCAATTACGCATCCATAATTAATTTACCGATTAATTTACCGAAGTATTTTTTTTTATTGTCATGCTAACAAGTGTTCCTGGTCTAAGTGTCTCCCCAAAGTTCAGAAAAAATTGGTCATGATCTAGTAAAAGGATATTTTCTGTATGTGGGAAGAAGGCCATTTACACTAAAAATTGAGGCCTGAGTTTAAATAAAAATAAATCACTTGCAGACGTCCACGTGGTGTGAGCCCTTCCTATATGTAAAGTATGTGAATGAAAATTCCACAGATTATTCTAATTTGTTACCGTTGACTGAAATGACTTCTGAAGACTGAAGGTATGGTAGATCTCAGTCTCTGAAAGTAACAGTCCATTACAAAAAAATACATCATCTCAACTATATTTTAATGCAGATACTGGTGTATTGAAGGATTTTGTCTGTAGACTTACATTCAGGGTGAAATATTTTTATATTTGGTGTACGTCCACAGAAAATGACATGAAAATAAAATGGTATTTTCAGTATAAGACTTCGTAGTTTGTTACATACCTCTGGCATGGAACTGACTTCATGCACTTGTCCGATAAGTTTACAGTAGGACTGAAAAAGCAACAGCAGCTGGAAGTGCAGTTTATATAATCTCTGACACAGTTCCAATTGCTAAGGAGAGATTTGTGGGAGGAGAAATAATTAATAAACATCAGTGAGCTGGAATAGTTTTCTGTAACTAATAAACATTGATATAATTCAGTTCTCAAAAAAACATTATTTTACTGAAGTATGAGCATGTATTATTTCAGAAAAAAAGCGAAGTTCTTTCTTCAGCAGCTAAGCCGCATACGTCACTGCAAGTCCAAATGATGCTGCCTAGCTCTCAGGTAGCACACGTCAGCATCAATCTCAAAGCAGTTTATATAGGTTAGCTTCACTGTCCTCAACTTGCAGCTGGAAAGCAGAGGCAGAATACCGGGGAAATGACTTTGCCGCACAGAACATAAAATGCTTTAAAACTTCAGAAATGGTCAAAGACCTCTTCTGAAAAGATGGAAATCCAAAAGAGAAGCAATGAAGCAGTTGTCAAAGAGGGTGAAAGCTCCTGCCTGCTTCTCTGAGGGGAGAGGAAGAGAGGCAATAAATCCAGCCAGGAGCGGGAAGGGGGAAATGCCAGCTTTGCAACTTAAACTTCAGCTCATGGATGTTCCACCATCTTGTAGAAACCATACAACAGATGGATGGAGTTTACCATGTGTAAGAGGACATCTGGCTTCTACAATTTGTTCTCCCACATTAAGTAGATACTGGTCTATGAATATTAACTTGTTTCTTCCAGCATAATGCACAGCACCACCACACAAAAGGTGTCAGAAACACTGAACTAAAATGCCATGGGCATGGCTGCCAGAGAAGTCAAGTTACTATGCTTATGGTCTTGGTATCTGTATGTCTTAGGAGGGGGAATCTCATAGTTCCACAGCTGGGTCACGATGGGGAATGGGAGGAATATTTAATCTTTATCAAATTATGGAAGAAATGGAAACTCTACCTGCAAGCACAAGTCAGGAAGCCTCCTGACCCTTTGGTAGGAAAGCCTGATAGACTTGACACCATATTTGACATATTCTCTTACAGACACAGGGACCAAGGGTAGGCTCAGTGATCTTTCCATTTGCTTTGACAAACTGGAGCAGAGTTTCATGCCAAACATGGCAAAAAAGAAGCAGCTTCCTTAAAAGCACTTCATACATGCTTAGCTACCAGCATATACTTCAGCTATTTGCTGAATTGGGGCCTACGCAAATGCCAGCACAAATACTAATTAAAAGTACTTTTCAAACATGATAAACATTTATTTGACTGAAATGTTTATTTACATACGGTTCAATATTTAAGTGCCAGGGTTTTTATTAATAAGCCAAAATTAGAACCATATCCTTAGTGGTCCAGTTCCCAAAATTTCTGTACCAGCCAGACAAGGCTGAGGAGCTGAGATCAGAAGAGAATTCTCTGGCAAGTTTCAGCTTTGTTCGTCAGGCAGGGATGGACACCAACTACCCGTCTATGAACAGTCAGCCAAGGGCACTGCCAGAATCAGGTAGAGCCAGTCTCCTTCTGGAGGAGATTTATGAAGGAGAACGGGAGCAGGAGAGCACCAAGCCAGCAGGTGTCAACCTGGCAGGGTTTGCCCTTCTGAAGGCCAGGCAGACACAGCTGCTCACACCTCAGTGTTGGGCTGCCACAACAGCAGAGTTCTGCACAGTAAATTTGCCTGGTCTGAGCTCTATGTGGTTATGGATAAACTGTTTCTGGTACCTGAGTCGTTATGTTTAATGTTTGTTAGTGGTGCACATGGTCAGAGTGTTCCTGCCCCAAACAGTAGGGAGGAATCTCACCGGACCTGATACCTGATATGACAGCAAAGACCCACAGGAGCTGAAGGAAGGCCCAGCAGGTCCGTGGTGGGGAAAAAAGGGAGAGAATGGATGTGCAGCCTGCTAGGACAGAACTGACTTGTGGGCAGGAAAAACTCTGTTGGTGGCCAAGAGAAGGAAGAGGTAGGGCATGAGGGATGCTGTCTGTTAAATAAACCTGCCCTGCGGCCATTCTCTGTAACTGAGGCCATGGAGAACTGCCAAGCTTGCATCCGTGTGGCTAGCTGTTCTCCTCCCAAAATAAAGAGTGACTGTTCAGGTACAACCGCCTGGAAATGGCTCTGGCTTCTGTCTTCTCTCGAACCATGGTGGGCCATGTCAGGGGCTGGCTGGTGCCCCAGCCAGGGAAGGTGCTAACCCCTACCACAGCCCAGAGACACACACTTGCTCCTTGCTCCTGTTCAGTTCACCAGCAGGATCACAGCCTCAAGTTCTGCGGCAGGGATCAAATTCACTCTATCCAAATTTTGGAGAACTGGCAACACTACATAGCAGTTAAAAACACATACACTTGAAATTGTCAGGGAGTTAAAAATTAATTGAAAACCAGGACATGACATAACGTGAATAAAAAAATTAAAAATCTTATGATAGCTTGGCACGTAACACATGATTTTTTTGGTCTTTGGAGAACAATAATTCAGTGTCACCCTTCTGTCTGCTAACCTGAAGGAAGACAAACTAATGTCAAACTGAAGACTCAAGTTTGGCTCACTCAGTTACCATATCAAGCAACTCAATTTTTATCCTTCCTAAATAAGTATTAGAAACCAATGGTGGTGAAACTATTCATCAACATATAAAGAAAACCAATTTGAAACATAACTAGCAACTATAAATTGTAGTTTTTCATTAGGAAAGATTGAAAATTATAATTTTTAAATAACAAAAATTTTTATCTGCCACTTCAGCATATTATATGCATTCAAAGGCTTGATTTTTAAAAAATTATGTAAATGACCACATAAAAAAAGCGTATGATGGTGTCAGAATTTTAACACAGTATTTTTAGATTTCACAAACCACACTTTAGTAAATTTTTTTAGTTATTGCATGTAGAACCACATATTCTACAGGAAAATTACAACAAAAAAGGAAAACATGCTTAGAAGTAAAACAGTAAGACTAGGGTGTATTAGTCCATCTACAGATGGACGAAGAATATGAAAGAACTTCAACTTACTGCAAGAGACTCCATTTGCTACACAGCAAGCATGGCACAGGAGAAAAGGAAAGGAAAGAAAGTATAGTGTCAGTGTAATGCATGCAATAGGAAGCACAGCCCATCTTTAATAGCATAACTTGTCAGCAGTATTAGGAATGCTTGCCTCAATCTGATAACTGGTTGGAAATATCACATACGACATGCACAGCATTCTTAATAAAACCAAGCTTTAATTCTAATAGTAAATCACAGTCTAAATATCCTCAGTTAGATCTTTGTATTTATTAGTTTTTATTCATCCCACTCAGTAGCTCAGGAACTTACAGTGAAATTGTGTTAGTAAATTCTCGAAATGACACTTTTATTTAAATTTGCTTTCTTTGTTATTAAAAAGAGCTCATATTGCAAAGTACTCAAAAACTTAGGCAGGGTTTTCAAGTGATGAACTGATCTGAATTTTGTTATTTATAAATACTTCTAATTTTGTCCGTAACAGATCTAATGAAATTCCAGGATAAGCTTTGTGACTGCTGAGTTTATTACTTGGCACGTTACAATGGAAACATTTTGCATACAACGTCTAAGTTATGACTATCATAATTTAAAAAAAATAACCTAAGTAAAATGGCAGTTTGGTTTCACTACACGGCATTGCCAGAAGTTCAGACAACTTTGTACTCCTTCCTCTCACCAGTGGCAATTCACTGATTCATAATTCTGGAGCTATTAAAATGTCAGTGTAAGTCCTGTTGCAATAGAAATAAAATTCTAATTGACCTCTGTTAGCATTTTAAAGATCAGGGAACTAACATCTCTCCTCAAAATAGTGTTCTCCTTTTCTTTTCCATGAATTAACATTTGCAGTCTGTGTATGTCTAATGGAGCTTTCCTTATTTTATATATACAAAGATGAGCAGAGTCATCATGGAAATGCTGTAATGTAATTAACAAACACAATGACATCTGTCCAGCTACAGCCTGATATCAGTGCATACGCACACAGTGTTAATAAACATTTGGAATCCTGATTAAAATGATTACCATCAATACAAAGGAAGGAAACACAGAAATGTGAAATAATGCTAACTATCTATAGCCTAAAGAAATATTTCAGTCTGGCTTCTTCCCATGGGCCTTGCTATTAAAAAATGTGTGGAAAGTATGGTCCTAAATCCTGTACTATTCTTCTATGAAACCATGACAAACTAAGCCTTAAGCTCTTGCAATATTTAATTTTATGCCTTTAACGTTGCTTGAATAGTTTTTTCCTTCTCTTTAGTACTCTTTAAAAAAACCCCTTTATAGCTGGGCTTCCATGCAGTTCAAGTAAATTAATTTTTCAAGATAAGAATGGGACAAGAGCAGACAGATCAGGGTGCTCTAAGAAATTCACAGCTGTGCTGGCTTGTGTTTTTCAAATCTTGTTTGTCTCTAACTGAAGCTCCTCCAAAGTTTAGCATGCCACCAAGTTTCATTTGAACTTTCAAAAATACTGGAATCCACGTATAATTTCTAAACCACCATGAAATTTACTTTAAAGAAGCAGGGCGTTGGGGGAAAGGAAGCAGTAAATAAGTGATTTTTTCCAGAAAATACTGTCTTCTCTGTACTGCTTCCAAAACCAGGGCAAGACTGAAAAACAGGTGGGGAAGGAGTTTCACCTTATATGAAAAACACTTCTTCTTCACTGAAGGAAAATACACCAGATACAAAATCTGCCTGAACTACTGATGCTTAACTCCACATTGCTCTACAATTGCATGTTTGTAACTTATTTTTCTCTCTCAGCATAAAATGAAACATTCCTTGGAAGTTGAAAAGACAATAGTTGTTGGACTAGTGACATTTCTTTTAATTCCCAGCAGCAAGTTCTCAGGTGGAATGATCCTAGCCTTCACTCCTTTTCTTCAATTTCTAGTTTAATTCCTGTAATAGGTGATGTGTTTTAGATTAGTTGACAGATATGACACAACTATTGGTTTTGGCAGATGAAAATACTGAAAGTTTTAGAGTATTTGGATCACTTGCACAGTCCTTTATGCAGCTAGTAAATGCTACAACCTAAGAAGGATACACCCTCTAGCAGAAACACTTTGATTTAATTTTTTATTGAGACGGTGAATTACTGTTCTGTACTTTTAGCCGATCAGGAAGATAGCAAAGTAGTAATGTTTCAATCACGGGCCATCTTGCTTTTTTCAAGGAATCATTTTTACATACTGAAAACAGATGAGAGCTACACGACTATTTCTTAAGACATAAACACTCTGATGGCAACAGTCTTTAGTCATTTATTGGCAAAGGTGAGCCCCACCGTAACAAAATAACTGCTCTGTGCAAGGGTTTGTAATTGCCAAGTGCATTTTATTAAGGTGTTCTGTTTGACTTGGCATTCCAGTAGACAATCTAGGAAAGTGGGTATATATATATACACAAATTTGTGTGTGTGTCTATATATATGTCAGAGAGAACAAGATACGTCATATGCTGTGAATTCTTAAATATGCACTGGACTCGATGGATAGTAGAAACTATTCTCTCTGGAGAAATCTAAAACACAGCTGTGTTGCTCCTTTACAGCTGTGAACCCAGGCTAGTTGTACCTCGTTGTCAATCCATGGATCTGTCAAACAACAGTCAGATAATTGATTATTCACTATTAAGAATTTCTGACTTAACAATGAGACTCACTGTGCCTTAAGCTTTAGTGTAACTCAACTCAACTCCAGATGACTATGGTCCAAAGAAGTGTACCTCCAGTCTTACTGGTGGCCTAGAGTAATTGAATCTTTAGGCACAGGGAAACTCATAGAATCACAGAATGTTAGGGGCTGGAAGGGACCTCAAAAGATCATCTAGTCCAACCCCCCTGCCAGAGTAGGATCACTCAGAGCAGGCCACACAGGAACATACCCAGGCGGGTTTTGAATGTCTCTGGAGAAGGAGACTCCACAACCTCTCTGGGCAGCCTGTTCCAGTGCTCTGTCGCCCTAGCTGTGAAAAAGCAACAGGTACATTCTGGTTTTCTTTGAGCATATTTTTATGGGGTGCAGCCTGTTTTAAATATCCATTAACAGTTTGAGTTTGCAAAGCCCACACCCATTATCTTATGGTGAACTTTGGGATGAGCAAGGTTTAAGAAAAGTGTTTACTGACTTAGGACTGAACATCTTATTAGGAGATAAATACTCGTTTGAATTAGCAGTGCTAATTGACAAGAAAATTAGCATCTTCCATGTATTCCATGAAAATGAACCAACAAACAAAGCCAGTCTTTCACTAGACTTAAAAAAAATCCCCATGCCGATAGCTGTACTCAGCTAAGACTGTTACAGCTGGACAGACAGCACAGTAATATGTGCAGCTAATCTTTTGTCTACAAATTGACTCCTATATCCTTGAGAATCAGTTGCTCAATGTAGCATCAGAGCTTATAAATCGTAGACACATCCATATCATGTAATCTGTTGCAAGAATAAGGCATTCTGGGACATCAAGCCTTTATCCAATGTCAGAAAAGTTGCTAGCTCTAGTAGCTGATGTAGACAAATTCTATTTCAAGCTTCTTTGATGTCAGAATAAGCAATTTTTTGCCTTTGTCCATTTTCAGTAACAGTAACAATGGTCAACAAATCATGTGCAATGATTCTGAAATACAAACTGATTAGAGAAACTGGTGCCAAGTGAGTTACCAGCCTCAGCAGGCGTTTGAGAGGCAACTGCTTGTGCTAATATTGAATTTAGTCTTATGTCTGTCTTGTCTGTAAAGGGGGTGAATTTCACCTCAAGCTTCTTACCAGGTGGGGAGTTTCGAGAATCTTAAGATTTCTGCCTTCTGTAGAGCAAAGTGTTAATTTTTCTTCCTTAAAATAATTTCTGAACCTTTTCCAGCAGTAGCCTGGGCTTTTGCTTAGTTAAGCAATTTTTTTTCAGTCCAGAAGTTTTCAGCAGGATTTCAGGCCCCAGTCTAACCCTCAATGAGTTTAAAAGTTTAGGCAGGTTCCCTTGTGACTACCACTGTAAGACAGATTAATTTTTTTCCCCTATAATTATTAGATTCTTCAACCTTTCAGGCTGAGGGAGAAGAGGAGAAGAAAGATGAGAAAACAAATCCTTGCCACTCCAGAGTAATGTAGGAACCTCTATCCCATTCTGTGGGTTTCCAAAAGAGGGATGACAAGGGCAAGTTAAGCTGTATACAGCAAGACAGGTAACACTACAGCCTAAAGACACTGTTCAGGTTGTTGTTTGTTGTGTATCAGTGGGAAGAGAAAGCCCATGCACATTCCAATAGTTATGCCTCCCTTCGTATATTTTCTCTCCTTCTCCTCAGACACTTGCAGGAGAGGCAGCAGCATCTATTACAGCTCTCTCTTTTCAGATTTGAGACTAGCTCATTTGTAGCCATTACAATTGCAGAAGAGACAGTATCTTATTTAAATGCACCAGAAGGTGTCTGTAACTTTTGCTGGTGCCAATGCCAGATTGGGGAAGATTGAAGAGTTTTCCTACTGCCTGTGATTGCAGCCAGAGGATCGATTAGCAAATTAAGTTTGCTAATAAGGTAAAGGGAGCCCAAATGCAAATGTGGCAAGGATGTGGGACTCTTGGGAAATAGCGGAAAAAAACACTCAGAAGAGTTCAAAACCAGGAAGACAAATACACAGAGGTGGGAAAGAGGTTAAGATAAAATCAGAAGAAAATAAACTGGGGGAGAACACAGACAAAGTGAAACCAACATAAGAATAAAATAAGGTATTGCAAAAAATGGTTACAACAGGCAACTATGTGTTCTGAAAATACCATTATCTATCCTAAGTTAAAATACAAAGAAAGAGATTTTTTTTTTCTACATGCTATTGCTGCTTCCCAATTTTGGCTAATTCTCTCTAGCTCCCTCTGTTTCCTATCCCTCCATTCTTTTTCCTCCTAAAAAGAAAAAAAAACCACAAAATAACATCTCTCAACTTTTTCTACACCACTAAGATACCAGCTGTTTCCTAGAATTAGTATATCAGATAACAGGCATGCCTGCTTTTGGTGCTGATTTCTGAAAAGACTGATTTCTTAACTGGAATCGACACACTAAATATATATATATTTAAGTGTATGTATGTATGTGCACATACACATGTAAAACTTTTGTTCAAAAATGATAACGAGAGATTTTTGCCTCAGCTATAAATACTTATCTACAGCATAAATTATTTAACTGACCATTTTACAGTCATTATTTTGTAGCTACTAATGTAAGTGTATTTCAACTAGGCAAATCTTGCTGCTGGGCAGACCGAATCTGTAACAGCCATAGAGAATATGAATGTAATGTGGAAGCACAGTACACCAGGAGTGATTTTTTCGGAGACACTGCACTGTGGGAAACTGCTGCTGCAACACCTTTCTAAAAGGGACAGCACACACAACCCAGGCAGGGTTAGCTCTGCTTCCTCCTCTACAGTAGGAAGGCAGAAGTATTGCCTCTGAACACTTCCCATTTCCTCTGGCCAGGACTGACAACAATACCTTTGAGCCTTGAATGTGAAAACTGGATCATGCCCAAGCCCCGCAGAAAGATGAGGAAGTACAGCAGGCTCTTGTGGGTCTGACAACAAGGTATATCACACATGTCACCTTACAGGAGAGAAATAATACTGCTCATTCGTTACCTTCTCTTCTGAGTCCCCTGGCTGGCAAGTAATAACTCCATCTCGTGAGCCCCCAGCAAATGTTGCTTTGCAGTTTGCAAGCCACTGTTTTCAGAGAGAAATTAAAATAAGATATGAAGAAGGCCTATAATTTGATTTGAAGAAAGATAAGCAGTATTTGAGTTTCACAGCACAGTGTGTAAACAAATAAAATTTTGCTGTTGTCCTTTTTATTCACACAGACTGTGCCAATTTGCTTTGACTGTAATTAAAGAAGTGTAGCCTTGATTTCTACTAGTATTTGAATTGCATAAACCAAGAAAATTAATTAATTACTGAACAGGAGAAAGGAGAGACCAGGAATATTAAAGATGCCAGCATTTCTAAAATCAAGTGATACAATAGCTATTTTTTTAGCTCTGATTCATTTGTTCAGGAAGAAACATTTAATGAATCCGGCATCTGAGTCATGTTTTTCTACTAAGTATTAGTTTAAACAGATCCGAGTATATCCGCAGTCTCTTGACATAGTGTAAGGATAAACATATACAAAAGCAAGAACATAACATAATCCAGCATACCGAGAGTGTCGCTTCTTTCCTGTTGTTGTATGTGTCCAGGTACTCCTGCAGTTCTAAAACACTGAACTTCAGCTTTTCAAGAAGGCCACAAGAGAGCAGCTGGAGAAATGAAATCAAACGGATTAATAAATGTCACTATAAAAGAACAAAAATATTAGTGGAGTAGAAAATATAGTAAAGATCTTGCAAAAGAATATTTAAGATTTACAGATACTAATACTGAAAAATATTTATATTTATGCAAAAATATACATAAATAGAATAATATACTGAAAACTCAGTAGCAAAAGTTGCAGCTATGATAACGGGAATTGAAAGCGTATTCTCTGTTTAACAGCTTTGTAGAGGACTTTTCAAAAATAAAATACTGCAAAAAGCTTAACTAGCTAATCTCCACAGGTTCAGATGACATAAAACACAGCTTTTCCATGGTCTCAGCAGTGGGCCCAAGATTACACTTTGCAAGTTCCTACCTCTATACTTTTGTGTGAGGCCACATTGACCTGATGCTGTTGGATAAACGTGGGCCAGAATGAAAACAATGGGAAGGGCTCAAAGCCCCATCCACCTGGCCCGGAACGCTTCCAGGGAGGAGGCATCCACAACTTCTCTGGGCAACCTGTTCCAGTGTCTCACCACCCTCACAGTGAAGAACTTCTTTCTTACATTTATTCTAAGTATGCTTTCTTTCATTTTAAAGCCATTGCCCCTTGTCTTATTGACACTGCAATGCACACTGCAATGCAGCACATGCCTTTTGAAAGGAAGATACTCACTGTTTCTGCATCCACAAAAAGGGTGGGACATTCTGAACAGGACGTTAACATTTGAGAAGACCTCACAAACTTGGAGCCTATTCCTCGCAGGTTGTCTCCTAAGTAGCTAGCGGCATCGCAGGTTAGGAAGCAGAATCTTTTCTGAATATTCTGGAAAGCAAAACACAGTTATTTACATTCTTTACTCAAGAATAAGCATTTTCCTTTTGTAAACAAATGACATGTTTGGGTTTTTTTCTTCATACAACATGTGCAAAAGAGGTCATTTCTCTGTGGATAACTAAACCAATGCTCACAGATACCAAGTAACAGTTGTTATGCTGGAGTGTACACTGTACAGTTGGGCTGCTCTGAAACTAATGGCAGAATTCATAATAATCTACTACTGAAATACATACTTTGTTTTAAAGATGATTCAATCTTTATAAAGCCTTTTACCCATAGGCAGCTTTTTTTTCTTGGCTGTACAGAGTTAACAGAGTTGATCAGCTCATTACTTTTTCTGCCTGTTCCGGGCATTGTTTTTCAGTATTCCATGTGAAGTGGCTAATCAGATACTATAATGGATATCCTAATGTCAAACAGCAGCATGGAAAAATCAGAAAAAAACTTTTGTTTTCCCCTGTGGGAAAAACCTTCTTACTAAAACTTTTCTTCTGCTTGGGAGGACTCCAGAAATACTGCATTGCATCCGGGAATTATTCTTCTCAGAAGACTTTTTTCGTATTTTGAATCCTAAACCAGTCTAGTCTTCTAGAGACATTTAAATGCTGCTACTTTCTTTTCAGTGACTAAAATATAAAGCGAATAATAAAGAAACATAACATATTAGTCTTGCAGGAACTGAAATACTGATATTGTTAAATACATAGCAGGTTTCACTGCAAAAATATATCTGACTAAGGCCAAGTGCTCAGCAGGTGGGAATAATATTTTTAGAAATAAAAATATGCAACATTTTTATATGATTCTTTCCATGTTACCATAGGCATTTCTCTCAGGAATGCAGGTTACGACCTGTATTACCGTAAGCATGCCTCACTGGAGAGAAGTGCTTCCCAAATGCCAGTCTGGATGACAGACATATAAATAGCCTGTTACTGTTCTTACACTGGAGCATTGAAGTTAAGTATCTAAAATCAGGTGAGCTTTGACTTTGTTGATAATTGAAATTGTCGGATTGAATGATTCAATTTTTTTCAAAAAGCTACATAAGCCCTCACATTGTACATAAGGTAAACACTATCAATAATTTATAAAATGGTTAAAGAGACGCTTCCTCTACAGACCAATTTCCTAACTGCTTATTTGTGAATCTCTCTAAAACATCTGAGCTGCCCATCTGTGCACAGTTAAGAACAGATAGACTGATATTTACCTTACTGTACGCTCTTACTTCAACACAGAAACAAAGCACTACACATGTCACCCAGCATATGGTTCAGATTCTCTGCTGCACTCAGTCTGTAGTAAAGGCAAGGGGCTTTTACTAATTACCATCAAACCAGGTAAATGATTATTTTTATGAGCAACTAGCAGAATCATCTGAATCATAAGGCTTAGTGATAGTTGGAGATTTACTATTGTGATGTCTTCTGAAAAGAAAGATTCAGTCCAAATCTCAGTGAAGCTGTTGCTGACAGCTTTTCTGGGAAACAAAAGAGATCTAGATTTGATTCTAACCAACAGAGAAGAGCTAACTGAGAACACAAAAGTGGAAGAAAATTTATGAAGATGTATTATGTAACAGAATACAAGAAATGTTGGTTGAAAGGGACCTCTGAAGAACATCTGATCCAACCTTCAACTTGAAGTAGGACTATTGCCAACACCAGATCAGGTCAGCCATGGCTTTATCTAGCTGTCTTGAAAGCTCCAAGGTCAGAGCATCCTCAGGCTCTCCAGATAACCTGTTTAGGTGATGCAATGCCCTCCTGGGAAAGATCGAGTTTATGAATCTCAGGCAGCGAAGGAGACAGTACAGAACTAAGAGAGCAAACTTCAATGCATTCAGAATTTGCAGGCAGAAGCCCATTAGAAATAACTTTATGGGGAAAGGAGACAATGAAAGGTAGCCATTCCTTTAGAAAAAAAACCAACAACAAAAGAGAGCAGAAGCACATTCTGTATCACTGAAAGACAGAAAATATATTATGAGATACATTTGGCTAAATCACAAATATTTCACTCAGGCAAATACTCATGTAAAAAAGGACAGAAAGTGAAACTCTGTTAAATTACTAACTGGGGTACCCAAAATAGGGTATAGGTCATGGCAATGTAGGCACAATAATCATCTGAAAGGGAGCTGCTGCATAAACTTAGTAAGAGAAAAAGAGAATGTCAAGAAGTAAACTAGAAATAATTAAGATGAAAGCCAAAGCATCTACTAATAGATGCTACTGCAAAGACTAATGCATTTAATGCTTTCATTACAAAGGGCATCTGTGTACAAGTAGCAATGAAACATCTATGAAAACTCAGGTGAGAGCAGATCTTGCTAGTAAGGGCTTGGATCATGGAACACAGGATGCTTATCTGAAGGAAGAAAAAAAAAAGGAGCAAAAGAATGAAACACAATGTGCAGGAAATGAGGGAATATGTAAGACATGAATAGTAGGCACTACAGATTTGGTCAGAAACCAATCAAACTATTTAATTTTCATGAAAGACTAAAATTTTCTAGTAGGAGGGGATAAAATTGATATGCTATATATTAATTCATTTACTGTCTTAGAAGTAAGGGAGAGAAACCCGATGTAGACACAACTAGGTGTGCAAAACCATATTCAGAAATTAATTATCAGCAGCTCTCTTTCCAGTTGGAAATATAAATTGAGCAGGATTCTACTTGGGACTCTCTCAGACATTAAGCAGGTTATTAATGAAAGTACTGAATAATGGAATATATAACATGCTTCTTAAATGCATGGATGATTGAGCTGCAGGGGCTGCAAACTCCTTAGAAGCCAGGATTAGAATTCAGACTGGTCTTCATGAACTGGAGAAGTGGTGCAGGAACAAGAAAGAAGGACAAGGCTGTACACTTAGTACAAAACAACCCACGGACCTCATTCAGGATGGAGAATAACCCAGAAGGCAAAATTTTGTAGAACAAAGTCTACATCCTAGATTGAGTTACAAGTGAAAAATAAACTACCTGCATTCTACTCTACAGCAGTTAGCAGGGAGAAGTTTTTACATAGGGATACTTTCTACAAAACAGCTAATCCTCTTATAGTTAGTGCTGGTAAGAACAGAACCTGCTCCTGCTTTTCAATTAATACACAGACTAATTGAAGAGAGCTCATAGCAACAGTGGAAAGTGTAGAAAATGTGACTTATGAAGAAGACTGAAAGAACCGAGGTTAAATAAAAGAAATTTGAGGTAACTGAGGTCATGGTAATGGTCTTCAAATATAAGCAGTAACTGCAAAGAAGAGAAGCACCACTGCACACAGAGCAAGAAGCTATGGGCATAAAACACAGAAAGAGAAATTTTCAAGTGATAAGGAGAGTCAAGCACTGGATTACATTGCCTAGGAATGTTGTGAAGTTCTACCTTCACCTAAAGGTTCAGAACAGTCTAGAGAAAAAAGTTTTAAAAAGTTTCACTGGTATAAAAGTTCTAGTTTACCCTGTCCTGGGCAAGATAAGGAACGTGAACTCTACAGGAGCCTTCCAGCACTCATCTACTCATGTACTTTAACAGTTCTAGTTTATATTCTGAAAATAACTTCCTCAAAGCATTTTAGTCATGGCTTCATCAAAAACTGACCAGTCTTGTTTAGAGTCACTTTATTGCTTTCCTTTTCAGCTATACATAAAAGCAACAATCAAACTACAGCTAAGAAGATACCAGTCTTGAACAGTGTTTTAAAGCATTAAAACATGAAACAGTGAGAGACTGTACTTTGCTATCTCTGTATAGTACTTCACTAAATATATTTACTTTGCAATTGCATGGACTACCAGTTCTATAATAAGTTATCTCAGCTATGCCCTTTTGCGTGCAGATTACAGTGGCTGAAATCTTTCAAGCAAGGTCTGAGTGCAATATGTATTTTATGAAATGGAACTACTGTAAATAATAATGCCAACCGCTAGCATATTAGGAATATGCCTGCATATAGTTGCTGTGATTTGTGTCAATATAAATAATAACAAAAATAATAACAAAATATTCTCAGAACTTTTTTCTTTCTTCTTAGTCTCAGGATTTCTCTTCTGGGAAGAGCACTTTTTGTAACAAAAGGGCTCAATGGTGGAAACTACTTGCTAGCTCTCAAACCTACTTGTCTTGGAACTGGCTGGTCTGCTGGGAGACATTTAATTTGATGGAATACAAAGAGGCAGTCGTAAAGATATTGCAGAGATCTCTGAGCTACGACTCGTTTACAGGAAAAGTACTTCAGTAATTTCAAGAATTTTAAACAAGTATAGTGTGTTGTGGCAAACATCCAAGATACCATTAACTTGATGCAGACAGAAATGTAGGTGCCCTGGAATAATGAATTTCTTTCACTTCACCAAGTACTTAGTTGACAAGCTCCTCCAAGCAAGGATTTTGTTTCACAGTTAAATGTTTTGGCAGTACTTTGCACTGCAAGCCTAGCAAATATTTGGCTTCTTTCTGAAACTTCCTGTTGGTGAGGGTCAAAAGTCTTTTAAGTTAGTGGATGAGTAGCAAAATTTGACTGTGCAAACACAATACGACTCAAGACAAGCTGGGATATTATGAAAAAAATCTGGGGAAATATTGTTTTAATCCTGAAGAGGAGAACAAAGTTATTTTTATAAACTAAAAATACGGCTGTGACCTCAGCTAGAAAATTCTACTCCGCTGATACTATTAACACCTTTATTTTTTTTTTATTACTGTTATTCAGGTTTTGCTGTTACTGAAATTTTTTTTGAGAGCACTATTGTATTTCTCTCCTCCAATACCTATTGAATAAAATGAGTAGGCTATCTTCTGAACATAGGGCAAACACAACAGCAAATGTAGTGTGTGCATGCCAAGATTTGGAGGTAGGCGGGTATTCTATGGGTAATGTTTAGGCCTTGCATTACACATTATAATTTATTTAGTTTTCAGAAGTGTGACACCAGTTCCTTATCATCTCTTCAAAGAGAACAAAAATGACAACTCTCAGAACACCTGAACAGGGCTATTAACTGACATAGGGCACAAAAGCTGAAATATGGATCATGAAGAAATACAGGACTAATTTTCAAAATTAAACTGTCATGCTCTCAAGTCACCACTGGCTTTTTCCTTCCAGCTGGTTATTCATCAGTATTTAAAAGAACGCCTATAAGGCACCCGTATTTGCAGTGGTGTAATGTTTAAAGAGGAGACAGTGTGCAGCTAGAGAAGACATACAATTAAATCTGGTAGAGCACAGAGAAAACAGGGTGCAGAAGAAATTCTTACTGTATAATGCTTCTTTCTTATATGGATAGTCTTAAAGATATGTAAAGATCTTGAGATTGTATATTTATTAGTGGGGTACTCATTGCTAACAACAAAATGTGTACTCTAAGATGATGGATACTTAAATTTTGCATGAAGCTACCTGGCTGCTGAGCATCCTGCTGCAGCATGCTAAACATCCTATATATGTCTTATATAAAGCAGAAGAAACAATTTTAAAAGGTTTCAAAACTAATTACGGGTAAAACCAGACAGTCATTCCTTAGAACAGCTTGTACATTTGACTCATTTTTTTTCATCTTTTTCCAAGATTTTTATCTTTGCAAGCACACAGTTTTAGAAAGGAGAAATGGATTTCTTGTCTTCAGACTCCATCTCTGGAATTTATGTTACATGAGGCAGCTGGATATTTAGCTGGCTGTTTGAGATGAAGTAACAGATTATCAATAGTTTGAGATGAAAAACCTATTTCCTGTCTCTTGAAGTTATTGTTTCAGGTTGTTTGAAGAATACTGATAAAATACTCTTTTAAAGTGGATCTATAATTTATAATATTATTTCCAAAACAGCAAGTATGAGATACATACTATTTTTCATGACAAAAGTGGTCCTAGAAGACAGTTCTGCATGAAAATCTAGTAAGGCAATTCTGCAGCATGAAAAATTACAATGGTTATATACCTAGTAGTTTATTACTGGTACTACTATCAAGAACACCTTAACACCCACACACAATCTAAACATTTTGATTTTGTATCTTAAATTTATTTTCTCACCTTAAACAGAGAAGAGAACACATGAAATGTATAAACTGCACAGGAACCATCGGAGTCGCACATGAGCTGGTTGATATGACTACGCCAGGCTTCTTCTGCATCATCACATGCTGCTGGCTGAAATGCAGCAAGGATGGCAGAAAAAAATGGTGAGGGAGGAGGGGAGGCATTCCGATCAACGTCTCCAAAACTGAAGGAGAAAAAAAAAAATTACTGTGATGAAAGGAGAATACCAAGAAGGTCACAGATAAAATATGCTATAGCACAGAGATATAATCACAGGACCAATTACCGCACCTTTCTGAAAACATTCATGGACTTTCAATTTACTTTTGAAGGTTGGCTACAATGAGAAACATTTCCAAATCAGAATATCTATCTTCAGATCATTATCATCTATTTTCCTCCATCTCAGAATACTTGAATTGTTTTTTCATACCATAGTTTGAAGGAAGGCTGTGTTTCCATTACTGTGTTAAATATACTTTCCATTTTTTCTTTCTTTTTTAAAATTTTTTATTAAATATATGACATATATAATGACTAACTGCATAGATGCATGCAAAAATCATATCTTGTTTTTCCTAGAAGAAAAATCTTGGGGTTTTTTTTTGACTTGTGTGATAACTATGTGGGTAGTTAGGGCATTGCCCTTCAATTGCCCTAAACTCATGAGAATTTTATAAATCCTGTGGCCAAAACAGCCATTCCATTAAGTAACGTTGCTACCTCTTTGTTGTACGATGTAAAAGAACTTTTATGAATAATAGCATATACAAATACCTAGCGAGAGCAAATTGTTCCAGCCTGTCAACTTTCTCTTCAGTCTCTGTCATATCCAGACTAAGGCTATCACTGCATTCAAATGCTCCAGGGATTTCATTTGTAGATCCTGAAAGGTCATCCTCATGGACTGCTATATCTTGTTCTTCCGGTACAGCTTCAACCTAGGGGAGTGAATGATGATGTCTTAGAAAACAGCAAATTAGTAAGTTAATTCAACTAATAAGTAGAAAGCATTTAATGACAAAACCCACCTGACAACATGTTAAATTGCAGACATTAAACCACAGATCATAAATACATGAATCAACTTACACTTCCACCAAAATACTGCATTTGCTTAACTTGATGTCTTGAATCAATATTATTTTTAAGGCATTTCTTCAAGTTAATTTTGTAGCAAAGAATTTTGCAGGGAAGTTTTTTTCAGGAAAAACAACAGGATTCTTGTTCCTGGCTATGCTTGTCACTTACCACTTTACAGTGTCCAAGAGTCTATTAAAGCCTCTCAAAATTGAAAACAATCACTGTCTGGAAGCCTATATGCATGTTTAGAACTGAGAATTATTTTTAGCATGTCATTGACATAATAACTTCTATTCAGGAGGAATCCAAAGCATTTTACAGGCCATTAAAAGGATTATGCTTCTTATATTTCCTTCCTTTTTTCATCCACTAGCTCTTGATTACTTTTTTTTTTTTTTTAAGCTTTCCCATTTCTCTTGCATTTTTATTCTGAACAAATGTTTCAGTTCTCATCTTTTGGCTTTTGGCTGCATCATTCACAGCATCCTGCAAAGCAATTCCTGTAGGGATGAATGCAGCAGTTAGCTCAAACCCTTGATCTCTTCTGTTTGGAGTATCTCATAGGGTATGTGTCAGTGCACATATGCATATGTGCATGTACATACATGTGTTGGGAGCTGACTGAGAGTGAAATCCTTGGCAAGTGGAACTAAAGAAGAAAATTTGCCCTCTGCAGGTTACCAGACCTGCTTGGATCCTACAGGTCAATTCTGGGGATTTGCATTTCTAAAAATTAAACAAAACTTCTATAAGAAAGGACAGGATCAGAAAGTAAGCAGGAGAAAGGTTTTTTGGTTTGCTTTGTGTTCTAAGCAAAAGGGATAGGAATATTCCTGAGTGCAGGGTGGATGAAATGAATAGGAGCACGTACTATGTTGAAAAGATATAAAGTTATATGGCTAACTACCAGAATAGCAACCAGAGCAGCTGGCAAGAACCGTGAATGTTTCGAGGTTCTTCAAGAAGTAGTTAGTATTAACCACTTTCAAATATGAAATAATATTAGCTTGAAAGAATCATTGGTTTGTTCACTGTAATGACAGTGTTTGTATGAGCTAAACACATTTTGATGGAATAGGGTAAGGGAGGAAGAAAGAGGAAGCAATGGAGTCCGATACGATGCCCACAAAGCAAAATAAAAAAATGGACTCTGAATCTTCATGCAGGGAGCACACTTCCAGAAAAGGGTGAATTTAGATAACTTGAAAAATACATAAAATAGCATCACCTGAATCTTTGTATCCCTCACAGCCTTTTCCATCTCTGCTTTCTAATCCCTTATAAATACTATCTTGATCTGTGACCACTATCTTTAATAAAAATAAATTTAACATTCTGTGATGTTGACAGTAATGCCTGGATTTTGTCACTGAAACATTTGATGAGGCCTACTTAATCAGTCTGTTGCTCTCATTCACTGCACCTATTTAAACTTGAGGTGATATTTTTTGGTTTTGCTTATGATGCAACAACTAAACATTTTTGTATAGCACTGAAGAAGTAACAAAAATTTTCCTCTGCATTGCTGACATACTCAGCTCTCTGAAAACAAAAACTCAGAGGAAAAGAGAAATAGGAATGAGCTCAGATTTTGTGTTGTCAAATTAGGTAAAAATTATTTAGGTGGAAGTTTCAAGGTTTCTGGCTAAAAGTTGGACAACTTCTGCCTTAAAATAAATATAAACTCAGGCATTTTAACTTTGCTTATACTGACTCCAATTTGTTTTGAGTAAAAATACAGAAGTATGCATACTAGAAGAAAATATCTTTGAGGCAAAAAATGCTGAGGCAGCATTCTGTGTAAAGCTTATCAACTCAAACATCTTTGTAACATTGGCAAATCCCTATAAACTTGGGTTATGAATTTCAGTAGTATCAAACCTTTCTCAGGACTAGCTGAATTTCCACAAGAAACTGCTGTAATTTTACATTCCTCCCTTGTTTACTTCTTTCAGAGCTTTTCATTTTTTGATGGACACTGGCACATAGGTACTGGGACATGAAAGAAATGTACACAGTAAAGATTCTAAAACTCCAGGCATATATGCAACTCATGAACTGTGATTCGCAATCCTTAATGAACATATCAATAGCTACGGCAGCTGGATGCATGAGATTAGCTGGACTCACCACCTGGAAATGCGTCTATTTTGACTGCAGCTTCCTGAACTGAAATTCTGCCAACTTCTGCTGTTTATGGTTGTTACATGATAACTTGTCTACTGACAGTTGTTTTGACAAATAATAATGAGTTTACCTTTTCCACAACCATTTTGAGATGTTCCCCCCCTTTTCCTATTCTTACCCACATTTCCCTCCTCCTGTCCTTTCTGCCTCCTGGGGAGGTTTCTGACACAAACCATTTGTTCAGTATTAAGCACAACTCCAACCTCCTTTTTTTATGACCTCTTCATTAGAAGTTCCTATTGCTTCTGTTATATGCAGTGCTAGCACTACTGTATCAGATTTTTTTGTGTGTGGTTGCATTTGGCGGGGGGACCAAGAGAAAAGAACTGGAATGAAAGCTGATGATTACACAAGATATATTTTTAGCTCCTGCCCCATTCTCTTATACTGTTCTTTCTGCAGAAGTCACCCATTTAGACATGACAAACAAAAGTTTTACTGATAAGGCGACGTCATAAAGACACTCACCCTCTCCCCACACTCTGCCCCAGATTATATTTCTGGAGAGACATTGAGAGGAGTAGATTCAGTTGATCTCACACAAACAAGTATTATCAAACAGAAAATTAAAGAAACCACCCTGACATTGATAATCATTTACCAACCTTACTCTATGTTCGTCTTCTGATACAACTGTCTGAAACAAACTGCACTGAACATGGGTGTTGTATCCTTGCAAAATCCTGCCTCCCCACCCCCTCAAGATGGCTTAATATTGTGGTCATGAATTTAAAATTTCTGAGTGTCTGCCAAAAGGCAAGAACTGCATCCAATGGACACAAGTGTATAATAGGTTCCCACATACAAAAAAATCTCAGAGAATACACGCATACACCCACCACATGAGTTGGCATATCATTCTTTTAAATCAGCATGAAGAACAAAAGAATACTCCTTAGGGTTGTAACTTGTAGGCAGTTCATGAATTTGTCTTTCATTCAGCTTGTAGTATCTTGGTGCATTATGTAGTGCAATATACTTAAGAAATAATAAATAAAATCTTTTCATGAAGAAAGTATAGGTAGAAAGGAAAGGGTAAGAATGTCCAGAAGCATATAAATGCATTGTACTGTTCTATTACATACAGGAAGCCAGAATGTACTTGCTTTCACAGATCGAATCCTTCATGAAAGCGTAAGTAAAATAAACTTGTAAAAGTGCTATGTAAAATACAGTCCAGTTGGAAAAAAAAGTAAAAAAGGTATTTACCTTGGATCCTTCAGACACTTGGAGATTATTCATATCAGGCAAAGACACATCAAAGTTGGACGTTTCAATATTGAAATGATGAGGGTCTGCTGAGGTTGTGTCACATGATGTAGAAAGTGAGTCAATATGATTTGTATCCTCAGATGGGGAAAGATTTATAATCTGTTTAAAAAAACAACAAAAGCACAGAAGAACTGAGTACACAGCTACTCTACCACACACTGCTTTAATGAACACGCAAAGCAGACATTGTCTTAAAGGGTACTGACAATGCCTGTCTTAGTTTGTAAATGCAGACATATCATAACCCTTTCAATATTTCCATTATAAAATTTTGTATGCAAACATCCCATGAGTGAACAATGAAAATCTGACACAGTTTACCAAACTGTAGTCTCGTCTTATTTCTTTAAGTATTAGATACATCAGAAAGATTTAGCACTGACCAAATGCGCAAAAGTGTCACATAGTAATTTGTGGAAAAAAGGACAAATAATCAGATCTGAAGCTTCCAGTGTTTCAAACCTTACATTAAAATTCCTGTTTACATTTGCAAATAAGGAAAAAACAAGCAGTGACAAAACGCTGCATTGAGTGTCACCCCTCAGTTTCAGCTGATTAGATTGCATCTGGGCAAGAAGAAACTAAAAGCCCAGTTTATTTAAAACCACAACCCTATCTTTTCTTAAATTTCAAGTCTGCAACTTACTAGGTCTGAGTTCTCCAAGATTTGGCTGGTAGTTAGGTCCTCTTCCTCTGATGACTCATCGGAGTCCTCATGGTTCATTTTGTTCAGGCTGGGCGTGCTCCCTGAGAGCTGGCTCTCTTCCAGCAGCTGCATGTCACACTTGTCCAGGCTATCCAGGGATCGTCTGCGTACTCCCCAGTTGAAGTTGTCCATGCTCTCACCCTGAAATCAGATAAAGAGTCAGCTTCCTTAATTTAAAACTTGTCATATACAAATCATTAGATCAGAGTTAGCTCAAGAACTATTTTAATCTAAAAATATAATACAAACTTGATATAAGTATTATTTTGGTTATTCACCTGGAGATAAGAGCAGAAGCATGGAAATGTCAGTTAAATGAAGATTCATTCTTTTCAGCATTAGATGTTTTTCATGCATTTGCTAATGTAAGAATTGATTTTTGTAAGTCCACTTTTACACACACCTCAATACAAGTAGAGCAATGACAGGCAAAATAAAAGTCTGGAAGCAATTTTGAAGGATTTTTCCATGATGTTTAAAAGTATTAGGACAATGGTTCAATTGTGAAATATATGTTAAAGATTTTAGATTCTTTGCATTATATCCATAACTATAATGATGAGATGTGAATGAACCCTTCATTTACATGTGAAGTGTAATAGCTAAAGCAGCACATCTTTTTAAAATTTTAAGCTATTCCTTATTTCTGTAACTTGAATTTATCTGAATTATTTGAAACTATATGTTGAGAATAACCTGCTTAGCATTCCCTGAGATTTCAGGTTTTAAAAAGGACACACTCAAATGGACCAAACATTTGGTATTGACTTTCAGTTCTGATCCCACACAGTCACATAAAGCCAAGTGCATTAAGCAGATAGCAATCTGCTTAAAAGTTGGCAGATTGCTAACTTTTCTACTGTTTTTCCATTTGTTTATGTATTTTCCAGTGGACTGTATCCTTTTTCCCTAATTGTGCTAATTCTCTTGCTCCCTTCTTCAAGCCTAGCCAGATTGCCCTCCAGCAAATGCAGGAGCATGGTCCACAACTCCTCCTGTCATGGACCTGTGGAGGCCAAAGGGGCCTTACACAGCATGTAGGGTATCCAGTAGCGCTTTTGGGTACTTTTTCTAGGTGAAAGTCCTCAACCTTACATCAACATGGGAAGGAAATTTATAGGGAAAAATGTTTCTTTTTGAAGTTCAGTGCTGACTGTTTAAAACAAGACTCTAAGATTCAACAGTTGAACAAGCAAACCAACTGCTGAAAATTCAAGTTGATAGTGATCTTTTAAACAAGAACTTGAGAAAAAATATAGTTCTGCCTAAAAAAATTGTATTATCAAATCACTGATTATTAGTATCTCCTGGGCTTATGTAGATTAAAGTTACGTGCAATCACAGATACAGAGGTCTCAGCTCAGTAAGGTTCCCTAAGCAGATTTGTAGTTTTAAACATTTGAGTAATCCCCATTCAGGACTACTCAGATATTTACTGAATGAGGACTAAACTGTATAAAGTGCAATTAATTCAACCACAATCTTACCTCCTTAACAATCAACAAACTTGCACAAACAGATCTTTTTTTTGTATCATTGCCCTTTAACGTAATGGACTGTGGAATATGATTAGAAGGGGGGAAAGTTCAGTTTCATGACACTAAGCTCACTGTTCATGAACAAATACGAAGAAAAAAAGAAAAAAAAATTAAGAAAAAGACAATCCAGAAATGCAAGAACCGTTATCCATGAGAACTTTTAGAACTAAGGAGTGCACTGTACTCAAGAGCAAACAAACGTGAAATTGTTAGGAAGCCTGACACATTATTGGAAGAAACCTGTGTTTTCATACTGGGAATGGGATCATATGGTAGTTTTGTGTGGGAAGAGAACAGAACCCATCTAAGATTTAAGAAATTAGGTCTCTAAATCATAAAAACGACTTTTCAGTACCCTGCTATTTATTTTAACAAATTGGTTGTCCATCCTCCCCTACAAAGGCTGGAGGACACATACAGCAATGAAACATCCTCCACAAACACGTCAGCTGCTGAACTAACAAATGACAAAAAGACATAAGTAAGTAAGCAAGCAAAGATGGCTGTCATCACACCCTGATCCTCATGATGCCTAGTACAGCTATCAGTAAACTCTGCAGAAATACGGGAGTGTTTCTTGTTGCAGTTTTATTCTGCAATGTCTTAAAGAAGAAAGTAATCAAAAAGAAGAAAAATTAAAAGGGACACTCCCAGGGCATGCAGTTAGACGGGAGAGTGAACTAAAAGTAAAGGAAAAGGGTAAGAGAGACCAAACACAGTATAACCCAAATACTCACAGTATTTGAGTTAGCATAAGCTTGCTACAGGGGCACCCAGAATCACCGTGAGTTTAAACAAGAGGTCAACACATGTTTACAAAGATGGGGTTGCTGTTTTTATAGTCTATTAAGCAACAATCTTTCTGTCATAGTTAATAAGAAGGAGGAAAGAGGTGTTTGAGAAGCTGTTCATTTTTATCTACAGTGAGAGCAAAGCTATCTCCTATCTGAAAAGCCACCAGTAACAAACATCAGTTCAAAAGAAAACAGTCACGTATTATGAATGTGTCTGGCCAGCAGTGAGCAGGTACCACATAGAAATTCCCACAGTGACCACCTCCTGGTACAGCAGCGGACTTGCCCTTGCAGCCACTTTAAACATTATGACAACCCGAAGGAAAGAAGAGACACAGAAATGGCAGTAAAAAAAGAAGTAATGCCGTGTGGAGGAGAGCAGCACAGCTCCTCCATAGAGCTGGTAAGAATCATGCAAAACTTCATTCACACGAGTTTTTATCCTTACTGTGCTGACAAAGTATGCAAAGTTAATGGAGTCGCACAAATATTTGTAGGGTATAGGGGAAAATATTGTGGAACTGTATAGCGAGACACTATTTCCATATGGCTGTATCTTTTAGAGCACGGGCATTTTGAGACAAAGTTTTTTGGGGGGGTACAAACTATCATAAACAAATATACAAAATACTATTGCTGCTAATTTTGTACATCTCCTTAAATCCTCTGTCACTTCAGTTCTCTCTATACATTGATAAACTGCAAGTTTAGGTCCCAAACTGGCAATGATACACCCTTTCAGCTTTTTTCACAGGGTAAATGAGACCAGCATAGTTGGGAGGAGTATATGGCTTAATTAAATTAAGCTGTATGAATTACTAATATATTCAATTAATGGTAGGCAATGATGTAAACTTTCTGAAGAGGTCTAAGGTATCAACTTTAGCAAGATACGAACAAGAGCCAATATACCACACTGAGAAGCTGGAAATCATATATAATCTGTCTTTGGCAATAAATGGCCCAAACTTTGCTAGGTTATAAATAATAAAGTTGTTCTTTTGTTTCTGCATATTATTCATGCACAAAGATACTAAAAGGAGAAATGGCTCAATCTGAAAAATGCTGATACTAGAATTAAGATATTTTAAATTTGTGAAGACTGTTGAATATGTAAAAAACAAACTTTGAAAAACACATCCAAAATATTTCTAATACAAGACAAAAAATGAAGCACCTGTCAGAAGTGCAAGCACACGCACACCCACCCACCTATGCACACACTGGAGAGGGAGAGGCCAACAACAAAGCTATGATGTTATTCTATAATACAAAATTGCAAGAAGGCATAACATATGCTGGCACATCTGAGTTCAAGTAGCATTCTTACCTGAAGTTCCTGGGTAGCAGATATAACAGATAGAAAAACAAATAGAAAGAATCTATGTAAAATTACTGTATTAACGACATTATAGACAAACATTTGCCTGCAATTGTAACTAATATTATCACAGAAATGTTAGCTCTTCAGCCTGTGTTTTAAGTTTGAAAATAACCAATACTTGCTTTTACAAATGTACGACATTTCAAACAAGTACATCTTGTGGTATGTGGATGGTACAAGGATCACTGGGCTGTTTAAATCATCAGGAGTTTTTTGGAAAGACTGTGCTTTTGCTAGCTTAAGTTTTCTAACTTTCTTTTATTCACATTTATGAATATATCAAATTCAGATCTGATGCAAATGATAAAGTTTCAACTCAGTCATTAGAGAAGTAGCCTCTTGCACCAGGTTTGAATTTGGCCAAAGTATCTATTTATTTAAAACAGTAGTAAGTCAGTTTGGACTAAACCTTGGAATGCAAGGTCTCGGACCCATGGCAACTTAAAAACTGTCTTAAGTGAAAGACTATATTTTTCATTTTATTTCACATGAAATTAGAGAAGTTTCATATCTGTTCCACAACTAGTACATTGATTAGTTTAGGCTTTCAATTTAGTCTTTAAAGTTAGCCACATGTATAATCCAAATTTTTGCAGACTCACAGTCATGAGGTAAACTCACTTTGATAGGAATTGCTTTGCATTATTCTATACAATCTGTATAAGGCTTTAACTGGTGAAGAGAAAGAAGAAATTCCTGAATTTCACTGGACAAAAAATTACCATGTGATATTTAGTGAAAATTGCAGTCCCAAATACTTCTAATATATTAAAGCATTTAAGACATAGAAATGATTGCAGCCAGTATACTTTTTGACAAATAACCTGGCATTGCTGTTTTATTATTTATCACTGTTTGGAACATTAAAGCTCCTACATGATATTTGGTTAATGTATTTTCAACCATTGATGCCAGTTGCTTTTTGATTTTGATTTGTTTCATTTTTTTAAATCAATGTCATGGGCAGCTGTGAGCTAAAATTACTCTATTTTGATACAGATTCCTGACTTGGAAAATGAGGACTCTGTGACATCTCTTTCCATTCCTTCATCCTTTCTCTTCATTGGAAAAAATAAAATGAAATTTAGATGTATATGAGTTTACACCTGAGGGGTCTGTTTACCTTGAAATTATTTTAGTACTGTAAATAATAAGGGGGAAAAAATGGATTATTTCTTCTTGTACACATGTTCTTCTCAGGGCTAAGAGAGGTGCTTGAGAGAATTCATATTAAAATAAAGTCCAGATTATGACATTTATTAAAGTGTTAAGTTTGTCGTACATCTGCACCTTAAGTACTTCAAAAGAGCTAACAATTTCTGAACTTTTAAATAGCAACAAAATTGCTAGACTTGTTTGGCAATGGATATTAATTTTTGGCCTTTACCACTCAAATAGAAAGAAATACTCCAATTTTGATATAACCAAGGTTAAAGTATGTAGCCCTCCAAAATTCAGCAGTTAAACATTTTCCCTTCAACAGTTTCAGCTCAAGGTGAGCTACAGCTTCACCTGTCAAGACTTGATCTGGGCCTTCAGGGTTCTGTGCAGGTCCTGCATAAAATGATGAAATCATGGACACCTAAGCAGAGTGGAAGGTACATCTCTCTAAGAGTTAGTGATTTCATCAGCAGCTGCAGGAGTAACAACAGCCTGAAGGCCTGAATTCATGCTTTGGAGGGTTACTCATGAACCAACAGATTTGGAACAATTACATTTTATGGGGTTTTAATCAGAAAATATATTCTTGTTAACAATGTAGACCTTTAAAAATTGTATTTAAAATAAATTCACTTAAAAGGTACTAGAACAGAGGCTTTATCTTCCAGTAAGTTTTGCAGTGTTTCCTAAAGTACATTCAGAAAGGAAGGGTGTGGTAGCCTCTTACTGTTATGCTACTGAAATAAACACTGAGTGAACATTATAAATAATCTGAACTAAAACCTAAGTTTATAGTTACACAGTTAAAGTTTTATGTTACAAGAAGAGTATAGTGTTTAGTAGAAAGAATATCAAATTGTTTTAATAAAAAAGCTGCTTCAGAGAAAATATACTGTACCTCCCCATCTTCCAGTTCAACATCTAGGAAATCAAAGTCCCTAAAGACTCTGAATTGTTGTTCACTGTTTGAATCATCCATGTTCTCCTGCTCCCTCGTTCCGTCTTCTGAAGACACCAAGCTCGTCTGGTGCTCAATCAGATCCAAATCACCACAGGAAGAAAAAATTACCTACAAGTCAAAAGATTTCTCTTGTAACAAACTGTTCCCTCTGGTTGTTTCTTCTTAAAAGCTCTAATTGGTTATTCAGAAGACTGCATTTCCAGTACACACCTAATTCCTTCACTGAGTATTTTTAGAACGCTCTTCATTATTTATGTTGGACAGGTGCCTTCAGATTAAACTTGTACAAAGAAACAACTTCATACTGCAGGAACACGTCCAAGAATATTACAGCTACCTCCTAATGGCTGCAGATTGATGTTGCCTGGCTGTTTGTATACATTTATAGGAACAAAATTCACGGAGCTTAGCAAATAAAATAACATCAAGAGGACGAGACAGTAAGTTCATAAAAAAAATTCTAGTTAAAAATGATGTTCAAAAATATGTCAAGATTAGAAAATAGCAAGCTGTAATTTTTCCTTTTCTACTAAAAATAATTCTATCTGCAACTGAGTTGCAAAAATGCAGCGATCCTTGTCTTGGAGAAATGAAGGACCTATTCACCATAATACAAGTGACATATGTTCAAAAACATTCAGAATTTTTCCTTTCTCTTTAGAAAATATTTAACAACTATTTTAAGAGCTCTCTACCCTGGATGATCTATTGCCCATTTCCTGGCACCAGATAATATTAATTTTTAAAGAGTAACATTAGAACTACTATCTAATGGAAGAATCAGACCACACCCTCTCCCTCAGTTTTATTTCTGTATTTTAATTTTTTACTTTATAAAGGCTCTAGATTGGTAAAACCAGAGATCATTACTCTGTACCTTCTGAGATGGCGTAGTAAAACCTATAGCACCACAGATCTCTCACAGCAAAACTGTACACAGCTCTGTTAAGTAAATCATCTTTAAGTGACAGGACCACTCGCTCACTGGTCCAGATACTGAGAAACGCAGCACGGGCCAGTAAAAATGACAATGATAGTAATATGATGTGAAACTATGCCAATCAGGTCAGTAATTCTGGGAAAAAAAGTTCTTTGATTTTAGAGTTCAGGACACAATGAAACAAAGAAATGGTCACTACAAGGCTACTTACTGAAGGGTTTTTACTCAGTCCAACTTCCTGACCACATAGAGAAAGGACATGCACCAGCTTTTCTTTTGTCCTTTTCTAGAAAACAAAATGTTTCTCAAGTGAGCATTTTTTTAACCACTCATTCTCCTGGTGCCTAGAAACATGCACTAACAATTTTTAATTACGAAGAACCAACCAAAGAATCAGTCAATAAGTGCTCAAAGAGCTGCTTTTAGGGTAACTATGCATACAAGGTAACATAAAAATTGCTGTTAATGAGTTTGGTGTTTATTATTTTAAAATTAGCTTATTAATTTTATTGAGCATAATAAGAAAACACTGGATTGTGTGAACCACTTCAAAAGGACAGTTAAGAAGCTTAAAATTAAGCACATGAATAATTATTTTGTGCAGAATTGGGCCTGAGTCACTGCTATATAATCTGCTGCATTAAGATAAAAAGAGCAATAAAGACATTTATTCTGCATGATTTTATTTTAACTGGCAGATAATCAAAATCAATAAGGTAATCAAACATCACTTTTAGGACAATTATTCCAAGAAATTGTTTTTAGCTGATTTCACAGGAAAACAACACTTGGAAAGCTGCATGTGCTGCCTATCTGCTCTCCTTCCTAATATCCGAACTCACCTGTCATTTTTAGCTAAATCTGACCTAGACTTATAGATCTTAAAGAGATTCATTTCCTGCAAGTTGAAAGAAAAACTAGCAGGATAGAAGACAGACATAACTCAGTCCATTTCTGAGTCCAAGAAGGACATTCAGCACACACAGTCAGACAGAGACTGCACTGCTACTGCCCCAGCCAGCCAGGGGCACGGCACAGGGCACAGAGGGCGCAGGCATTTAAGAACCTAAGTGCATATTAATTCCGCTGCTCCTGAGTGCAACTTGTTCTTGAAGAATGGGCTACTTAAAAGGAGTTTACCTGAGAGTACTGAGGTCTCTTCCAGCTCACAGGAACAAGGACATTGGAGTTAGATCCTGATGAGGTTGAGGAGGTGCTTCGGGTGACAGCCATTGCCCTGGGTTTACCATCTCGTCCAGAAGAACTTTGCAGCTCATCGTACCGTCTCCCAATAATTGGAGTCTTAAATAGAGAGTAATTATTCACTAGTACTGTGCTCCTGTATGAACTTATAATGAGCCATACTGCTTCAGTTACAGCCAAACATTTCTCTGAAGATTATATACAGGGAGTGTACTGAATTTCATTCATGTCTCTTGGTGCGTATGTTATTTTCCAATGTAAATTGCCATGGTTAGTACCTTGTCCTTACATTTGTGAATAGCTAATACTCAGAGCAACTGTCAAACTAGTTTCTAATATAAGAACCATAAAAGCCCCCCAAAACCTTATGAAATTTATTTCAAATCCACATTTCTTGCACAGTTTTAATGTTGTTTTTTTCCTAAGAGTGCTGAACACTCTGGCCTTGTTCCAAGAAACATTAAAAAGCTTTCTTGGATTGACAATAGGATGCTCAGCATTTTCTAGTACTATACCCACATGAAACAGCAAGAAGAAATTCTTTATACAAATAGTACAAGATGTCTTTTTATGTTCGTATTTTCTTTTAACCTCCAAGTCTCACTATTATCAACACGAAATAGCCTACAATGCTGTAAACAGTTCTGGAGGTTCATAACTATAAATAAAGTGAGTTGCCCATTAAAGTCAATAGGACCATTCAACTCCATAAAGTTAAAAGACTGCTGTAAAATAGTTCAGTCAGAAGTAAAGCAGTACTCCCTTAAAGGACATACTTCCGTGTTTAACAGCTACGGAGAACATTTGCATTCAAGTATAAAATGCTTGGAGCAGGCTTTTAGACATACAGTATACTTGTATATTACAACAGGCATAAGTGCAACACAGCTTTTCCACCAGATGATTTTAAATACAACTAATAATTTCTTCACAAAGAAAAATCTAGTAAAAATCCAGAAAGAGCCCTGTCACACATGTCATTAAATACATCACTGTGAATTGAAAAGAATTTAGGAGACTTTCAGTTTGCAGTTTTCCTTTCTTAAGGACCTGCAACGCACGTTTTAGGTTTATCAACTAAAAGAGTTATGGTGTTAAGTAGCAGAATAACAAATAGTACCTCTGAAATATCAAAATGAAACTCTAAAGTCTTCCCTGGTAGCTCCTTGGAGGCACTGTTCCACACTCGATGTATTTCCATTTTTGAAAGATCGCTGTGTTGATAGGATGGTAAAACTAAACTGGCAGAACGAGAAACTACCAGTTTCAGGATATTTAAGGCTTCTCTCCAGTGAATGCTCTAGAAATAGGTGTATTTAATGAACAAACAGAAAGAAATATTCACACATATTCAAAATTATTTCTGTTTTACAGTCATATTTTTTTGCCACATAATAAAAACTTGGAAGTGGACTATTACTATTCATTCCGTCTCTTGGCAGAAATTATTCTGCAAGAACAAGGTTTGTTCTTGCAGAATAATTTCAACAGCAGAGACCAAGACTTGCCTAAGGTGTCATTGTTAGCAACCTCGGAGACCTGACTGCAAGGCCAGCTTCGCAAAGGATTTAAAATCTTCTATCTGAATGCCTTCATCAATATGAATAAACACAAGGGCCACTGCAGAATCCCCATTTAACAGAAAAGCCGACTTGACATAGGCTCTTTACAGCTGTGAAATCCTAGTAGAAATATGTATTTGCCACTTGCCAAGAACTAGGTGCAGAAGTGAAGTACTTATGCCATAATTAAAATATGCTAATAATTCTGCTAATAATTAAAAACAGTGGTCAGTCAGGATCTGCCTGGTATTAAGCTTGCTCCCAGTGTAGGGGAGCTGCAGCCTGACCCTTCCCACACAGTGAACACGCAGCTGGGCATCTTATCTGGAGATGTGCAGTCTATCAGGCATCAAGATGTTTATAGACTAGATATTACATTTGACAGTCATAGTCCTCCCAGCTCATCTTGTCTTAAATTCTTATAAAGAAAATCAACTTGTGTTAGTAAATACCGCTAAGTTCCTATGTTAATATAAAGAATATATGGTATTTACCTGTACATATTTTTCAATGGTTTTTAGCACTTCCATGTTAAACTGTTTCACAGGAATAGATGACAGATCCATGTAACTAAGAAGACTGTAGATAATCTGCAAGAGGGACTGTTGCATACTAGGAAGACCCTTTTCTAGTAGCTGTTAAAGAAAAAAAAAAGTGAAAATAATTAAATTTTGAGACTTTTATCTTATTGAAAAAACTACTAGCTTCATGAATACCATTTGTACTGTTAATCTGTCTTCACTCAATGATTATGCAATGTCATTTTACCATCATTTTACAATGGATGATGATATAAGTGTGAAATAAAGAAGAGCTTTAAGTTGGGAGCCAAATGCTAACCTGTTTTCATAGTGAAACGTACATTTGATATATGCCTGCCTTAACTTACTCAGAAAACACATTCAGCAGTTGAGTAAATTGGTGGGCAAAATTTACACTGTAAGTGGGGAAGCACATCCAACAAAAACAGGGGAGTATCTTTTCATGTCTACCTTTACTGAAAGTCAGTGAGCAAAAAGAAAACACGCTGAAGAAACAAAACTACTACTATTCAGGCGTCAGTATATATTTATCCAAATACTCTTCACTGCCAGTGCTTGCTGGCTGTAACCGCCAAGGAAACATTTTCTGTTAAGGAGAGGATGAAGTCCCCGAGGTCTCTTACTGTAGAGGCTAATACAAAGAAGGGCTTGATCTAAACCCTAGAATTTTGGAACACCTGTGTGTAGATCCCGGAATACCACAGTGAAACTTGGAAATGAAACTATATATATATATATGTACATGACAGTAATTTAGGAGGCACAGGCAGACATGCTATGTGCGTGAAATATCTCAGCTGAAAACTTCCTGGAGGGTAGTACGTTCTTTCATTGATGACAGGTACTGTCCCACTCCACAAATTTCAGAGGCAATCAAATGTTGCCTGGAGGTGACCAGAGGCTCAAGACTAGACTCCATCCTTCTGTTGAGGCCAACAAAAAAGTTGGTCTAACACTGGTGACTAGAGATATAACAATTACTTATAAAAACTCTATGCTGCCTCATGTCTTCCACCAGAGAAAAATTTCAACTGTTACCCAAGTGGAGTCCTGTAATTAATTAGATGCCCTTGGTGGCCTGAATGACAAGGCTCCTCTTTTAATTGAATGAGATTGTTTCATGCCAGTCAAAATGGAATGGTCAGGTAGGACACAGACCTATCTGACCCCACAAAATATCTTCTGGTTTCTTTCATCAGTAAAAATTAGTAGTAATTAGTGATTCCTAAAGCAAAGTAGGCAGAGTCTATTAACATCAGAATAGATGGAATTCACTGTGCTTTATCTATTCCTCTACAAAAAGACAGCAAGAATTTTTAAATGAAAGATGCTACATGGCAACCTGCTTCAGTCCATGGATACCTTTAATGAGAGATAAAAAATGCTTATCAATTTTTCAAAACAGGGTTATAGACTTTTTCTTGCCTTCCATTAGGATTGTGCAATGGAAGGTTTGATTCTTTCTTTGTATAGTTTATGTGATCCACCACATCAGCCAGTATACCATTTCAGTGCAGGAATAAAGGATTAGAAGGAAGTATCTGGTTGAGAGAAATAATTTCTTTGTTTTCTGACAGAGGCTACTGCATCAGATAATCAAGTTTGTGACAGGAAAAGGAATTATTGGGAAATAATGAGAATTTTGTCTCTATTGCTGGTGAGAAAGTTGTTCTAGGAACTTTATCTCTGAAAAGTTCTAACTTCCCTTCCTGTTTTTATAAATTCGTTGTCAACAGACGACAGACTCATTTGACTTAAACAGCTCTTGGCCCTGAAACTCTAAACATTTGTGGACTGTGCCAGTTTTCTCTTGTTCAGATGAGCATAGCAACTTTAAAATGCATTTAGTATAATAAGAATTCTTTTGCTGCCAGAAGTAACAAAAATAGCAGCAAGGTGGAGTTGTGGTAACACATCATTTGGATCAGTGAATTCCAGGACAAAGAGTTTCGACTCTTTGTAAAAAGAAATCATAACTTCTCAGTCAGGGCTTTTTTTGCTCTTTTTTAATTTATTTTTTTTATTTTTGACTCTGGTCGATATGAACTGTTAGTATGTGGTAACTATCCCGGTCCTATCTGAGTTTAGGGATCCACCCTCCATTAGCAACGTATGTCCCCTCCCTGAAGCAGCAAATAACCCAGAACCAGATGGAGCGCAAAGCCTGCTCTGTCGAGGGCTGCGTGGGCTGACTGCTGCTGGTTGATGTGGCTGCTACTGCATGAAACAATTCCCTTTGTCCCTCTGAATCTGGCAGCAGGTGAAAAGAGAGAGCTCTTAATATATGTTGGTCAGTCAAACCACTGTTTTCTGTAATCACTGAGGAAATAAGGTATTTCATAAGCCATGTCTGATAGACAAGCTGTTAGTGGGGTAATTCCTGGCTAGGACAGGCTTCCCCTCACAACACAGATGCTTTAATCTCTAGTGATTCGTTGGTTTTGACAGGTTACGAATGCTCATGCTTCTATCACAAGCATTCCTCTATCTAAAAGGAAGGAGGAGGAAATATCTACCATGGGCACATTACTATGGACTATGCAGCTTCCTGTCCCTTCTTCTGCATTAACAGCATTAGGTATTTAAGTCCAAGCAAGACCCTGGACTTAATGAATCATTGGTTCAACATGTGACCCACGTCAATTCAGGTAAGCTCCTGGAATGATAGTGCTCTCATGGTACAAGGTTGAGTTTTAAAACTTACTATGCAAATATCTAACATAAAATCAAAGTAAGCTCTCAGTAATGTGTTTGTATGCTGATTTTGGTAGTGTAGGTTGAAGTTCTACTACACTATTAAACAGTGATTTTTACTCATTTGCAGGCTGAGATCCCCAAGTTCTTTTCCTAGAAGAATAATTTTTAATGGATGGAGCTGTAATATGTAAACCTGAGAAGAAGCACTGCTTGTCACTGTAAAGTTCGGATAAGAACACAGTTGAAATGTCTTATTTTATGCCAGGATCATACTGCTAGCTGAAAAGCAATTACCTGCCATCAAATATGTCAATGCAAATTTTTGTCAGAATGCCAATAACTGAAGCTTTTACCTTCTGCAGCGAGCATTTGTTCTCATAGTCTTAACTTGTGATAGAAAGTGCCCTTCTGAAGGTTTACCTGCGTGTTTGGAGGGGTTACTCTTAGAATGCAAATTTTCTCCGTTATTCTTAAGCACTGTATGTCTCACAGTGTCCCTCAGGCCCAAGCACTGAAGACTCAATCAGGATTGTCAAAGCTCAAGGCTCTCTAACCACTGGCTGTAACATTCATCTACAGATTGCCCAGTGAAGCCATTAACTCATTTGGCTTGACCTATTGACAGTATATACCACAGCTGGTTTACTGGAGGCAAGAACACATTGTTTACCCTGGTCTGGGGATTACCTAAGAAGAAAACGGGAAACGTATTCTGAATGCTGGAAAAATCTTTTATTCACGGCCACAGCAGGCCAAACAAGATGGTTTCTTGTCTCTTCCTTCTTCTCCAGACTGGCAGCTACCCTATGCCCACACAAATATTCCCCAGACATGACTCAACAGAGCTGCAGTCGGTGTAAATACAGAGAAAGGAAGTAGTGCTTACTATTCTGTCATCCTGTGATGATGTTATGTAAGGAATGTGCCTTAATTATGCTCAAAAAAAACCTGCCTGACTTGCTGTTAATATAGTAGTATGGTGTCAATCTGCAGGAAGGGGGAAGGGCAAAGAAAGAATCTCCAGATGCATATCTAAACCTGATCTGAGGGAAGCAAAATCATGTGCAATGGCCTTTTTGGAGGTGCTACAGCACTAGTAACTGTACATAGAGCATTGAAGGAAAAACAGAAGGGCAAATGCTCTCCTAAAGCTGGGAAAGCAAAGGAGAAAGAGTTCAAACCTCAATTTTAACAGCATTCATTTACAGGAATACAAGTTTCTGCAGTGAAGGAGACTTTGGAGGACTCTTTCAGGGTCTTTTGAGTTTGAAAACAGACTGAAAACCCTCAAGGTCCTATTTTTGTCTCCTACAGCAGAGTCATGGCTTTCACCATCAGTTCAGATCTGAACTGATCACAGTGGCTGATGACTGAAGCTCCTTTAAGATGTATCAGTCCTGCAGACCTTTGCTGGCTTTTGTTTTAGTGTTCAGTATTGATTTCACATAGTAATTCTTTCTACTGATTTCTGCTTTTTATTCTTAATTAAAAATAACAGCTACAGAGAACCCCCGGTAATCTGCAGACAGTCTTCAGCACCTTGGGTTGTTAGGCAACAGGATAACTAAACCAGTAAAAATGTTCTGAAAACTTACCTCAGCCAAATACGTGACCATACTCAAAGTAATATCAGCAAATGCTTCATGAAGGTAGCGGCAAACCACATTTACCCAGGTAGCACAGTCTCTTGTATAGCTGTGTGTTTTATAAAGGGTCATGACATGGGCAAGATTTGATAGCTTGGGGTTCTTCTCCTCCAGACAAACCTAATTAAATAGAAATGTCAAAACACATTAATAACAAGGCAACTGCATTTACAGGGTTAGAGGATGTACGAAACAGTAAATAACTGATACCTGAGCAATCCTTTCGGCTATATCTTTACAAAACTGGTTTGGGTTGTCAAAATGCTGAATTAAGTGGGGCAGGAGACACAAAACATTCAGTGGAAATCCTAGAAAAAGGAAAATAGAGGATAAAATTTGTCTTTCGGACAAGAGCCAAAGTGGTCTTCAACTTGGTGTTTTGTGGGAGGTCACAGTTTCAATATTACATTAGCTGTAAACTCACACAGACTCTGTAAGGTTGTTCACGCCACTGGCCATGCTACCACCCCACTCTCCCAAACAGGCCTTAATTTGAAAATCCAGAATATCATTTAGGCAACACTGACGTTAAAAAGCACAAACCTGTTTCTGCAAACACTACTACATAAACAGGTATTTACAGGGTAAAATATCTCACAAAAATATGTATTTTATTTCTTTTAAGGAGTATGTTTATCTTTCCCACTTAACTGGCTTTTTGACAATATTAAACTCATGACATTTTCATCATTGCTGCTAAAACACAAAAAGAAATTCAGTGAGTATTGATAAATGAGCAACTGTTTTGGTTAGGCTGCCAGGCATAGCTCCCATTGTTTTCTACTGTCCGAGTTAATAATAGTAATAATAAATCAAAATTTTGCTATAACTGGTCAAATGGTACTACTCAAATGGGTGTTATTGAAGCTAGAACATGGCTCCTTCATCAAGTGCCAGCTGCTGTCTTTGGCGTAAAGGCTCTGTCTGGAGCTGCGATGCAGCTCTTCTGCACCAACTCATAGCTCAAGGCAGCTTATGAAATACAGGCAGCAACTGCAACGAGGAGCTATAACAAAAGCTGCTCCATTTCAGGTGAGAGCTCAGAAGTCAAAAAACTGTATCTGAACACAATCTGGTTTTTGAAAAGAAAAAATATGATCTACGAAAATAACTTTCTAACCATTCATTCCCTCTCATTCTACACAATTAAACAAGTTGCCTAAGTTAGGAGCGTAATTTCCCTAGGCTCAGGGAAAAGAAAAGATATCTCCAGATGGTAGTGTCACAGTTCATGTGTGAATTGCCCAGCTGAAGTCTGGAACACAGGCACCACACAGGTGCTTAGAGATGGGCAGGCTAGTCAGGGCATTCGTCCACTTACTCTCTGTCTACGCTTATTATGACTTAGTTGTGAAACCTTCACAGTTGTCTTAATATCTGTTTTAATATTAGTTTAATATTAGTTGTGCCAGTATCTATGTTTCTGACTGAAACAGAGGAGTTAAAATCTGAAGCAATACAGAAACTTTCTTCAAGAAATATAATTAAGAAGTTGTCACAACCTCAGCTAAATAATTGGAAATTTCAAAACATTATCTTATTTCCTTATAACCCAGGCCTCTCTCATCATTCACTAATGTGCTATTGTAGTTTATCTAAAAAGTGTACAAGAGTTTTTGCAATTTACGTTTCTAGGGAAAATCCCATAAAGCACTAACTTAAAATCAAGTAATTTGAAATATTCTTAAAATAATTCTATGGAAAAAATGGGCAAAGTATCTCCTCACACGTTTACTTTGTCAGCACTCAGAAAATTTAAATGCTGCTACGAAATGACTTGTGAAATAACACATGACCACTCTCTTCCAAATCCTTATTGTCCAATAGCTTCACTTTTCAGAAACGTGTTATGTTGCTATGAAATTTCCAAAAAGCCCAGCTAGCTCAAAGCGAAATTACATCGTGCTGTATTAGAAGGGAAAGAAAAAGTGCCATTTTTTGTTTTGCCCAGATACCCTAACGAGGTCTGTCACCAAATGTCAAAGCAATGTTAACTGAAAGAGAGGAAAGTATACTTGGTTCTACCTATAGCTTGAGAAGAATCCACCATGGATATTCGAGACACCGGTGTCAGCAAACTAAAGAGCTGTAGTGTGAGATCAGTGGTAGTAAGAGAGGTGAATCCTTTTAGGAGCAGCTGCTGAAGCCCTGAGAAATCTGCCCATTTCAGCTGTCCTTGCAACTTCTCTAACTTCTCCCGGTTTTCAGCTTTATCTAGTGGTAAATGAGCCAGCAGTTTATTCAGTAATCGCAAAGCCATTAGATACTCAAACTCAAAATCTGATTCCATCAAAGCCACAGCAACCCAGAAGATGGTGGCCAGTAGGTTGGTTGGATTGTTAATATGGGACGGGTCGGTGAGACTGTCCTTTAGAGAAGATGAACTTCTTGTTTTAGAGGATAGGCCTTGTTGGGTGCACGCCTGAATTCTGTCTAGTGTGGCACTGCGTGGTGGGTCCGACGACTTGTCCACATCTCCAAACTTTTTGGGTACAGAGAAGCTCCTCTGGTGCCTGCTTCGTTCAGCAGTGGCTGTGTTACCACTTGCAGGATTCACATTCAGTTGTCCCGTGCTCTTCCGGTTTGCAGTTAGTTTGGTGCTTGATGATAAATCTGGTGAAGATGAACTGAAACAAAAATATGTAACATACATTGCCATGTGTGAATGCTCAGCTTGAAACTTGTACATAATGGATTCAAGTTATGTATTTATCAGATTGTAAATAAATATTTAAATAGGAAAAGTAAAACACCACACTGTCTATTGCAGCCTGTCTTTTTTTCCAGAAGTGCCCACAGGTATGACTGAAGTTCACGTGGTACTACACCAAACCAGAGTAGGATAGCCTACAGTGTAGACAGGTAAGAACAATATGGGGATAAGAGATACAGAGCTGTGAAGTGACTTGTGAAAATGCCCATATAGTAGGGCAGTGGAAGATGTGAAAAGAATTTTGATTTTTAAAATGCCCTCATCCATGGAACAGACTCAGAACTTGGCACAGCTGGCGGGCAAAAGGCACAATGGCTTGCTGGCTAATGTGAGAATTGTGGGCAGAAAAACCAGCATATTTTAAGCACTACCACAGATATGCCACATTATCCTCAAGAAACCTGTTATGTGGCTCCCTAGGTTCTGGCTAGTACAGGCCCTTTAGAAACCTTGTCATTGCATCTTCCCGTGCCTATATTCTAGGATGGTTTGCAGAAAGCAGGAGTGTTTCGATTTCAGTGCTTGAAGCCTCCTCACGGACTATAACGTCATGATCTAGACAATCCTTACCAATTATCTGTACGGATGAATATGCTGTGTTGATACATGCAAGAGAAGTTTGTTCTGGAGAACAGCTAATTCCTGACTCTTTGGTCGCAATTCCTACCTCAAATACTGCGAGTTCCCACTGTCTATAGTATTTGAAGAGAATCTTATGGAACCAATAGTGTCAGGGTAAAGAATATTGCATCCCACTGTTTTCTGGAGTGTTTCTTATTTTCTGATTCATATCACTTTTTCCTGAAATGTGCATTAAATAAAGATAAATAGCTCTTGGTTTAGAAAGTAGAAGCTGTATTTCCCCACCTCTACTCTGTCACAAGGCAATACTCGTGTTCTGCCATTGCAGTATAATACACAACACCCTGCCTACTAGGGTCAGAAATGACAGCCCTTGTTTTTTTTTGTTCTGAATGGAAAGAGTGGTAACTTATGGACATTTTAAAAAATGTTTCTCATTCTGTTGTTGCTGTCAGGAGTCAGATAGACATTAACCTCCCTCAGTACTGTCAACAGCTGTGTTACAGAAGCAGCCTGCATTTTCTCTCCACGTACAAAGATCTACTTTAAGGCCATGGGTTTCACAAAAAAGGTCTGCACACCGTACAGGGTTATGTAGACATGAAAGAACATGTTCCCAATGTTATTGAGGAGAACAGACCACGATCATTTACTTCTTGTGGAGTTCTTTGCCTGAGAATGACAGGTTATATGAAAACAACAGTACAAAAAAAGTGCTTCTTCCCAGATATTGTTTCAAGTACATGGTACAAAGATGCAAAAAATACAGTATTTTTAAAGGATGTTGAAGTAAGTTATAATCAAGTAGCAGCAAGGCAGAATTTACAATGCTTAGTAAAGTTCCATTAGTGGAAAAAAATCTTACCGTGATAATACCGTCAAAAGATCACTGTTCTTCAAACAGTCAGACAGATTATCCACAGCAGCTTCCAAAGTAAGTAATGCTTCCATTACATACCCCTATGAATACATGAGATTAACCATTTTAACAAAGACATTCAAAACAGTGAACATTTAAAAATCTTCAGTTCATAAAAGGAATACCGAAATCCTCTGTCATTCATATTGATGCCACTGCCCTGAACATGAAAATGGCACTACAACTATGTTTTATTTTCTGCCTCCGAATGATCTCTGAAGGTGTGCAAAAAGGGCACATACCTCATCAGGGGACTGGTAATGGCACACAGAACCTCTTACTTGCAGGTCACTGATATAAATTCTGCACAAGCAGTTGTGACAGAATATTACTGTCATCTTGTGGCAGTTTCATTACCTAAGTAAAATACGGAGGTGATGTCTATTTTTTATAAAGAACTAGCAGGTCTCTTTATTAAGTCTTGACTGTCACAATAAATAGTCTGTGATTGTAAAATTTCAGTCTGTTTATCCAAACCAAGTTCACTAAGAGAGGACCGGATCAAATTAGGTCAGCGGTAAATTCTGTGTTGTTACAGATAGTGTGGACTTCTTCATTCCAAAAGATGATAACATTTGAGAAATGCGGTGGTGTCTACTTCACGTTGTCAGATTACATCAGCAGATAGGATGATGGGTTCCTTAAGCGCAAATTAATGATGTGGAAAGGGAAAACATGATCATCGTGAAGATTCCATTTTGAGTGACATTTACCAGATGCTTTCTATTTGTTCTTTTAGAGCTATGTAAGACTGTAACAGCCTGACAAAGGCTTTGATAAGGTACATATGGATTCAGTAAACTCAGAACTAAATTTTTCTAAGGCCACATTCGACTTTCTATTGCTTGACTCCAGAAAACTCTGTTAAAATGGTAATTTAAAAATAAGTATACATGAAATCAACAGTACTAAGAATTATGTACACATGTATACCTGAATCTCATCTCCATGCTCTCCAATAACTTCCACCAATCTTGACAGGAGGTCAGACAACGCATGTGCAGAAAGGGGCTGCTTTAGGGCCCTGAATATCTGGAAAGAGCGACCTGCATAATGTCTTGAAGAGCTTGAAAGAGCTGTTTGTAAAGCAACTTCACTCAGATGCTGCTCCAAATGAAAACCTAAGCAGAAGAAGAGTATGTCATGTTTTAATTTTTTTTTAATGGCAGAGTTTACAGTAGGTCATAAACAGACTGAAACAACTCTGGGGAGCATATGCACTGTAGTGTATCCTGCAAACCCTGTGAGAAATGGAGATGCAGAAATGTCTGTGCTTGGGAGAATTTCTGAGTCTGCAAATGTTTGTCAGGAAAAACCTGAAGTTCTTAATCTGATTTATTTTTTTTGTACAATTCCTGGACAAACTTTCAAGCCATAAACTGTTCTTGCTGGCAGCAACACAGTAACTTCTGAACACTGCCAAAATTAAAGCCAAGCTGAATTAGGAGTCTTTCTATTAGCTTCAGAAGGTTTTGGATAAGATCTTAACTATAAATACCGGTGCTGCATTCATTCTGCTTTGATCTTGGAAGATATTTAATTAGTGACTGTGTTGGTTTTCAAAATACAATCAGTGTATTTCCTAAGCTCTAAAACCACAATAAATTATAACTAAACTTTTGTTGCCAGAAGAAGTTTAACAAAGCACATTTATTTAGTAACTGTGTTGTATTTAACCAGCAGGACACAGAAGAGCTTTTATCTGGTAGAATTAATCAAAAGGCTTTCTAACAACAGCTATGAAGACATGTTCAATTTAACATTCAGCCACAGTCCAATCTATCTAACGTGGTTTTTTTAAAGCCCTTCTTTCATGTGTCACACATCCTTGTTGAGACATACAGTATGTTGTGCTTCTGAATAAGCAGATGTACTAAGTCATGGGATAAACATTCAATGTGACTTTGAGGAAATATTCTTTTAGTTATGAAATGAAAAAAAAATTACTACCTGACTTGGAATCTTTAAAAACAGATACAACATGACGCAGAAAATTAGTAAGCTGTTCAGCACTCTTGGTGTTCTGATTCTTGGGTGTGATATCCTCATGGCACCAAAGTGGACCATATGCCCTTAAAGAAATAGATAACAAAGTGCAAAATTTCTTTTGAGTTACCTGAAATAAATGTAATCAGTTAAGAGATAAACTGTAATAGCCATTAGATATTTCCAGGGCCATAGCCTGGAAAACACAATCATTGCAACTGAGCAGAATTTTATGAGTAAAATACAAAAAAATAAATATTCTTATACAGTATTTAAAAAAACCCTCTCTTTTAAAATATAAGATATGCTATTTAGAGAGCAGCATAACAAATCCCTGTTCTTTAACACTGCATCTAGGATCTGCTGGCTGTAGTTGGTAGTTAGTATTAGTTTCACCATGGGTTTTCACTATGCCCTGTATACTTCCTATATATACCTATATACTATATATACACCTATATACTATATATACTTACTATATTTTGTAATAACAAAACTGTCTTCTTCCATTAGTTCATAACACTACCAGTCAACTAACATTTTTTTCTGTCAGGCAAGATTTTTTTCCGTCGGTCCCAACACTGTAGTGCTTTTAAGTACCTACCTACTTCTGTAAGTATCAATGAAAGAGGAATAGAAGTCTGTAATTACTACGAAAGCTCAGTCATACTCCTTTGAGTCTTTTAAGTTGCTACAGAGGACTGTAGAGAAGACATGAAAGTATACATTTCGAGTATGAACATATCCTCTGCTTATCTCCATTACCTGGTTGTCAGAAACTCAATTAATTTGTTTGCTTTCTCATCTGTTTCAGCAGCAGTGTCCATGTCCTCAACCTCTTGTGTAATCTGTGGGAGATTTCCACTGCTGCCTCCCAGACTGATACTGGAGGAGGTGGAGCTGGAGCTCAAGCCGGAGTCTGGCACCGGAGACGACTGGTATTCCCGCAGAAAGTCAAAGCCACCTGCCAGCCAAAAGGGAGGAGATAAAGATGGAATGCACTATTGGGCCAGCATTACAGCATGCAGCAGAAGCTTTCAAACGGGAAACATGGGGAAAATGCAGAACACAGGCCTCTAACGTCAGTGGAAGTGAAAATGGCACTGTGTTTCTAAATGTGCAGAATCCAATATAAAATGAAAAATCAAAATCAAAGTGGTTGGTTTTTTTTGGTTTGGTTTTTTTTTTTGTTTGTTTGTTTGTTTTGTTGGTTTTTTTTCTTGGTTTTTTGTTTTTTTTTTTGACTTAACAAGGGCTACAGTACTTGAAAACCAGATGTTCCAGGGCATTTTACATTCAGAAGTCTGACTTTTTGTAAAGTGAATTCTGAAGTTGGCTAAGTGCATGCAAAGTTAGCTCGCTTCTCTGGGCTAGTCTGATGAGGAAAAAGCCTCTGCAGCATGGAACTTTTAGGACAGTGATGCTGTCCTAATTTTACAAATGTAATGGAAAACAAGACACAAATGTTTAAAGCTTCTGTTCAATACCTTCAGTAAGTGTAAACACTGGAATACTCATACTAAATATTTTCAGCATTAAGATTAAACATCTGAGTAAGAGTTCCGCTAGTTCCAAAGCTTGCCACCCAACTTCAGAACTGAAATTAGAAACTAAGACCTCTTTACTTAAGGTTAGATGGCTACTCATATTAGGCTGTATTTACAATAGAAAAACTGGCCTTGCAGGAGGGCTGGGAGCAGGAGGGTCCTCTCTACTGATTAAATCCACTGCAGGTCAGGAGACTCTTAATTTAGTTGCCTGACATTATCTGGAACAAACTTAAGCTGAAGTATTTTCAGTTGGGATTCTTTGCTATACCTACTTACCCACACTACTCCCATAGTATTAGCTGCTCAAAAAAGAATCCAAATACAAAATTTTGATAATTTGGTGGACTTAAGAGGCCCAGACACAGGGTACCAATTATGTTTTTCAGATACAGGAACGAAAACAGTCTTTCATTTTGGCAGAAAAGCAGTAATATAATTTTCATGTAAGAATTTTATGCTGTGTTTAACAATTCATGGACATGCACTGAAAAGAGATCAACACAACTCAAGATAGGAAATTCACGTGTGAGGTAGTTTTGCACAAATGTTATTCAGAATGAAACCTCAATGGCCAAACTAATTCATTAATCTGAAATATCTGTCCCTTCTTATTTTTTTTAAATTTATCTTTTTTTGTGCCTCATAAAAAGATAATCAGTTGTCAAGTAATGTTCTTTATAAAGCCAAACTATTTACTACTTTTATTTATATTCCTGAAGAACCACAGAAATGTCACTGATTTGATAATCTTTCCTTTTCATTTCTCACTGCATGGTAAAGTTCCTCACCCTCTCACAGACAACTAACCCTCCCTCTGTAACTCCACACCGGTTCTGTGATTTCTTCAAATCTCAACTCTACACTTGCTTTTAGTAATATTGCATAATGGTAAATCTATCTAGCAGCTTTCTACAAACTGTTCTAAATCAAGTCCTTAAAAACAGGTAATTTGCTAAAAGTTAACAGGACACCCATCTCAGCATAGGTCAGAAGCAAGCCTCCTAATGCAGAAACAGATTTCAGGACAGAAATGAAATGTATCTGTGAGAGGGTGTCTTATCACGTGAAATTTGTCTTAATGGAAAATCTGAGCTGCACATTCTTGCTGCTCTTCTTGTGTTGGAATTATTCATTTCTTTTGAAGGTTGAAGAGTGATTGACCTCATTTAAAGTAGTCCTGGCTCCCTGAGGGGGATGTTAGGAAGTTATTAGCCACATTCATGTTTAAAATTCAACATTATATATTTTGCCTTATCAGATAACTTTCTCATCATCATGAAAAGTTATCTAATAATAATTTGGGTGCATCTCTAGGGTAGTTCACATGGAATTAATATTAATGGGAACTGGTCATATTTGCCAGTTCACTACTTTAATTTATCAAAACTGTTATATTTTAGGGAAGTAACCTTGACATCCTACTTTCAAAACCCTCATGATATAATGGAATTTTATTTTCTTTTTTTGCTTTATTACCTGTATAAAGATACTCAGGTAAGTATGCTGGTTGCACTGTTAGAGTCTTGATCTCATTCATCTCTCTGGTCTGAAGAAGCACTGATGCAATGGCTTGATAGTTGCTATTGCAAGACAATGCAATCAAAAGATGAAGCAGTAACTTTTTACTGTGTTCAAAGACCTCAGGGCGGTAATGGTCAAGACCTAAAAGAAAAGGTTACAGCAATCACTGAACATGAAGTAACTTGTTTATTAACAAGTTCACATTCCAGAAATAGCAAAAATTCCAAGGCAGTTCATGGCATCAGTGCAAACAAACAGGAGATGTAGTATTTCAGAGACAATTACTAGTGTTTTCACTCAAATGTATCTATATGCTGAGGTGTTTTCTGTGGTTTGTGGGGTACAGTTTGGGTTTTTTTTTGTGTTGTTTTCTGTTTGTTTGTTTTGTTGTGCTTTTTTTTCTGGGTTGATGGTTGGATGTGGTGATCTCAGAGGTCTTTTCCTACTGTGACAATTCTATGATTCTATGACGTATTTCGTTCCAGACTCAGGTCCCATACGGGAGGTAAAAAACAATACACGGCAATAAAACTTTATGCATTCTGTCTCACTGCACTGTTAATTTTAACACAACCTGAATAATTAAAAATTTACAAATATGAAAGAAACAGACATTCGTAAAATAAACTGCACTCTGTGGAAGTAGGGTTTTTTTATTCTCTTTCAGTATCTTCCAGGATATTTAAAAATACTTTCTTCCATTTAGAAGCAGTTTCAGTGCTGAAAAATTGAACTGTTTTATTCTTCAGCAACTGTCTTCTCAGTTGCTCAGAATATATTAATTCTTCTTTTAAAAGCAGCTTCTTCATTAATCTAAGTGGCAGCAGCCAACAGGTCTTTCAAGTCAAGTGTTTTCTAATATACTCCAGTCACTCTGGTTGTTGTCTGGCCTGCAAAAATGAAGTCGTTCATACTGCCACAGTTTGAACAATGTGTCTTTCGCTCCTATGGGCAGGCCTTTGGAGGCACTGTGTCTTACCCATCTGCCCATAGCCTCCTCCAAAAAAACCATGGCCAACCTGCCCACCTCTTTTTTCAGCTTCTTCAGTTTCTGTTCCTATTCACCTTTCTCGATTTCCTTCCACCTGCCAGGAGATAATGAATCAATCCTACTCGGTTCTAACATACACTGAAAAGGATATAAGAAATTCTTTTAGTTGAAAATAAATTCTAAATTGGCAGCACTTGGGACTGAAATCCTGTTAAACCCTAGGGCTATATCAAAGTATTGCCATAGATATGCTATGAAGTGAGAAGGAGAGTTCAGTCTTTGTGCTTGTCCAGTGCTGGACCTTTCTTTAACTTGGAAGAATTCCTGAGAGGGTAAAGTTCTGTGATGTGGACACATTTCCACGGAAAAGGAGTCAGCTGCTCAACTCATTTCACACTGGTTGCAAGAGTTTTTAAACAGCAGTGATTTTCATGCACCATGCACTGAGACAGGTAGGTTCACATCAGCTGTCTGCTTCTCCACTGCCAGTACTACAAATCATCCAGTGGCCTATTAAACACATACATTGAAAAATTACTTCATTTTAGTATTTTCTCACACCTTCCAAAAAGTGGAAGGATACACCCTCTCCAGCTAGCAGTTTCTCTCTACCAGTTTCCAACTTCCTTTTTGGTCAGATGCATCTGCCTGCTCACAGTCTAACAAGAAACACTTCATTTTCAGTCACATCTATACCTTTGGCTAACGTGTAGCATAAACTCCTTAGGCTATCACAACACAGCTCTACTACAAAATATAAAAAAATTCCACAGGAGGTATAACAACTCTAGAGAAACTGAACTTGAAGCCTGGAAGCTGTGATCACATTTTAGTTACCACTAAACCAGCTACATTTCGCTTTACTTTCACATTTGAGAACTGGGAGTTCTTAACCAACGGACTGTGTCAAAGGTATTTACAAATTTCTATTTATTTATTTCTTACAAAAAATTGTAATGTTGAAACATTATTCCATGAACAAATCAGTAAAGATATTTTTATAATGCATTACTAATATCCTAACTCTGTTTCTGCATATGTTTATTTGCATGGCTCCCTGATGGCTCCTTAAAGTTATCTTAACTGAAGTGGCTACGCTGCTGCATACTACTCCTGTCTTAAGTTATTAATTTATTCTTGTGAGAATTCCTAACGGTAAGCACCAGTTTTCTCACATTTGTATTGGGTTTGGGTAAGATGGAGTTAACGTTCCCCAGAGCAGCTCTTATGATGCTGTGCTTTGTATTGGGAGGCAGATAAGATGCCAGTGTTGTGGCTGCTGCTGAGCAGCACTCACACAACACCAAGGCTGGCTTTCCAACATCTTCCCCTGCTCAGTGAGATGGGGTGGGCAAGATCTTGGGAAGGGACACAGTCAGGATTGCTGACCCAAACTGACCAAAGAGATATTCTATACCATATAATGTCAGCTCAAGTATAAAAGGGAGAGAAAGGAGGAGGAGGATGGGATCATCCCGTCCAGCAATCGCTACGCGTACCAGAGCCCTGCTTCCTGGCAAAGGCCAGACATCGCCTGTTGATGGGAAGTAGAGAATAAAATCTTGTTTTGCTTTGCTTTGTGCACATGGCTTGCTTTTTGCCTTTTCCTATTAAACTGCCTTTATCGTACCCCATGGGCTCTTCCCAGCTTATTCTCTCCCCCCTTGTCATGCTGGGGGGAGTGATAGAGCGACCTGGCGCTCAGCCAAGGTCAACCCACCACAGTTACAAATCACACTAAAGACATTGTTTGATCAGTTAATAGTTACTGATTTTATCTGTACACTTACCCAGTTGTCTTTCAGCTCCCTCAGACATTTAGAAAGTTCACAGCAATATACAAAAAATAAAAAATTGTTACTGGCAGCCACAAAATAGATTTAATTTTTAAGTAAAGAATGTATGTGAAATGTGATATTGAAATTGACTCTTGAGGTTCCATCCAATGTAGTCCTGTGTTTGATTAGAAGTTTGTTGAAATCAATGCACTAATATACAAAACTAGAGTATCTGATGAGTGTGCATTTTCAAAAAAAGTCTATTTCATAAAACTATTTCAAACAGAACAGTCGGTAACAGAGTAGCAGAAAAGGAGAATGCCGCATCTTCTTCAACTATATACTGAAGCATATCACATATTCTACTACTGTGCTGTAACCTCCCAATTTAATCTTCTTTGCCCACTAAACAACGGACCTCCCAGATTGCCAGTGAATAATCTTAGGAGTAAATGTGGTGGATGAGAAGTGGACTGTGATCTTCAGTTATAATAAATTTATTTCACAAGCTGTGTTTATTTGTGAAAACTATTATTTACCAACCCTGAAATTTGGTGAATGGCTTCCTGATGCTAAATACTCATGTGCTAAAAAATTAAGCCACTCACTTTTTATAATGTTAAGTGGCAGGATAAGGAAAACATCCAGCTGAACTGTGTCATGGACAGACACAGCAGTGGGGAAAAAGTAGTACCTCTATGCTCAGGTATACAAGGGAAGCTACTGATGATAAAGTATTCCTTTAGCAGTGAAATTCATGAAGCTTGCTATCCAGTGGTCTGTGTCCTACCTTCATTGTCTCTGCAGTACAGTAATCTTGGCTCTCTTACATTATTTTTACAAAGGCAGCAGACAGCACTGGTGTGTGTATAGTCCAGGTCTAAAGCATGTGCTAACTGCCCAGCTGTCCACCACAAACCAGAATGTACAAAGGCTGACCTTTTCCTACTTTTCTCATGAGGGGTGTGGGGGAGATAAAGGGGTTTTAGAGATACTTTAGGAAGTCTGTCGTTTTCAAATTTCTACCCGCCTCTCAAATCTGGGGGAGATTGGCCAAAATATTCAAAAGCCTCAAAGTTTTGTGACTGATTCACAGACTTGTAATTGCCTCATGCCTTTTTTTCTTTTATTCCTTCAGGAAATCATAATTAAACATATATAATAAACAGCAAAACTAAACTAAAAGAACAAGAGTACATTTATTTCTTGTTGTATCAGTCTTACCTAAAAAGAGAGCATGTAGCAATAAAGGGAGGTGAAGAGCCCAATCTTCTCTCACACTGTGATCCACTACCATCTCAGTCATGAAGATAACAGCAATATTGCACCTGGAAATTAAATTACAGTATCTGAAACCTCTAGAGATGGGAAAATAGTAATACAATGGCTATCTCCGAAGAAACAATCTCTACATTTTAAAATTTGTACTTTCTTCTCAATATGGTTAACACTGAAGCACCCTAGTTACAGTATTAAACAGGTAAGTACCCATTACTGAAAAGAACACTATTACTGTCAATACAAATTATATAAAAGAAGAATTTCAGAATATGCATAGCCTAGTTATAATACAAGATCAAGGAGGAAAACGTCCTCTGAGGCCACATAACCACAGAGGTTTGGGAAAGAGAAATTTTCATTTTCTCTTTTAGTTGTCTCTTCAGTTTGATTCTTCTCAGAAAGCGATGTCCTACATTGTAAACAGCCTTTCTGGCAGAAATCTAGTAGAACTGCATTGCATGTTGATTTTAGCACTGGAAATCAGCAGAAATTTAAGGTATAATTTTCAGATGTTCTAAGTGGCAGGACAGTTGGATCAACCAGTAAGAGGAAGCATCTCACTGTTTGAAATGTCACGAGTGAGAAACTGCTCACCTATGAAGGGGTCCCCGGGGTGTGATGGTTTCTGGGAGGTAGTCCACAAGTGGTGCCCAACATCCTCCGTTGTAAGGCATGGGCAGGGGATGCGGTTGTTTGGTTTCAACAATATTCAATAACCAGCTTGTATATGGAGAAACAGGATCATCTGCATGGAAAAACATTAAAACAGAGTACAAAAAAACCCAAGTTTGGTTGCCCATTTTTGAGAAGTAACAAAATAAGAGTTTATGCTAACATATCAGTTCAGCTGTTTGGAATAGTGTGATAAGATGACATGAGGTTTGCAAATTCCTGTGTTCAATAACAAGTGATGCATTTTTAATCCCTCTTTCACGCTGCTGGAAATCAAACAGATTCCAGTCAGACAGTACTGAATGGCAGGAGCAGCAGCTGAATCCCTGCTGTCACTTAGCTTTGGATCCAGATCACAAAGCACCAAGCAACAGAGTTTTTCTTCAAAATGAGAGAAAAGTTCAGCCAACGAAGCTGCTGTCAGAAGCCATCTGCTGCAAGGAGACGCGTACCAGTGAGACATTCTTGCAACACCTCACCGGTGCCCTGCTGAGTGATGCTGCAAAGGCAGAAATTAAATGTCCTGAATCAGTAAGGAGGCATGCAGAACGCAAAAAACATCTTCAGGGTAATTTTCTTTCAACAGGCGTGAATTGCCTGTTGAATTTCTCAAAGATGTATTTAACTCTGCTTCAGTATGACAGCTGCTGTATGTTAATGAGCAGTAGGTATTTTTACTTCCACCTGTTTTTCTTCAATGATGTGAGTCAAAAGTTATTTCCACCACTGACTGTCTTCTCTCTGCTGCATCGCTTCGCTCATCTCTCCTGTATTTTGCTTCCTCTCATTCTTCTTGCTTTTCCCATTGGTCACTTTTTATTTCCCAGGTCTGGCAGTCTGAGATATACGGCCATGGAAAGTATCCTTTCCAGGCCTGTTCCTGATATATACCCAAACATCGTCCTTTGTGAAGTTTTAAGGAGAGCATTATCTTTTTCCTCTTTTGTGTTTTTTTTTTTTCTATTACTCTTTTGCATTTTAGGCAGGTTTGAAACTCTAGGCATTTTCCTTTTTTTTTTTTTTAACAGCATGTATCTGATGCTTGTTGGCTTTGCCAAGGGAAACAAAACTGTTTTGATGCCTACAAAAGTATTAGAGCTAGCTTCTTGTAATTCACATCACTTCTCGGTTTTGTCAAAATGTCTTCAGGTTTCCAGATCTTCAGAAGCCCTTCACTGAAGTAGCTGCTCCTCCAATGTTTACTAAACTACCAACTTTATCATTGCTATTCTTCAGAGTTAGTCTTCCAAGGAGCACTTTAGATCTTTAAGATTTAGACCTCTACTTATTTCTCTCATCCTCTGTTACAGATAAAGAAGACTAAACTGACCTAATAATGTAGCAAAGTATAGCATTTTCACATGTTCATCTTCTAAGGATTAACCAGATAATGTTTGCCAGATGCTTTTCACATAAAAAGCACTGTGCAGTCACTATTTATTACTACCAATTTAAGTGTTTCACATCATAAAACCACTTCATGAAGTCTACACTAAGAGCTAGCTCCTCAAGAAGCACTTTGCACCTTAACATACAATCTTTGCCTGAACAAAAGAGTTTCTGTGCTGTAGAGCTGTGTTCCCTATTTATATCCTCAGCAAGTAGACTGGAGAGGAGAAGCCATAGCACCAACTCCTTTGCAGCCTAGGCTGCCTGCCAGAGGGAGTAAGTGGCACATTCTTAATGGAGGTTGCATTATTTATCTTGTAGAATGACAAATGGTAAAAGAATGACTCTTTCTTTTTAGAGTTCTATATAAATATCAGTAGCTAAGGAAAATGTATTTCATTTTACACCTAGGTATTCTTATATTTGCGGAAGGAATCCTTGTGAGAAGCAAACCTTGTGTAAACATTCACAGTGCTATAAAGCTTGCAGGTAGAGGCAGGAAAAAAATCTGGGCACCAGCTTAAGGAGACATTCCAAAAGAGCAAAGAAAATGTCGGTATTTTTTAACCTTTTATTACTCTAAGCTCTTGTCAAAACCAGCTACTTGGAAAGAATGTTCTGATAATATAAACATTGTTCTGTTTTGGAAAATCAGATTAGCACTGGTGCTCCAATTAACAACTGCTGAAGAATTTTTAGTAGCTGCAGCAGTAGAAAGCCATAAGAAAAACAACAGAAGTGTACTAAAAAATACTGAGTTTACTATGTTGCACACTTTTTTGTGCATTTAAATACTGCAGTATGTACAGGATATTTTGTAAAAATTATGCTTCATAATTATGCAAAGTAGTTTTTGATATACATTAACTTATCCTATTGTGTTGTATTTGACAGTGTTTCCATATTTTGCAGAAGAGTACTGCCAAAAAAATACTTGGATTAAAGAATACATAAAATCTTTACTTTTTATGTCAAAATACTGCTCCAAAATCGTGTCCGTAGCACCAAAACAAGACTTTATGGCCTCTGTTTTATTTGATCTGGCTTAATTAAGCCAGAGATGAAAGTAAACAGGCAAAAGTCTTGCCTTTTCTGTATTTGGTTAGGGCTTAACTGAAATCTGTAGATTGGCTTCCTTACAGTTCATTCCAGAAATGAAGTCAAACCATCCAACTCCTAAAATCTACCCTGTCATTCAACAGTTGACAGAAATATCTTGGTTTTCTTTGGAATCTCGACTGAGCGTCAAGTATCCACTCATAGTCCATTTAGCAGAAACAGATAAAGAACTACAAGAGAGCTTCAGAGCTCTATCTTGTTCTCCCCTCTAACACACGTTTGCACAATTCAGCCAGAAACTGGTTGCAGATGGCAGAGAAAAGCTAAAACATCATTTTTGGAAACTCCTGAGTCTCTCCTTCAGGCTCATATAACAGCACTTGATTTGGAGAGAAATACTGGCAAGTACGCTCTTGGAAGTCTTTTGCCTTGCCATGTATGAAAGGTTCAGGGCGTTGCTGTCTGGAGGATTCTCTGCTGTGAAGTTCTGTGAAGTTCTCAGTACTCTGACTGAGTCCAGATTAAACTAAGGAAATAAATGAGATATGAAGGTAAAATAAGGACACTCCCTGTATGGTGATGTTACATTACTGTTTATACAGAACTTAACAAAGAGTCTCTACCAGTCATGAGAAAGTTTTCATTTCCCACCAAAACACCAGAAATTTCATCAAACTTAATAACAGAACTTACTTTTGTCATCATCGTAAGATCCTCCAGAGCTATTACTGTACCTTGACTCTAATCGGGTGTGTGCTCTGATTACGTTACTGAACCTTCAAATACAAGAAAAATCTTCATTAAAAACACTGACTGACATTAAACAGCTGGACTACATGCTTAACCTACAAAAAAAGCATTTCCTTAAGCATGCACTTTTATATGGCAGTAAACAGCAATGTGAATGTAATTCTGTTTCTTTCCACAAAAGAAGATTTTTGCAGCTAGATTCTGAGAAGTTCTAACAGTGCTCTGTACCATAAGCCCTTAAAATTTAAGCAGAGAGAAAATTCTCATGCTGCAAACGTGTGATTTTCTTGAAGCAAGAAACTGTGCTAAGGCTGAACTGAGATACAAACTGTTCACAGCCAGTATTTTGTCACAGCCCATGTTCGTGGGTAAAATTCTGGCAACCTGCTAAAGCAGCAACTGACTGAATAGTCCAAAGTCAAGCCTCTATAGCAATCAAGCAGCAAAAGCTGCAGCAGATCACACTTCAACAGAGTCATTCCTTCAACAGGAAAATCCAGCAACTGCCAGAGCAGAGGAGTTAAGGGATACGAGAGTCCAAACAAGCTGTCCTCAAATCTGCCACAAATCTGTTAACTTTTACTGGTGATGTCCTTTGGCTTCCTCCACTTCTTTGGGCTGTCAGCGTAATCAGGTCTGAAGTGGAGTGAGAGGAGCCATACTGGAGGCTCACATACTAGTGATGATGTAAAAGCATCATCGTTTCTGTAAAGCTAGGAAATTAATTACAAATAACCATGTTAAAACAACTATATCAAACAAAACAAGATTGAAGGTGTCTCATAAAGGCACAAGAAATTCACTGTGGAGGTGACAAAAGGGCATTTTAAGCCATCTTAATTATGCCACTTTCTGTCTTTCCAGTATCTGATTCTCCTATATGTTAATAAATCCCCATAACAGATGTCTACAAACTGACAATTACTGACATATTAATCTGGCATAAAAAAAGACAGAAGAAGGAAGTTAAGTAAAAAATTATCAAGAAATATGCAGAGATTAATTCTATCCTATATGAAACAAACGGAGAATACAGGTTATAAAAATTATTTGACAGCAAGTCATTTTACATCATATTGCACCAAGATGAAAACACAGATACCTTCTGATTAGCTTTGTATTATAAAAAATGCCCACATTTATGAAAATAGTTTATTTATAATCTATTATCTTCTGTAAACATTATTTAAAATGACACATGAAGTCAACATCAAGAGACATTCTAAGATTGACACACTGGTTTTGAAGTGCATCTGTTTACAGCTTTTAGGGTCTTTGATAATGTAAATGACAGCAAAGAATACAGGCAAATTATTTTACTTTTTTTTTTTTTTGATGAGACCTTCAGCAAGAACCAGAATATCAATATCAGAACTTTGTAATCTTCCTTTCATTGTTTATCATACAGTCTCTGTCAGACTCAAATGACAGAAACCTTTTTTTGGAATCACATTTAAAATTTACCTAAGACAAGAAACCCTGAAAACACAACTAGATTTGAAGTACAGTAGGTGATGGAGTTTGCTCAACTTATTGCAAATTAACTAAACAAAAATCTAATTTAAAACTATAGAGCAATAAACATTTATGTTAAGAATTATATAAAAAAAAAAATCCTGAGGAAAAATGATTTTATCTTCCTTTTAAGTACATTTCTAGTGCATATGCTGAAAACCATCCTTTAAAGTCAAATCTTCTTTACTACCAGTTAAAAACCTCACTTAGCTCTGAGTGTCATTTTCAATTTACTTTAGAATTAGCAGTCAGACATAACTAAGCTGACAAAATGCTACTCATGTTTATAACATGTAGAAGGCAAGCAATTCAAAAGGTTCTGAAGTACAGAAAAGTTTGCTCACATATTGTCTCTGTACCTCTAAGCCCTGAATCTATGGAAGGTGGGTTGGACTACTGATGTGATACTAGAGACTATCTGGAACAACAGACACTGTAATATTAATATGTACTAACTAATTAATGCTATTAAAAGACATTTGAAGTTCTCTTACAAAAATTAGATGGTTTCAGTGAGAGAAGAAATATAAATTTGTCTGTGTTTAATGATCTGATGGCCCTTAAGCTTTGCATTTATTAATCGATCATTTGTCACTAGGCACCGTAAGTTGCAAAAGATTAAATTGAGTATATGACTTCAAAGCAAAATATTTTACATAGCTTTCCTCTGTAAGACATTTTATCTAGACAAAAGAGGTGTCCTTTTAGTCATAGATACAGATCCGCATATTAAATTTGACTCATTGTCCATGAAATCAAAAGGTGTTATCAAACCTGATTTTTCATACAGATGTCAGTAGTCATTATTTAATTCACACATTTTATTTTCTTTCTCCTTTTTGGGTTATTCCTACAAAAGCATGATCTACTTAGCACAATTCATTCAATGCAGGTTTAATAGATGTTTTTCTACAATGTATTATTAAGTAACAGTCAAGAACCAGGATCATGTGAGTAGCTTTTTTAAAAAACCCTTACATATGTTCATTTTAAAATGGTTTTACTGGGATAATACCACTTAGACTCAGTGTGAGAATCAGAGAACCTCACAAAAATATGAAGAACTTTGCTCAACATCTTACCTAGGACAACACATACATTTTGGAGAAAAACAAAACACCACAAACCTTTCATCAGTCTCTTTCGCCATTCTGTTCTCTTCTACATCAGGAAAACTGTCTTGGCCAGCTACAACAGTGTTACTGCTAGAGGTGGTTCCTATATATGAGATGTCAATAAGAACAGCTGTTACATGCAGCAGACAGTATTTGCAAAGCATTAAAAAAGCCCATAACTTAATTATTTTTTAGCAGCCACAGTCAAAATGATCCCCTGCAAGCAGTTGCGCACATGACTGAACACTGTTACCGCTACAGAGCAGGAGCTGCTTGCATGGCTGAATGGTGTGAAGTTTATGTGCTTTGAGGGCTAGATTTACATAATGCTGCTCTTCCACTCCTTAAAATAAGCTCATTGTCAGGTGACATAACCTGTTTTTCAAGAATCTGGCAAACATTGACGGGGCTACATTTAGGATTGGTGTCTCTTAAGTATCTTTGACTACTACAGTTTGGGAATAGCGTTAGGCCTCTGAAAACACAAACTGTCACAGAGTTGAGGCTCTCAGTTTTAAGGAAACTGCTGTTTTGGTGTATGTGCTGTGATCACAGCACTAATGATGACTTCTGCTGAGAAACTAGCAGTAGAACCATGTACAACATGAGTTTTGAACGGCACCAAACATTGGTAACAGGCTATTAGAATAATTGAGAGAATTAAACATATGTTTACAAAGCATATACAACATTAGGAATCAAAAAGAATTGTAATTTAGATAGGCATCAAGGCCATGAAACTCGGACTTTATATATAGAGATAGATCTGAATGGATGCAAAGGTAAGAGATTGGGTTTTTTTCTGAGTTAAGGGCTCAAAAGAGCAGGAGAGCATAATTGAAAAGTATATTTAGGTCATACCAGAAGCTGCAGCTGAGGCTTTGTTACTGGCAGCGAAACGGTAAAATGGAGGATTATCGCAATGCTGGACTATTGGGTTCACTGGGTCGGTTTGCTGCAGCTCAAAAAGAAGTTCTTCCATTGTCTGAATAGTGTTATTGCGACATAGATATATCGCAACTTTTTTTATCTAGAGAAGAGAATAACAGTTATTAAACTCTGTCCAAAGTGAATCTCCAAAGAAATCAATGCATGTTACATTGCAATACTGAAAAGAACCCGAATGCAAATGTTACTCCTGGACAGAGATCACAATCACACAACTGCATTGATCTTGTTCATATAGAAATAAAACCGCTCACTTTGATATCAAGATCATTTCCTCAGCAGAGTGAATCTGTCATCTAATTACCCCAAAGTTTTTCTTTACCATCCACAAATGAGCTGTTTAAGTATATGACTTTACAACATACACATATAGAAACCCTACCTAGTTTTGTATTCAGCATTAAATCTGAATGACACTTCAGGGTCAGTTTGAGCATGTGATTTCCACTGAAGAGGAATCTCACTCTCTTGAATGGAGCAAACTTCCCATCTAGAAAGCCAGATCCACCCAAAACTTCACGCCTATATTTCCAACTGTGGTTGTTATGAAAGAGATAGCTGTAGTCACAAAGAACAAGCCAGGCTCTGAATAGCTACTTGTATCTCTAATCAAAGTAGGAGCACATGGAAGAAAGACAGAGCAATTCTCTACACCAACTTCATACATCTTGATTTGAAAAATCCTAGGGTATCATTTATAGAAATTCTGGGACTTCTGTAAATCTTTTAACAAGACCTCAAACCTAACTGTATTCACTGCAGCAATGTGGACTGTTGAGATACTGAGATCAGATTAGACTGAATTCTTGAGGAAAAGAAAACCTAAAGGCCATCAAAAGCAGACACTGTTTCTGGCTCAAAAACATATGATTCACAAGCTGCTGGAGCTAGGAGATCATATGGGTAAGAACCTCCCTGTGCTTGCCTTGTTTTTAAAGTTGTCTACAAACAGGTGCTTATAGTGGAGCGAATACACTGGACTGAACTGCCTGTTGGCTTCACCAAGTATTGCTGTTCTCATACTCATAAATACTTCCATTAAAATAACTTCCTGACTGCTTCTCTTTCCCTCTTTTTTCCCCCCTCTTCTTTTCTTTTTTCTAAAGTACAGAAAATGCACATATTCAAAGTCTCTTTTACTCTACTGTGCTAAAGAATTTCCAGGGACTTTCCAGATACAAATCCATCTCCCTTTTGAGGTTCATTTCTGGTGGCTCAGTGCCACTTCCAGCTTCTTTCACCCCAGAAGGGGTCACATTCACTACACTAAGCCTTTGCTGGAAAGGTTTCTGAACTGTAAATATTCTAAGAAAACTTTTAGTACATATATGAAAGAAAGGACAGCTCAGGATTTAGCACTGGAGCACAGAGAAAAAAATGTTTGAAAGAAGCGTAAGAGACAAAGCAATGAATTCAGCGCTGATTGAAAAGAAAATAACAAAAATGTAAGTCAGGCGTGTTTTTGGCTTGGACCGACAGGCAGAACAGATGGCTGAAGGCAGGAAGCAGCTGGTGACCGCCTTGGGGCACAGAGGGCTCCGAAAGGAGATGGGTAAACTGGCAATCTTGCAACTGCGTGGTCTTTTGAGCCCAGGTGAGCTGGAACTGTTCTGATAAGCTGTTTGAATTACCTTTATTTGCTAATGTGTAGGTGTTACCTACACGATAATGGAAGATAGATGTTTATGGTATCAGTAGTCTTGTGTAGTTAGCTGAGTAAGGTATGATTTCTTATCTGTAAACTCCAGGGCATTATCAAAACCCCGAGCAGTGTATTTTCCTACTCCAGACAAAGCTATCAGTTAAGGGGTGACTCATAAGCACAGTCAGGCTTCCTACAGAAGTTGAAAACTTTTTCACATTTTTCAAACATTTAACTCAACATTGTAAAACAAAGACTAACAGGGTGGCAGAAAACACAGGAACCTTGTCAGCTGCTGCCACTGCTACATCTAATGAAGACCTGATTGACTTATTAACAGCCACTGGAAGTCTGGGAGGGATAGAAGGAAAGTCCCACAGACAAAATACAAAATGCTGAGCAGCTGGAGATGCTGAAACAGAGTGGAATAAGAGGACTGTATTGTCCTGAAGGAGGGCAGGACTGTGAGAGCCAAGGCTTTGAAGCAGTGGGGTTTGAAAATAATTTAGGAATGAGACATATACTCAGAACAGGACTACTCCTTCCTCTTAGAAAAAAAGCTCCTATTCTCTTCTTCCATTGTCAGGAATACAACAGCCCTCTTTTGTCTCTTATCTCTGTGATTTCTACTTGTTTTCTGGCAACACAGCTCCTGATGGAGACCACCTTTCAGCCTGATCCCAAGTCTGTTAGAGATTGTAGGATCAGTCAGGTTGGAAAGAACCTGGGAAGTCTCTCATCTAACCTCCCACTCAAAGCGTGGTCAACACTGAATGGAGAGACTGTGTCACAGTTGATGGAAAGATCTTCATTACCGTCAGGATATTTGGGATCGACCCTTTTGTCTTCTTCTCATATCAACCCTCAGCTTGTTCTTACAGCAACTCCACTTTCAAATCTTTTGATTAGCTAAGCAACACTGACTTTGCATATATATGTGCACTGATTTGAGAATACAGAACAGTAACCCCTACAAATAAAATGAAACCAACAGGATATCTACGGTACAATAACATCTTGAAAATTTTTACTGTCTTCTATATTTTCTTTATTATGCATTGCAGTCATCATAAAAACTTGAAGCAAAGTATTATTTCAGCAACGGTAAATGAAGTATATTTGTGAGGCTTTTTAGATAAGTTTAATCATATTAATAGCAATTTCAAATTTATTTGAGAGAAATCAATAGGGAGAGACTAACTAATAAACCAGCATACTGTAATTGTGCTGGAAAATCTACTAAATTTAGATTCTGTTTCACCCAGCAACTGAGCAATAAGGAACATGGGAATGGGACTATCTTGCTTTTCTCAGACAGCCCTGATTTTATTTTAACTCAAATAATAACAATATCCTGACTTGCACATTGCAGGAACAGTTATATAATTAATGACAGCCGTGCAAAGGCAAACATTGATACGGTAAGTAGCTTATAAAGGTTAGCTATCTTGTGTCTCTCGAAGTGTCCCACAGAAAGCCTTAGTCTGCTAAAGGAGAAGAGAATGTAGCCTAAAAACCGCACACTTTTCTGAAGGAATACCTAAATTTTTACAACAAGGTAATAAGATCGAAGCAGGTTATGTCCTATTCCTGGTATGACATCCATTCTTTAAAGAACTTTCAAAATTTAACTCATAGCTTTGGAAATGTATTGATTACTGAGAAAAATCATAAGCGTTTATTATTTTTACTTCTCTTCATTTTTCATGTAAGTTATTTAACCTCTGAGTGGCCATTTTAATAAATGTATAAGTATATACATAAATTGCGTATTTTTATGCAATTCTGATATGAAAATATATTTCTAAGTTTATTTTCATTCATTCTAGCAATTTATGGTCAGTCCCTGTTACTGGCTCCTCACACAGACATGCAAAGTTACTCTTGGCTTGAGAGGAGGTGTGCTCCACTGGTGGAGACCGTGATTCCCACTACTCAATTCCTTTCTTGAATTTCAGTTTCTTGACTCATTTATTCCTACAATTTAATTTTGTACAGTATGCTAGAGAATATGTTGGTACTTCTTATTTTCGAAATAGAAATTCATTTTCTGCAGGTGATAGCTTTTTTTCTTCATTAAACCCCATGCAACCAATAGTAAAATAAAGTGCAAACACTTACATAAGGTAGAAGGATGGTATCACTGCTAACACCACACAAACTAATGAGAAACTGCAGTGTTATCCTAAGGTTGTTACTCCATTTTTCATTGTTGGCCAAAGCATTCCAGACATTTTCCATCTCTGGTCCAGGAATTTCGTCTCCATACTGCAAAGGATCATAAGCATACATTTCGTGAAATATGCAGACCTCTAAACTAAGGGATAATCTTTTCGAGCATCTTCTCATGCAAAACCAAGAGTAAAACGCTGTAAAAAGATGACAGAACGGTATTTCCAAAAGCTACCTGACAGACTTCAAAGCATAAATTTTATGTTATACTATTTAGATTCAGATCCACAGAAGGACTTAAATGACAAAAAAAAAAAGCCTGTCAGGAATGTAAATTCATAAATCAAGCCATTTATTTGATTTCATCAATTTCAAGCATCTGAAGTTCTGTTTCTGCATGTCCGTACCTAAGTGCTTCGGCCTTCACAGTACTGAACAATATTTGGCACCTCTCTCCTGAGTAAACCCTAGCAGAATTGAGCATTATGCAGCTCTTTGCTTTCCCATTGGAAACGAGCAGCTTTTGCTTTATTTTGCAAGATGTGATTACAGGAATGATACCCTTTTATCCAGTCAGTTAAATGGTTAGTGCATGTATCCGAGATGTGGGAGTCCAGAATTGAAGCTGTTCTGTTTCCTACGTAAAATCTTTGACCCTCACTTTAACCACTGCACCAACTTGACATTCTGCAAGGAGACAAGTGGCTATCACTACGTCATGCTGTTCTATTGAAAATTACTTATTACATAATAGATATATCTACACCTACTCTCATCTACACTGCCACTTCCAGATGCCCTTTATCACATGTACAGCTTCAAAGCTAGGTCAATTGATAGGGTTTGAAGAAAGCATATTTGTTCACTCTGGAACAAAAACTTGGTGTGGTTTTGGAAATAACTTGCTCCAAGGACATCTGCTGATAGGCAGTAAAGGTAAGACTACATCACATCTGTTTTCAACCCATACAATTCCTCTAATAAAATCCTAGAGACTCCGTACCGTCAGATAATTCACGAGCCAGTATCGTGTCCTAGACGTGCAAGAAGTATCAAAAAATATTCTGGTAGGCTGAAGCACAGCCCCTACATTACTTCAGACATGCTCATATGACAAAATGCACACAAAATAATAATGATGTTTTACTTACAGGGCCTCAACATCAGGCAAGATCCAGAATCAACTGATATGTAGCATGGACACAGACATTCTGCTCAAGAGGATTAGCCTAGAGCAGGTTAGGAAACGTGAACTACTCTGTCCCATATGACATAGGTACTAGGCACTACTTCCTGGAGTTTATGTATTTATTTAGCAGTTCAGACACATCTACTCAGTCTGGCAAAAGTAGAGCAGGCATGGCACACTAGAATAGCAGCCTGCAACTCAGCAAAGAGAAGGAAAAGATGGATTCCTAGTACCTTCTCCACATGCTTCTCAGGCACTTTACAGGAAAAAGTAATCGAAAAAAAAAGAATTCCTGGTCCTTTATCATGACCTGGGATGTAAAATGCCTTTTCTTTGACAACAGAATGCTTTAACTAGCACTTTAAAAATCTATACTCATTTTCCCCTTCCTCTCTCTCAGAGAATATTTAAGTTTTTCCTGCAAATACAAGAGCTTCAGTAGGACAAATTGTAGGTGCTCATTCTCACTTCCAAATAAACATTCATCTGCTGCCTTAGACATTAACCTGGGAGATAATAGAGGAGGGAACTGAACTTTTAATAATCTTTAATGCTCTCACTATTGTTTGTTGTTTAAAAGGGTAAACCACTTTTCTCTGTTCATGTTTTGAAAGAGAACAGTTTTAGCATTGTCCTTGAAAGAGTGAAGGAATTTCTTTAAAAGTAAGATTGTGTCTGATTAGTAGACTGTTCCAGTGCAAAATTTCTGGCATCAGAGTGAAGAATCCTAGGTATCCTTTGGTTAAGAAATATCAGTTTGAATATTTAAAAAAAAATAATTGTTTTACAGGTTGTTTTTGTTTTGCTTTTTTACCTTGGCTGTCATATACATGAGATTATTGAGAACCAGTGAGGTGGCCTCAGGAGAGCCCCAGCCATTGCCTTTTAGTCCACTTGTGACTGCCATTTCCCCATCCTTGTCTTTCAGTTCATCTTCTGGAGTGGTAGGGCTTGAACCAGGTAGGAGTAGTCTGTTGTCTACAAGTTCAATATTATGAAGCCATGGTAGCAGATAGGTAAGCATGATCTGTCTTCCATTTGGATGTGTTGTTGGAAATCGCTGGCTTACCTCTAAAATAGTAAAAGTTGAAAACGACAACATGTTAGTTTACGAACAAAACTTTAAATATATAGCTTAAATCAGATTTCTGACATATGTTAAGACTACCTGAGGGTTTTTACCTTGCAAACCACAAGCATACAAAATCATGTACTTGAGCTTCCTGAAGAGAAACATTAATTTAATGTTCAGCAATAGCAAGCAATTGGTCAGGTCTTCTGTCTAAAATAACTAACATAGTCCAGGCTTAGAAACAGAAAGGCACCCCTTGTTACCGTGCCATATTATGTATTAAGTGAAAGGGATGTCAATAAAGAGGAAAAAGGGCAATTCAGTCACAGGCGGTCATTGTAGCATTTCAAGAGCTTTTGGAGAATTACAACAAACATACAAAAGCGTTCTGCAGAATTATAAGTGTTCCATCAGCCTCCACATTTCTAAGCTGTAGTTTAAATCTTAAGGCACTGATTGTACTGAGTTTAAAAAAACACCTTGCATATATTAGGAGTCTTATTTCCTGTGGGGAGGCCTATAAAATTCAGAGCTAGCTGCCAGTCCAGAAGCGCTTGTATACAGCACTTCATGTAGTTTATAAAAAAAGAACTGGCACTGTAAGGGAAAGAGATTTGGAAAATCTGGGATAAAAAATACAGTAAAATAATTCCTGCCAAGATGAACTGCATTAGCTCTCTTTACCACAGTCCTTCTGTAAAATCACTACAATTACCATTTCCTTTCTTTTCTTGCTACCTGTTTTTTAAAAATCTTCAAGACATACACTATTCTCTCTCCTTATGATACTAGACGTATAGAAAGGGACTCTGATTTGGACTGTGCATCTGACTTCTTTTAAACAACACAGCCACTACAGCAACATGAGGAGATGGTAACAGTAATAATGAAAACATTTGCTATTTTTAAGATAAATGAGCCATCAGAATTTCCCTACACCAGTTATTTATACGGTATCTTGGGTACTGAGAAATGGATGGCATATTGTTCCTTTACCCTTCCTTCAGCTCTTGTGGACTGAGAAAAAACAACAGAAAGGGGTTTTAAGAGCCAATAAGAATTCCCATGATTACAGACATTGCATTCTGTTATTTTAAAAACTAGAGTGACACATATGGATTAAACAGACAGATACATCTCAAAATTTCATTGTTCCCAGGAATTATCTCAGAATGGGCATATTCTGAATGGTGCAGGTCTGACCCTTTAACATTTTTCTCAGTAGCACTGACAAAACGTATTTCTGGTAAAATTAAAATAATACCAAGACTTGCAGATGTGGCAAATAACAGAAGGCAGAGATACTCATTCAAAGTGATTTTAATCACTGGCAAATCTGGGCAGATGCAATCAATCTCTCCAAGATTAAAGTTATGTTTATATAAAATGAAAAATTCTATCTTCACAAGTAACATCTATATAAATGTATGTATGAAAATCACTATACTTAACATAAGAATGCGTTAGAGTTTGCCAGTGTTACTTTAACTTATTCAGGGCCCTTGTAATTTCAAAGTTACCCTAAGATGACACAAGTCCCCAAACAAGGTTTTTAAATAGCTGGTTTGTACTTTGTATAAGTACCTCTATGAAATATATATTGCATTCCTAAATCTGATTTGACCTGAACCAGAATAAAAACAGGCCAAGCTAAATTTATAAACAGAATTGCTGTTCACTTGGACAAATGTCTACCACTTGTACAAAAATGTAAAGTAGGTAGTAAGTCAAATAGATATAGGTACCTGAAAAAAGTGGAAGAGTAAGCTCAGGATACATCCTTGCTAGTTCATATGAAAGAAGAGTAAGTGAGACACTGTAAAGAGGTGGCAATGGACCATGCGTACCATACAAGATACTGCCTGGTCTTTGCTCAGCCACCTTTTTTGAATAAACAAAAAGCTTTGATTCAAGGATCTAGAAGAGAGAAAAAAAAATATTACGAGACAATAAAAATTAATTAATTCACAAAATGTCAGCATTTCAAATTTAAATATCAGAGAATGATCTATATGCTTCAGAGTATATGCTTTAAATTTGAATGACACCATAACTAGTATTTTTCCATTCAATGTTATATAAATATTCCTGTAAGTATTTATAGCCAAAACAAAACTAATTATATATTTTCAAAACAGAACTAAAAAGCAAATAAACAGTACTTCACAAGAAGTTCACATAAAAAACCCAACCCAAAGACAGAGGGATAAAAAAGGTAGCTGATACATGCCTGCATAAGTTGCATGGAAATTTCATAAATCTCTCTGTTGGTGTCAGACGCCTTGAATAGCACCAAGTTTAAAAGAGTCACTATATCAAAAGGATAGTTCCTAGAAGAATAAACAGTACATTTTTTGTGAATCTTGGTGAGGAATGCAGATTATTTTCACTCTGATTTACTCTGTAATATGGTCAAAGGAGAATGTCATCTTTCTTTTCTCTGTTCTACCACCAGAATATGGGAAAGGGAGCTCTTATGAATACATGCTGCTTGATCAAAGGGCCGTCTGGTGAATGGGAAGAAAGAAAGGATTATTTATAATTATCTTAGACTAATGCTTAGGAATGCACTGAGTTACCCACAGTGAGAAATGCAATACCTGTGTCTATAACTGTCAATTCATTTTAATTTATAACATAAACTGTTTATGGAACAGGCCAACACCCACAAAAAAAGAAGAGTAGCATGAAAATTTCCAGGGACAAAGTACTTCCTAAGCCAAGCTGCATTTAAAACAGTTCCTTTGGAGAAAAGACACTACTTCTGACAGGAACATTCCCAGATGTTAGACAGCTTTATCAAAATTGTTTTCAAAGACTAAACATGAAGAACTGCTTCCAAAAGTCCATTATCTATAAGGTTCTTTACAACATAAGCTGAACCTCCAGTTTTCTTTACATTTGAAAATGTAGATTAATAGATTAATTAATACCTGCTTCCACACACAGTTGCAATGGCTTTGAAACATCCAGAGGCAAGCTGGTATGATCCAGTATAACATCGATCTATAGCCCAGTTGAAGAGATTGATTTGATCAGGATTCAGTTCTAGCAACAGGACTACAACTTCACAGCCAAGCTGATGAACCTGAGCATATAAATACACATCAAAACATGACTGGTGAGACCAGCTATGTTCATTCTCTACAATTCTTAGTGTGACATAGGCAAAACAGGGGAAAAACGGAGTATTTAAAAATCAGTAAAAAGACAGAGTTGAAATGTGACTCAGTATTCAATACTCCTCACTTGAAAGAAAATGTTATGTACAAAGACTATATAAATGGAATAAATTTTCAAAGGATGTTTCCCAAATTAAGTAAGGAAAAAAGGAGAATCTTTGAAGAATCTAAGATACTTGATAGGTGTTCTTGGGCAACTTCTATTTGTATTGGTTAACCAATTTGTTAAATGTTTATTTCCTGCTTCCTCAGAGTTACATAAAGTGACACACTTTTATATTTATCCTTCTTTTGTCTAGCACAGAAGCAAGGTAGACAAAGAAAAATACCTTTTGCAAGCCTGGGGGTATAAAAACTTTTATGTTTAACCCAACTACATCAAGCAATCATTTAACAACTCTCTCTGCAGACTTGTATCACTTAATACTGATACAATCTGTGCTACAAACACATCACAGCTAAGGCTTGGATGGCACCTTTGTGTTCCTTCAGATAGTACTGGAACACCAAACACTAACGCTTGTTAATATTCTGCCACCAAGTGCAGGTAACTAATTGTTAGACTGAAAATGATATTTAAAGTTCATGGACTGGTTAGGATCCTTCTCATGTAAATCTGAACTAGTTGTATAGGCAATGCAGTTTAGTTATAGCTCTTCATTACGATGATTATTCATGAGTTACAGTGACTAGATTAGGGGAAACAAATTTCACCTATCATATCCAAAATTTGCATTTCAAGGAGAAAAGTTGAAAAAAACCCCTTAATTTTTGTTCCCAGTTCATTTATGAGTGTTATATATCAATAATCAATTAGACATGGTGATAAAATATTTGTTGATGACAACGGAAACATGTCAGGAGGAAAAGCGTATCTACTCCTTTCTCTAGTTCTGTGCGTTTCTTTCCCACATCCATAAGAATTTCAACTACATGCATCACTTACACATTATCTTTAAAGCTCCATTCCCATCAACATTCCTAAATCCTATCTAATATCCAGAATAATTTCTCTGTAGCTATCCCTTCCTTCTTTGTCCAATCTTTTTTTCCCCTAAGCAATAATTATTTCTACAGCACAGATACTCTAGCTGCTCCACAAAATTTTAGATTTGACTGTCTTCCTTTCTTTAGCACTCACAGTCACCTGCACTGGTAGGAAGCTTTTAGTGAGAATAGCAGGTCAAAGTGCAAGATGTCACAAAGATCATTGTTCTCTCTCTTCACTTCATGTTTATCACCAACCTACTCCTCCTTAATCAAAGACATACCCCAATCAGCTATAAGTACAGAAAATATGACTGTGTTGTTTCAAAATCAAGACAAAACCCAACTTCACAGAAATGGAAGAGAAAATTGCCAGAGTTATCTAATACATGCTCTTCAAAAAGGCAAAACTCCCTCTTTTCTCCTGAATCATTTATCCTCTTCACTTCTCTGGAAGATCTACCCACTCACTTTCACTCAGATTTCTTTCACTAGCATCTATGTTACCAAGAAGGAATGGATTTTACATTCTTATTCCACAGAAACTTGAAGCAAGTGGGTGGAAGTACTCCAAAAAGGAATACAAATATTTTTGAGCTCATGTCATTTTTAACCTTTTTTTTATCAGTAGATGAAAAGCCTACACTTCTGTTGAAAGCAACACTGAGGCACAAGGCAAATCTTTTAGCTTATTATTTATTACATTAGATTTTCAGGAATAGTATTTTTTTTACTGGCTAAATGGTTTTAAATTAATTACGCTTTTGTATTAGAACCTTGCATAAAGCTATTGTTTCCTGCTCAAAATAGAATGTATACAGTCACAAACTCTTTACTCACCTGGTACAGAGATTAAAAATTACTCATCGATGTTGCATTTTGGTGAGTACTTACACGTAAATCTTGACAAGCCAGAATATTATCGAGCCATTTGTAAAGATATCCATCAGGGGAAAGACCAACATTATCAAATACAGGTCCACAGCAGAGCACAGCTGACATGGCCTAAAAAACACAAGAAGCTTTAGTTACACAAAAAAGTATCATGAATGAACCTTTCAGAATGATTTGAGCCCAGATGCGGCCTCACAGGACTGCCACATGGTTTTCCTTTTGAGGGAACTATGGTGAAAATGTTAATTGCTGATTTTGCTAGATTTCAATAATTATGTCACTGTAGATGTTACTGGATTCAAGATAGTGCACAGTTTAAGTACTTTGGAAGGAATACTATAGCCTGGTTTCCCTATTCTTCAAGATATGTTTTGTCATTTTACCCAGTCTTCACAAATTATGCTACAAAATCAATTAAAATACACAGACTTTTCAATAGTATCTTGCTGCAAAAATTAAAAGTTTTACACCAAGCAGTACTGCTTATATAAGTACATGAACTATTATTTTCCCAGTTTATGTGTGTGAGGGAGTTAAAACTGATTTGCTACAAAAGTATTTTATTATTAATGAGCATGCTCCTAGGCAAGTGTAAGAGACAGATCTGAGATGCGCATGTGATACTGAATTGGTAATCCATTTGATTTCAGAGCCTAAGATTCATTCACCAAATGAACAGCTAAGTAAATTTTTAAAATTCATTCTGGTTTTGAAAATGATTAGCCTTGAAAAGTGTCTACAAAAAATAAATAAATGTATAACCAGTGGCTCATATGTCTATATTCTATGACACCACGTATGAGTGTGTAAGTTTGCATCAAGTATGCCAGTTCAAATTTCTGTGAAATAAAAGGAAATAAACCCCTCAATTACTTGTATTTTGCCTGGAAAATTGCTGTAACTGATATTGTCAGTGAAACTTTAATACCTTCAATGCACAATACTGGTATCTTGTAATCTGATGATTTCTATCACTGTAACGGTCCAGCGGTGTGAACATAATACTGAAAGGTCCTGCCCACTGGCTGAATAAGATGAACAGGTGATGCCTCAGGCTCTGCTGAGGGAAGAGGAATCTCCTGTGGTGAACTAAGTGAACAGATATAGAAACAGTTGTGATTTGTTAATGTTTAATACAAATTCACATGGCAGAGATGATAACACAAATTTCAAATTTCTCCAAAAAAGGAGTTTCCCTTAAATGTCCAATATACACTTACTCCAGTGTATCTAAGCACCTTTTAAAAACCTAATGAAGCCATTAAGACACATCTTATTTCTAAGAACCTTCAGTTCAGAATTAATGTGTAGTTACATAAACAGGTACATGTGACTTCAGAAACGGCATGCAAGAAAAAATACAGAATCAGACTTTTGTCTCTTGCATTTCTTTAATGGCAAATATTTACTTGTTTTTTCTAATCCTTTAAGCGCAAGCCCAAAACAATACGCATGTTTTATCCTAATACAGGAGTAGGTACAGACAAGAAATAAAAGAAAAACTCTACTTGTTTCTTTATAACAAAAATTTGGTACTTTTACAAACAGCTAAATTACCTAAATTAACAATGTGGAACAAAAAAAAAGTAAATCTTTTAAACTATAGTTTTAATTCTCCTAGGCAAACCATGATGGCAGAGGTGGTACTACATTAATTAGAGACTAGCAAACTGCTACTGGCCAATTATTTTTCATCCAGAAACTGTGCTGGCAGCCAACAAAGTTTAACTAGACAATATTAATGCAAATCAATATGAACAGTGGATAAAGATGATAGATGTTGACACAACAAACATTTGTTTGCTAGGAGTTAAATGTTATGGCTTTGGTAGTTATTGATATATTTTAAAGCTGTCTTGTTAGGAGGAAACACATCTCTGCGTTATTGAAATGCATCAGTTGTTACTGTATACTCTCAAAACATACAGCATGGCTGTTTCAGCGTGGAAAATTCATCCAACATGCAGTCATTGGTCACGTGCCTTGCAGAATGTGAGAATGAATGCAAAGGGGAAGGCCTTTGCAAATACTCATAGCAAAGTAACTACTAGAGAAATGCCGTAATGTTAATGAGCATCACTGAAAAGAGGAATAAAAGAAAGTAATGCAGTATTGCATTTGTCATCATCAGCTAAGAACTTGACACCGCTCTGTTCAAAGGGATATTTTACTGTCTTAGATCAGAAGAGCAGTGATGCCATTTTTTACTTATTTTGTTCGACTATTACAGAATTTTTATGTATCTTATAGCTGAAAGTAACAAACTATACATCTTTGACAAAATTTGCACACTGGAAATTTACGTGAAAGCATCTGTACATTATTTATTCCCTTTATTCTTTCAAATTCCTTCGTATTTGCTGCTACCAATGCTGCTACGTCCCATCATAAATGATGTGGAGATAGCAGATTTACATAGACTAAGCTCCAGATATTATCCTCCAGAAATTACATGAAGGCCTTCAAAGCAGACTTGGGTTTTTTTATCATTATTATTTTTTGCTAATGGAATTACATTAAATTTCTGAAGTGATCTTGCAATATATAAAAAGCATGAAACCAATTGGAGAAATCTTTGCTATACAGCTGGAGTCACATAACTCGGCATACAGTCTCAACACCTCAGGCAAGTTTTTCACTATATTTAATACTGCACATTTTCTGCACCTACCTATATTTTTCAAGGCCTATCTGAGTTTATGAAGAGTCCGGCAATAAAGTCAAAGGGAAGAAAGTGAGGCCTTATGTCAAAGAAATCTGGAGCCCCTAGAGGGTAATTGCTTTGCTAGACTTTTAAAGAGGTGATTACAAGCTTCATCTAGCTTTAGAGTTTTTTATTGAACTCTTAGTAGACTTCTGAACACATTTTCGTCCACAATATCCTTTACATTCATTATATGACAATTCACAATCAGTGAAAAAAAACATAGAAAAAAGAGAAATAAAAAATTACTCTTCCAATACATATACTAAGTGCAATGTCATACTATGTTGAGATAATTTAGCACCATACCTGGAACACACTGAATCAAGTTGGCGATCATCGCACTGAAATGTGCTCTCATATCCTTAAGAATTTCAACTTCTTTATCATTTTCAGCTTCCAGAAGCATGCGAGTCAGATCAACGTACTCTAAGAACAAGGCTCCAAGGGCTAAAGTGTCTCTTTCTAAGGCTCCATTTGTACTAGCACAAAGGAAAGTTGTACATTAATACAGAGTAACAGTGTAGTTATACCCCAGCTTTCTGAAGTAATGCATAAAAAACTCTGCACATCTGACAGATTACACAATTCTTCAATGAACGTATGGACATAAACTCAGTGTTGCGAACACTGAAAATTATTTCACTTAAAGATCAATATAATATAATGAGTGATAGTCCTACCTGTCACTTATAACACCAGCATCAGCAAGTAATTCGAAAATACGCAGTAACTGCAGCCTTAGTAGATCTCGGCGTTCTCGACGTTTCTTGTTCTTGGAAAATTAAACCAAGACAACTATATTTTATATGGATAGCTGCGTACATTAAAAACTAAAACTTCAGAAATATAAGTACAGCAGTGAGATTTAGGAATTCCAGTTCAAGCATTTTCTTCACAAAGGAACGTGATTGCTTTTGGATATTTCATCCTAACAGTGTGCTTATGCATCAACACAGAACTAAATACAATCAACTTTTGTCTTTCTAACTATTCTTGAACAAACTTGCTGACAGCTACCTTAGTCTCCATTGAAAATGTGGAAATAAAGTAGTGAAATATTGGATAAAAATTAATCAATATTCAAGGTTTCGGCACCAAAAAAATGCTATCTTCAAGTATCAAGGGTATTAATGTTAGCTTATCACCACCTGGTTTGGGTGCTGGAAGATGCAGAACAGGTATCCAGACCCCAGGAAAGTATCTTAGTGAGGAGCCATTCTTGAACGAGGTAATGCTGCAGCTACATCGTCACCCATACTCAAGTCAGCTCCTAGCAGACACCGTTCGAGTGCACTCCTGGATGTGTTGACTGCAGCGGTTGCACACACAGTTAACATACTTCTCCCACAGGACAGGACTCCATTGTTGTTAACCGGTCCACTGTATCTCATTATCTTCTAGAAAGCTGTCCTTTCTGTCTTCTATCTTGCCTTGAATGATGTGAACACCAACAAGACTTGTTCACTGCTGAAGGGCTAAATTGACTTGTTTCTTTGTATTCTGCATCTCCACTAAGTAAAAAATGTGGGAAGGTCAAGAAGCTGCTAATACACTCCAAGAAATTTGCTGCCAGAACAAAAAAAGCTCAGAGAAAGCTCAAATTTTCCTCTTCAGAATGTAAGAATGGCAATAATGAGTTAGATCAAAAGCTTATCTCACCTGCTACTCTGGTTCTGCCAGTGGCTGGTAGCAGATGCTTGGGAAAAAGAAATGATCCTTTCCCCGGCATTCTGACCCAGGACTGGAGGTCTGCAGCATCCTAACCAAAGGTTCTGTTCAAATCATGATGCTATTTGACTTGTCCTATTTAGAACCCTCTTTTTCTCCCTATACACCTTAAAGCTTCTAGGAAGCACGTGTAGAGAAAAAATCGGTTTTATTGTAACAGTGTTTAACAGGCACAGCTGCCTCCTGCAACAGTGTCAGAGGCGATCTGGCAAGCTCTGTGCCAGGGCCCACGTGGAGTATCTTGTGTAATGTCCGTTTTGGTTCACCCTGCAGTTCTTGGCCGCGTCGGCAATGCTCTTGCTAGTCATAGCATATGTCGGTTCAAGGACATTATTTCTGATGTGTTGGATACCTGCCTGATGACATGGAGGCCTGCCACGTTCTCTACAGCTACACAACTCGTATGGTCACTCCTGGGTTTACTGGTGGTGCTGCTTTCAGGGAAATGGCCCAGTTCTTCATATCAGAAGCAATACAGGAATTAATGTTGCAGTCCCTTGATCTCATATTGCTCTACTGACACTTCCATGTGTTAAATTTGCTCTTACCGCACACTGTAAAACTCTGCATGCTTGTGATTCCTTTCCTGAGGGTAGACTAGCTATGTATATCTCCAGAAAAAGCCTTTCAAGTTTAAGTTGTGCACAGGCAGAAATGCAGATGCAAGTGGCTGCACTAATATGAATTAATCCACTCCTGCCCAGTATCAAAACAAGTGACCTTCAAATCAATGACTTCATTGGGATGGAAGGCACACAAGTGAATTGAGGTGTGAAGCAGCACAGAGTAGAAATGGTAGTTGATGTTTGCCAGACAGAATTATTAAGAATCATCCACCTATTAATGATTCAACTTCTTCCTCACCCCCATTCTCTGCACGGCTTCTGCACCAAAGACTTGGCAGTGGGGGATAGCACACCAGGTCACCGTGACAATACCTTATTGAAACTGCTATGGGGGACAGAGTAGTGAACATACAGTTTAGAATTGCTTGAGAACCAGGTAAACAAGCCTGGGTAGAGGACAGTATTAATGCAGCAACAACGCTTTCTGTATGAAGGTTTGCAAGACTCCTCAGCAGAGCTGCATGGACACTATCTATGGCTGTGTCTACACTGGTAGACAGAGACAGGGACTGTTCGTGGCGCTGAAGTCAAGTAGCACAGGCTGCCTCATATTCACATTGCTCCAGAAGACCTCAAGGAGGCTGGCTATGTCTATATTGCCTAGCAAGACTCATGCAATGCTTCTCTGGCCCAAGGCACTGTCACTGTGTGTTTTCTTCTCACAAACTGCCTGCTCTCACCGGAGGGCTGTGCTGCAGCCAGAGCAGTGGTTTTGCAATTTGGCCCACAGGCTGCTGTATATGGGGAGGCAGAGGGTGAAGGGAAGGAAGCACAGCAGAGTGAAAGCAGCTAGCATAGTTTGGAGGACCTGTGTCTGGTAGCTCGGTGCCTTCTGGGACTTGTTCCTGGGAGTAAGCTACCTCCAGAACCATCTCAGATTTCTGTCTTGGAGCCAGCTGGAATGGTCCAAAACTAAGCCAGGGAGGGAAAATTGAGCAGCAACTTGGGTTCAGTACTGAAGCTCTCCCCATCACACGTCCTGTGACTAAACTGCACACTGAGGCTACAGAGTCTATCAACAGAGGGTTTTAAGAGCAGTTTGGAAACATGTGTCAGAATGACACAAGACTAGTTCATCCTCCCTTGGACAGATCAGAGGACGGTTCAGATCCCTTCTGGCACTATTTTCTACTACAAGAAAGAAGAGTGCTATAATGAAGGTGGAAAAATGGATGAATTTGTCAGTTAACCTGTTGTATTTCAAATGAAAAAATGTAGTCAATTGAAATTGAAACAGATGACCCTGCCTACCCTGAAAATAAAAAGCGCATCTGAACACTGCTGCGAAATGTGCTTGTAGCTCAGCTATTTTACAACGTATTTTTTGCAGATATTGAAAGTGGATTTCCAATATATCTGAATTACATATGAGGAGGTTTAATATTTGAATGGAAATTTTTCATCAGAATGGATTTCTATATTGTATATTCTGTATCACTGATATTAAATTAAACTAGGTTTTAATGGATTATTTTAAGTTACGTTTCTATACAAAATTAATGAAATTCTCGTTGCACACAGAGCTTAACCTGTTACTTAGTACCAAAGAATATACTTGTAACTCAGAGAGACAGAACCACTACTTTTAAATTAATTTTGCAGTTTAAACAAACTAGTAAATTTCATTTCTACAACTAACCTCCGGTCTTCTTTCCAGGGCTTCTTTCATTAGTGGGTGAAGTTCTTCTACTAATTCCCTAAATTAAAAAAAAAATAAAATCTTTGTAAACAAAATGTGGTCTCCTTTGAAAAGCCTAAATATTTTATTAAATATACAAAAACAAATTTTGGAAGTGCAAATAAAAATTCGAGTATATTTAAATTACAACAAAAATAGTGCATTTGGATTAGAGGCAAATAATTGAGAATATAAGTGCGGAAGTACCTGAAAACAAGGGAATTTGTTCTTCCAAATCCTAATACAAGTGATTCTGTTATTTCTATGCTTTCAAGTCTCATCAAAGGCACTAGCTGCTTTAGTAAGACTCCAACAGATGGAGTTCCAATAGCCTAAAATACATTAAGAAATTATTGACATTTAATTGCCAGGATTATTAATATTAAGTAAATACAATTTTTGCTACTACTTGAAACTGTATTTCATATAAAATTCCTTCATGTCTGACAAGCATACAACGTTTATTTAGAAATCTGTCTTATTGCTTAATAGTTATAAACTAACAAATTAGAGTGCTCTATAAGGAAAGAAAAGGAATGCCAAACTGAAGTTAACTTCAACATATATGTCTAGAATTTCTATATTTTGGCTTTCGCCAAATATTTATTGACACATCATGTTGATATAGATTATACAGATGTTTTAATCGTTAATTATGTGCCTTAAGCTGTTTGTGTCTATCAAAATATTCCCCTAACTAAATACTTTCATCAGGATATGATTTTGCATACAGATGCAGTTTAAAACTCTCCTAAATGAATAATTTGTTTTAAACAGGATGTATTACCTTATTGTCATAGTTCACTGTTCCATCAGGAGTAGTTGCCATGATCTCTGGTGTTGAAGCACGTAAGTGTCCTGGGCTCATAATACTGGGCTTTGCTACTCCAAAACAGAGAATAAGATAGTTTCTCCACAAAGTAACATAGTTGTCTCCACTGCTTGCTGTACTTGTTTTCTTTGCATTAACGGGAATACTAGAATTTTAAAATAAATAAAAATTATTAAAAATAATTTCCCAGTTTTAAGGACACAGTATCTCAAAATACTTTAAAAGGGAATATAACATGCTATGTATCCTCCAGCTGCAATTCAACATGACATGATCCATGAGAAAAAAAAATCTGTGAAGATAGAAAACTAGAGTTTTCCACCTTGCAAGCTGCAATTACGACACTCAAACCTGAGTGTCTCAATAGCACACTGCAGGACTTACAGACTGATACTGAAAGATGAGACTAAAAAAACCTTGTATTAAAATCACACAACCCATAAAAATGAAAGTTAAATGCAGATGGTGACTTACTTTGGATCCACAAGAGGCATTATCAGCTGTAGTCTCGTGAAAGCATATGGCCAAGCATAACTGAGAGCTGTAGGACAATGTTTTGGTAAATTTTCCTGCCTGAGAAAACTGAAGAGGCAGAGAACCCATGGGTCTTTAACAGACTGTGCAAATATCCAGACATGGGAAGGACTTTTCACATCATAATGGCTATTTACTAGGACAGCATTCCACTCCACCAGCCACTGCAAATCCACGCTGTGTGTTAACGGGATTGTTGTCTACAGAGAGAAAAGATAAAAAAATCACAGTGATGATCATTTATTCCCTGTCATCTTGCCCCTCAGTATCTGTCACTATTTTCAAGCTCCATAGCCAACTTCCATTGGATTTTTTAGACCAACACTGTTATACTTCCCCTCACATTGCCCTTGCACTCAGGTGGAACTTTTTACAGATGCTGACAAGAGCTACCTCATTATTTCCCCTCTGATCCTTCCTTAAAGCTCTTATTTACTGCAATAGGCACAATAACTTGCCCTTAAATTCTACAATAACTAATGATTATGCTGACCAACGTAATCTCGTTGCTACTTTCCTTCCTCCTTGCTGCCTGCAATCACCCACTGCCTCTTGCATGATGCTGCAGTCTGGAATAGGGGTAGACTGTTCCTATGTTCATTGTCAGAACGGCCGGACTGAGCCTTAGCCCATGATTAAGACTCCTACATGCTATGACAATATGATAAATACCAATACTATTAATAAACATTCTTGAGAATTCATCAAGGCATTTGAATATGCGTGTAGGGAATTAAGAGGATGAAGCAGATGCTCAAGCACTTTTAATCCACTTAAAATACTTCAGTGGCAAGTGGGGTTCTCATATCAACAAACCATTTCTCTACTCTAATTTAAATTTTGTTTTAAGAAAACAACCTTGTGAGATGAAAACTTAAAACATATTTATTTTGACATTCTTACCATTCACTTATCAGATCTCAAATAGGATGGAATACTGGCATCCTGCATCTTTTGTTAATAATCACTAAATTACCACTGCCTGATGTATTTATCAGAAACTGAGTACATAGGCAACACATTTGCTTTGCTACATTATTAATGCATAGAATTAAAGCACAAAATCCAAACCTTCACCTATAGAAACTGCAACACCCAAACCCAGGTGCTGTTATTTCAGCTGAATTTCTTAATTCCTGGGTTACAGAGTCAGAATATCTCTTGCTTGCTCAATCTGTAATCCTTCAACTTTCCTGTTTTCAGCTGCACAGTGGCCCAACTTCACCACGAGTTCGATGTTCCCTTCCTACCCCAGGAAAGGGCACTCGTGTGGCAACCACCAATTGTTGCTTTAAACTTAATCAGACAGAAAAGTGCCCCAAACTGGTAGCTTCTGCTCTCTGGATGGAACAGATTGTCTGAGACATGCTGGAGACTTCGAGCTCTTGGATAGATGGCTGGCGTCTTAGAGCCGTATGTTTTCTTTGATTTCTAGCAGCTTTGGTTTTAGTATTTCATGTCTCATATTCGTTATGTCCATGTACCATGTAAACACAAGCAGTAACAGTAAAGTAGTACTTACTGAGTCTGAAACAGCCACATGAATAAAACTTTCAAGAATAGAAGAACTCAGTTGATCCATGACATCAATCATAGGCCTGTCATCATCCTGCATGACACAGAGAACACAAGTTAACTGCTCTCCTGAACAAATTATTTCCCTTCCTATTTTTCTGGTACATGAAACAGAACTGCCTAAAAGTTATGACAGGAAACATGAATCTAAAATGGCTAAAATAATTCACTGGTAACAATGGGTACATTTTGTCTTTTTCATATCAACCTCAGAATCAAGTCCAGGCTGTGGTTTGAAATGAAGTTAATTTGCTGCTATAGCTCACTGCTTACTGAACAAAAGCACATATCAGAAAATCCCAAATGACTTTGGATAGCTGGTATCAAAACACTGAAATATTAGCTTACTGTTTATTAAAGCATTCCTTTGCCATGAACACACATATTTGTGTTCTTAGGCATTTAGATGGCTCACTGAGCTGTGACCGCCAACACACAACATGATTCTCCGTATTTCTATAACCATGAAAAAGACTTAGAGGTCTTTACTATACAAGGAAAATATATGTGAATAATCTTAAATGTGTCTTATGCTGTGGTTTTTTTTTTACAAAACGGTATGCTACAGGAATGAGTTTCATTTCCAGTAAAAATTTATAATCCTGACAATATAAAAATGACCCATGCAGTAAAAAAAGATTTTCTTTTACATTCACATCATACCAAGAGAAAATATTAAGTTTCTGTACATGTTTCCCTTAAACTTTTCTTTTACAGGGCACATGTTGTTGTTTCATTCCTGAGTACACAGAAAGGCTTGCAGTGTTAAGGCAAATAGAAATGGTAAGCTCAGATAGAATGCTTTTTTATAAACTCAGTGCATACCTGCTACACTGCAGCAATTATGTTAAAAGCAACTCTAATAGCAGTTTTAAGCTTTATCTTTGGAGAATTGTAATTCAAAGTTCCAGAAAAGGAAAATCATACCTCCGCCTGGCCAAGGGCCAGGAATAAAGCACGGATCTCTCTGAGGATTAAAACAGCTAGTTTACGTGTAGCAACCTGGAAACTACACAGCAGAACCAGTGCAAATCCTTCAACTGCATGTAGCACATTAGAATAGGGGCTTCTTTCAGACTGTATCCTGTGGCTGGATCCATTCTGTATCAACTGTAGAACAATGCAAAGGGGGAAAAATGGAGTGATGGTGTTTGAAATGAGGACTCCAAGAAATATTCTATGTAACTAGGATGTATAAAGAAACAAAACGCAGAGGCCATGTAAATGCTGAAGTAGGAGACTGACAGCATTCCCTCAAACAACCAAGTTTTGTTGCTTTAAATGATCTTGTTCCATAAAACAATACAAGCAGAGTCCTTTGGCCAAAGCCCTCCCTCTAATCTGCAGTTCCACAACCTGCTTTGTTCCATCCTGCACTAAAAAAATGAATGAGTAGGTCAGACTGCGAAGACTTGGCACTTTTTCTACTCCAGATAGCAGGCCCTCAGATCCTTCTTAGATCCCATAGCAGGCAAAACCTTAGGTAGGTGGCCTCTAGAACCTGAGCCCACCATTAAAGTGAAACTATATTTAGTGAAAAGTATGTGAGAATTTATCTTTTCTACATTTTAAAAATACTATTATTTCCTATTAATTAATAGTTATCTGTGATATAAAGCACACATTATCCTTGACCAAAGGAAAACATTTCCAATGTGACTGCTTTAGGAGGTAAGAAGCCTGAAAATCTCTCATAATGAAAATATCTGTGGGATAGTGCAGATGGGAGGAGCAGGAGCAAAGCTGTTCAGTTCCCAGGAATGTTTGTAACACATGGGAGACGGCAGGCTGCAGAAACAATCGGGTTCTTTGATGTTTTTGAATCATCCAAAAGAAATGGCTACAGGAAGGGAAGATCCACTTCACTCTTCTCAGAGTTCCCACTAGCACTATCAGTCTCAGCCCTGGGAAAATATCCTTCTGCCACGTCTACATACACATATTTCACTTAATGTGCTCTTGTTGATGTGCGTATTTCAGTTTGACATGCATTCTCTTGTGTTGCTCAACAACAATAACATCTGCTGTATTACACAAGGACATAGCTGTCCTCAAAAGCCACCTGAACTAATTACCTTAAAAAAAATCTTACATAGTGAATTCTTCTCAGGTGAGTAAATACAAAGTACATAAACCACAGCATTACCAAGGAACATAATTTCTGCCTCCAATTAGTAGAAATGTTAGGACACAGCTTTCTTAATTTCATACCTCTGCAGTTCTCGTTTTTGCCTGTTCGGAAGCTTTTCCTGGAGTGTGTATTACAAGCTTCCATTGTGTAAGCAACTGCAGCAGCAACTTCAGTGAAGTATCAAGAAGGGTATGATGCATATCATTCACTTCACGTAGCAGAAAATTAGTAAAACCAAAGAGTACATCCTCCCGCCAGTCAACAAAGTCAACAAGTAGGCCCTGAAGAGAATTCTGTGCAATGTGTCGAAGTTCATCATCCATATGGATGGAGAGCCTGTAAGTAAAAGTAAATGCTAGGTAACAAAAATCTAAGGTGTATTTATTGTGGTAAGGAATATATGTTTCTCAGTAACAACACTGATGGAAAATTCCCAATGACAAAGCAAACTTCAATGATGCTGTCATGGTTTCATTATTGCTGATCACAATTAGTAACATTAATATTGTTTAATACTGTAATTCTTGCTACAACAGCACCTGAACATATTCATGGATCCAAAACAAGTCTTTGTTCCACTCCTAAAAGATACAATTGTTAAAGTACATAGTTTGGCAACTTTGCTGTCTCCCTGAATCAAGTACACTTTCCATTTACTCACTTAGAAAATAACTTCTACTTAGTTTTGATATGAAAAGGATTACAGGTTAATACATAATTTTATAATTTATGTATTTGTTTACTTCCAACATAAAAGTGGAATAATCACGCTTCAGCTGCCTAACAGTTAAAATGCATCTTCCGTCAAGAAGCAAATCACAATTATTGGAAGTAAATATTCAAAAGGAATAGAAAGAAACATTAAAATTAAAAAACCCCTACTTTAGGTTTTAAACAATGCAGGATAGAGAAATGGGAAAAACAGCCTCAGGACTTTCCATACTTTTAAAAACACATGGGACACCCCCAATATCCTTCTGAAAGATGGTGCAATTTTAGAACCCATTTTCAAATTTTATCTCCTTCTGTATTTGCATCATGTTGAAGTTCTTTTCAACATAAAAATTCTTTATACTTTCTTCAGACACAAAAATTATAAACCCATTTCTGTGTCTGTAGCTTGGCAGAATAAAGTAAATTCAGATCAGCATGTTCTGCAGTTTTTGGTTCATGGCCTTTATGATGCATTTTGTTTTAATTACCCATGAGACTGCAATTTTCTGTAGTGTGTTTCGAACTAATTTTCTAAGTATTTTACCTACATTTAACCTACATAGCTGAAAATGAGGATGCATTATAAAGAAATGGACAGAAAACTAGGAGGAAAAAAAAACAACAAAACAGCCAAATGGAGTGGAACCAAATTCTAGTTGGTTGGAAATGTACGATGAGATGTGGCTCACAACAAATCTGGTTCATTATAGCTGCCTAATTAGGAGGCAGGGGATGTTTCTTTTAAGTCAAAAAGCAACTGCCATAAAACTTCACCCCTGGAGAATATGACTCCAAAAATAACTGTTACGCTTTAATAACCACGTGACTTTCTATATAAATTTGGAATCACAGTATTTTGTTGTGCTAAGAAAGGACCATTTTTTTTTTTTTGTCCTCTCTTTGGAATGCCAAAACCAAAAAAGCAAGCAAACCCCCTGAGACTATGATTAAATCATCCATGAAATGACTTCCACAATGACACAAAATAAAAACGGAAAAGAGGATACAAAACACATATGTCTCTAAGACCAAGTTACTGCACAACGGCATTATCAAATGAGATGAAATTCTACGTGAGCATAAGAATGCATCTATGTATTACCACTATATAACAGGCAGCTTGAGGAAGCAACAGTTTGTTTACACTTCAGTCAGTTAAATTTAAGACCTACTTGGGAAATTTTAATGAATGGTTTCAGTGGGCAGTGAAAGGGCAAAAGGTACAGTATATATCTGACATCTGCTTTACGGTTTATAATCTGAATACAGCTGTCCTGGAAGAAAGTCTAGCTGTTGAGTTACAGACTCCTGGAAACCGCCAAAAGACACATCTGTTGTGAGGATGAAAAATTCAAACCAAACTGCGAATAAAAGAACCTGTTAACCCAAAGATGTTATTTTATCTCTAGTGAAAAGAAAATATTTAACAGCTTTCTATCCCAATAACACAGCCCCACACAAATCCCTGGCAGAACAGCTTCTTAGGTTCTTTTCCAAAACAGGGAGGAACTGAAACCTCCCCTCTTCAAAGTTTTTTATCATTATATTGATTTTAGCCTCTGACCCAGCAAAGACTTACCTCCTGGGACTACTTTTTTGTAACGGCGAGAAGTAGTCAACCTGGATGCAAATAAACATGGGAGAGTACAGAGAACATAGAAGCAGCTCTGGTGCAGAAGCAGTCTGGAGACTTACATTAAGATGAGACCATGTATTAATTCCTTAAACAGTTTATTACTGTCTTCTCTGAAGCTGTATTTTTGTAGAGGGTTTTCCGTTCGTGCTGTCCCAGACTAGACCTAATTCTTTCAAACCACTGATCTTTCTTTCCCTTGTTCTCTGGTCAGCCTTTTCCTAACCACAATGCCCCAGTGCGGATGCTGTTCGCCAAATCAGGCATCCTTGATATTGATTAGACCAGAAGAATTTTTTCAAAAATCTTTTAGGCTTACTTTTATTTATACATGTGAATAAAGTTTGCCTTTTCATAGGAACATCATTTCTTACTGTCTTCAGTTTGTGATCCTGCTCTACAATACTGAGACCCTACCCAGTTATTTCAACATCAGACTATACATCTCCTGAACCATGAACTGCCTGTTAATAGCTTTCCAATTTATTACACATCCACTTCCTTTTACCTATTTTGTTTCCCTTGCTTACAATAGAGAATCTGATTTAAACAATATCAATGTTTCAAAGATGCTGAAGCGTAAATATATGTAGGAGATGAGAACAGCTTCCCAAAGGTCCCCTTGTTTGGGAAAGGCTGAGCATGTAATTGCTTCCAAAGTTGCTCTAGAGATGCTGTCCTCAGTTCCTTTTGATGTCTCACTTCTCGCAGTCAGCATCAAATAACCCAGCAGACCTACTGCTTGCACTGTCCCAGCACGGAAATTACTCAAGAAATGCCTACAAACAGATTGTGGCTCAAGAATCCCAACAGACCTTTGCGACATGAAGCTTGATGACAGAATAAAGACAGACCAGTGACTATACTGACAGTTGCGAGACTTCAGGAGGGAAGCACTAATTTAGGAAGACATCTACACTGGTCTGCAAACTTTCTTAAGAGTGGTGATGGATCTGATCTGGACAATACTCTGACTGAAGAGCTGTGACCAGAATGGATAAGTCCCTTCTACCAGCTCAGTTAAAGCCATAACTAAGTATAAAAACGTAGTTAAAACACTGGACTGAAGTAAAACATGTCCTTTTTCATTTCCCTTAAGCGGAATTGATGTAATTATTTAATATGGTATTTGTATCATTTGGTAATGTAATGATTTAAAACAACCCACAAGTGATTTATAGCAGAGATATAAACACAAGAAAATGAAGCTGGCCATGCACCACAGCACACCTACTGCTGGCTGCAATTTTGTCTTGTTTGGCTGTCTACACTCTTTACCACCAACAGAATTAATTGTTTCACTGTTAAGCGAATCACTGGGAGTTGGGTGTTCATAGAGAAAAAAAAAAAATGCTTTTGAATGTAAGCTTCTGGCTTCCATATCTGCCATTCCTCATAGATGTTTCAAAAGGAAGAAAGAAGTGCAAAGAATTGTTTTGTCACAGTTACCTGAGAGCAATACGCTTCCAGGGTCTTGTGGCTCAATTGATTACCATAATCCACTTACATAACACATGCTGGAATCTTTGACTTGGATATTAGAACTGAAAGGTAACAGACTTTTCTGTACTGACCAGTATTTGTAATCATAATGATTTGCAGTAAGTCACTGGTTTGATGTCCTGAAACCTAACAGTTTCAGCAGTCATGTGTTGTAGACTACCTTGTTCAGTGAAGTGAGGTTTATCTAGACAGATTCAATGGACCACAAGCAGGGAGGCTATGATACTTAAACTTAACCTTTTCTTTAATTTATGTCTAATAATAATAAAAAATTATTAAAGTAGTTATTATCAATTAAGAAAGTTTTTTGAAAGATAACAAATCTAGCATGTTCTGTTTTACCAGATACGTGGGAATCATAAATCAAAATTAAACACGTACCTCCACGTTTTTCCACTACACAGAAAAGATATTCTCTCCTGTTACCAGAATGTTGTGATGGTTAAAAAAGGGTAATAAATGGTGAATATCATTAAGAATAGTGAATAACATGTAACCTACATACTGATGGAAAAGAATTTAAATGACTTATCTACTCTCTTATAAAATTAGGAGTCTATAATACAAACATAGCAACTGTATAAAGATGCTTGGACTTCTATGTCTTATCCAATAACAGATTACTTTTTATAAGCACATGGTTTTGTCTAAGAAACTGTTATGCATCCTGCGGATCAGTTTTTCATTCTGTTCTCTTGAGCAGTTATTTAAAACTTGAAGAGCTTACCTTGCCAGTAAGTCGATCAACTCAAGTTTTGACATTCCATCAGGAAGCAATCGAGGAATAGCAGCAACACATGTTCTGAACAGATCAATTTTTGGTTTTCTTTCACCACTGAAAAATGAAAACAGAATTTTGACAAAGCTTAACAAATAATTGTATTAAATGATCCACCTACAGTTTTTCAGAGAAGGGCTGGACGTAATGGTGTGCCAGAGGCCTACTAAGAACATCAAGATAGCAGGCTAGACACTAGAAAAAAAATAAGAAACACAAACGCTTCCATTGAATGAGTGGTTATGATTTTAAAGTTTTTCATGCGTAGAATGTATACAGCACTTGAAAAATCAATTATTACTGATTCATTTGTTTCTTTCTGTGAGGAACTGGCAAATATATCAAAATGGAGTTATAACGTAGGAGGATTCCTCCATCAGAATCAGCATTTGCGTGATGCAAGCTTCAGATGAGGGGATGAGGAAAGAGTTGGGAGTGTTCCCCATCATGGTGCAGCTATATTACACAAGCTGTATAAAACAAATACTGATATGTAAGAAGCCCAATAAGAAGCCCAAAAAAACAAGACTGGAGATGTAGACAGTAGGGTGCAGATCTGTGGAAATCGAAAAGATGGCTAGAGAGTTTCTCTTGATCCTTGCCTGAGATAGTAGCACTTTAGCAACCATTATCAGCTAAAACATGTTTTGTAGCCCCAAGGCTGCTTTAATCAGTGGAATGGCTCAACTGCTCCCTAATGGCCTGGGAAAGTGGTTGAGTCTAAAGGCCAGCATGAACCAAAAACTAGGCTAGGAGTCCTTAAATCTTCTAAAAGTAGCTCAGATTTCAGCTGCTGATTGTTTTCACATCGGATGCAACTCTTTGCTGCCTTGTTTCCAACATTTTTCATAAGAATGCAGATTAAAGAAGCTATTCAGACACACCAAAATGTGGGGGTTTTATTTCCTCATTTTCAACTCAATGATCTGTTATTTGATGATTGAGGATAGAGGAAATAACCAAAGCACAAGAGCATTTCAAACTGTACATTCTTTCCCACAATATTATTAATTATTAGCCAGCAATATGCTTTGAAGGAATCAAAAGAGCAAGGTCATATTTAGGGACCCTATTATAAACATAGAGGGAAAGGTTTCTCCTGCTTTAATATACTTTCAATCAAACTAGAAAAGGGGTGGGGAGGGAAGTGGGGAGAGGACACTGAGAAACATTTTAAGCTACTTAACACTGCACTGAAATTCAGTGACAAAACAGAAAATGAACCTAGTTTCATTGCACCCTAGTCCAATGTCCTGTTTATTATACTACTTTGCCTCTACACTGAAGAGAAGAAATTGCATTTACGTACCTTTATTCTCTGTTCAGTCACAGAGAAAGCCTAAATGCAACACCATCTCACAAGTCTAAAATAAGATTTGTAAGAGTAACACCAAGTATTCCCTGAAATAATGGGTACAGAAAAGGCAGAAACTGACATTAGGTGTACTTCATTCAGAGATTAAAACAAGTTCTGCTTTTAATACACTTACCAGCTTGGATATATATGACATTAATAAAATGATGATATGATTTTAATCTATTGACCGAAATTGTACAACAAGGAGAAACTATTCTGATAATGAATTAGTTCTGTCTCACTGTGTATGTATCCTAACAGAATTTGAAAGAAGGTGTCAGCAACTGACTTTTCTCATCTAAGAATTTGGTTATAAGGAATTCCTTATAACTATTCAAAGGAATTTCTTTGAACTATTATTGCTAACGCAAATACTAATTGGATTAATAACTAGTGCAAAATACCATATTTTTATAGTTTCAAACAGTAAAGTGCCATTGATAATTTTATCTGCAGGCAAACCAATGAGTCTTTCTTGCTGACCTGAAACAAAAAGTGAACTTTGCACAGTTTCCTTATTATCCCTCCCCAGTGAGGGTAAAGAGTTTGTGCTTTTAAAATGGAGGCACGTAAAATAATAGACTGAGAGGAAACTCTTCTGAAGGCAAATGAGAAATTATTTATAAATATAAAAGCTGTGGGTGTTCTGTGGCTCAGGTTGATCAGAAGAATAGCAGAAGATTCAAATCTGAGGCTCAAGTTCCCAACTTATCTGAGCTGCCAGGCACAGCATGCAAAGTGTCTGGCAAGAGGGGCTTCGCAGGGCTCTGCAGCCATCTCTGGCTGACTCTGGATGAGAACACTGACAGCTGCCCTCACCTGGAAGCTTGTGTTTCCATACCAGCAGTATCAGATTTTTGGTCAGTACTGTCAGCAAAACTCTTTGAAGTCCTTGAAGTTTGTATGTTAGAGAAATGGATGCCTTATTCTGACTACATGTTGGAAAGCAATTATAATCAGTATTAGAATTCATATCACAGTGGAGGATGCAAAGGACACTCCTTAGTCAGGATTTAGTAAGACTCTCCAGAGTGGCATTTACTACTTCAACAATAAATGCTTAAAGTATCAGTCATTAAATACAGATGGATGCCTAACACTGCCAAAGAAAATTCCAGAATCAGCATACTTGAAAATGTTATGACTATTCATTGCCTAGCTTCTTCCCTCTAGTTTGTTATTAAAAATATCATTATGATATTCAGTCTATACAATAACATTAACTATATGTAAATATGATAAAAGCCATAACTTTAAAATATAGATAAATGTAGTGTGGTATCTATATATTTAAGCCCATAATAGCTCAAAATAAATACCCAACTTTCGTGAAGCATGAAGTTCTGTGAATAAAATGATAAGCAATTACATAAAAACAATATAGTGGCTTTTTCAGTTATCATGCACAATGCAGTTTTAATTGAATAGGGCCATTTAAAATTCTGATAGTTACAGATAATCATGCTTTTCATGAGTTTATTTTAAATTGACTGCTAATTAAGCATCCCAGATACGTTTTTTTCCTTGGAGAACAAGTGAAAATGTGATCTCATGTGTTTTTCCTTTCAAGCATTTAAAGTTTTAGCTCATCTAGATACAAAGTATAACACAAAAATACAGTATCTTACATGTCTAGATCTTCCAATCTTAGAATCTTTATGTCTCTGACAAAAGTTACTACCAAACCATAAGACTTCCTGAAACTTAAAACTCTTTTAAGTTTGTTTGTTCACTGACTCTAAAAATAAACATTTTGGTGATGCTGAGAAACCATAGAAAGTGCATTTATAGCTAAGGTTAAGTACACTTCTTACCTAAGTGCTCAAGGTTTTACTATGCAATTATCTTTTTAGAAATAAAATTTGAGTTTCAAAACTCACTTTCTCTCTCGCAAAAGCCTAGATACTCAAAATGATCATGAAAACTAGCTCTGAGTACTGAGCAGCGTACTGAGTAGTACTATTAGAAAACTATGAAATATTATTGGACAGTAATATTAGTATTTAATATAAATAAAGAACAATGCTAAAGATATAAAGAGCTTGCAATCTCATCTACACAGTCACAGGAACAAACAAGGGCAGAGGAATGACATTAAAACGTAAAGATTATATCAGCTGCAAAAGGCAGTTGAATTTGGTCAGTCATTGTGGTCTATCTACCACTCATGATATTTTCAGCAAATCATGATTTTGTTTTTTTGACAGTATATGAAAAAAAAAAATCCTGAACAGACAAACGCCCTTTTCATCACATCTCAGACTTTTCCTGAACTTGTTTCACTTCTAGAGTAATTACCATGTCCACCCCCTAACAGGAAAGATAAAGCTGGTTTCCTTTCAATTGGGATCTCTGCAATCTGTGCTCTGCATGTGTCAAATAATACCTCTGTGTCTCTAAAGTCTACTAGATGTCCACCTCACTAGAAATTTCTCAAGGAATCTTCCCTCATTAATACTTTCAGATGAGAGTGTAAAATGCTGCTATTCAGCACTGCTTGAGATGTACAGGTTTGATTCTGTTCCAGTGAGGTACTGCTTAAATCCAAGATTTATCACAAAGTGACTTGGGTTTTTAATCAAGAGTTGATTTTGAAAGATTAATAGGGATCTACAGAATTTGTTGCATTCATTTTGAAGCTGAGTGATGCAAACAGACCCTGAAACAGTGGTGCTGATAGGTTTTCCACTTTGGGCTTTCAACTTTCACCATCTAAACATTCATAGGATTCACATATGATTTTGGCTACACTGAGCGCATCCGTACAATGCCATACACTGCAACAAGCAAAGAAGTACGATCAACTTATCATAAACATTTGTTTCAAAGCATATACTAACTAGGCTAAATGTTTCCTGCTTCTTCTTTTTTCTCTGATGACTCATGATAGACAGAAATAAACAAAAAGTTCTGAAATCACATCTCAATATTTTATGGGATTTACTTTTCTTTAGCACTCACGTAATCATGTCCTCAGGTTCTTTGTTAAGCATCTGTATGTTGGTTAGCATCATGCACCGACCCACTTCCTTGTCAAGGTGTCTGAGTATGTTGTCCACCGCTTTTCTTACTTGAGAATAATATAATGACATCCCTGCAATAATATGCATTTTTGTATCATTTGGAGTATTTATAGATACACATATTCTGAAAAAGAAAGCTGCTTACTCATGCCGTGCTGCATGAAATAAAAATATTTTACTCATGAGATAGCATATTCCACTAGTAATGATATCCTCAAAGACAGACTATGTTGCCCTCTCCAAAAAGAATTCCATTGTATGTAAAAATAGCCTAAGTGATATATACACACACACACACACACACACACACATATATAGATATACACACACACATATTTTTATCCTGGAGAAAAAAAAAACAACAAAATTGAAGTATGTCCCTACATAGCCAAATGAGGCCACAGTGTGCCAGGCTATAAAATATATTTTGTGACTTTTCATGACAGAAGCAAGAACTCCAATCCAGTAGCAAGGTTTAAAAACTATAGGCAAAGAGAAAAAAAGGAGCCCAAATGAGCTCTCCTAAATTTTATTTAGTATCAAAATTAATGGCATGACTTTTTATGTGAAAAAAAATATTAGAGATACAGCTCTACAGCAGCTTATGGACATAAAATATTTTAACAATAAAACTTGAATTTAGTCTTTATATTCATCTAAGGTTAAAATTTTAATTTTCTTAATGAAATTTTATATACTAACATGGAAAAAATATTTAAAAATATCTATTCTCTAGTCAATTATTTTCCTATTTGATAAAGACAATGTAAGCTTAGAATTTAAAAACTATCTTGATTTTCAGATCTGCTATGATCAAAAGTTCAATGGCAGAGTACAAGGCAAAAGAAAATACAGGAATTAGCTAGCTTAATATTATGGAAGCTAGGATATTATAAAATCGTGAAAATTGCTAATAAAAGAATTCAATACTGCAAACATTTATTATCAAATGCATTGGGATGAACCAAAATAAACTGAATCAGTGACAGCACTAAATGCAATATCTGTTGTACATTTCAACAGCAGTGGGTCTTACATTGCTTCTTTTCTTGATGTCGCTACAATGATCTAGTAACAGTACAACACAGGTCTTTGTCACTGATGTAGAAATACATAGACTTTGCTTCATTCACATAACTTAATGCAGTGCTAAGGTAAGTAGCCAAATTTTCTTTCTTGCCGGCAAAAATAGGCACTTTCTGGGCATGACGCAGAAGCTCCTCTGGAGTACAGGATTCTTTCTCTACACCAGCTACCAAAGAAGCCCAAAGTAATGGTGCTTTTAACTTAGGCAGTTCAGTTCAGCTTTATTTTACATTTAAGTTTCTGCCATTTTGAAAGTTTCACTTTGTGTTAGATATGATAATGACATTAAAGGGTATCAAAGGAATCTCTGCTGGTTTTCAAAGCTAGTACATTTTCTGAGCGCAGGCACTCTTTCTTAGTAAGATGGATTTCCATGAATAAACACAGCTATTCTGCACTGAAAGAAGCTAAAACTATCTATGTTACTTAAATCTCCCCCCAGAACACAGGGTTGCAACCACTTGTAGAACACAACCAAGGACTTTTCCTGAAATAATTTTAAAAAACAGTATTTGTCAAACTAACTAATGTATGTCTTTAGAATATACAATAAAGTAAATGTTTACAATAAAGAAATCAATTGAATACTTAACAATAGTAAATTATTCTGCTCAGCTACTGAAGAATTTTTCACATTCTCATTCAAGTTTCTATATTGTCCATTTACTTACTGACCTATCATTTTAGCTTCCTCCTCTGTAAGAGTTTTGCTTAAATATGTCTTCTTCACTCTGAGAGTGTTTCCAGAGGGAAGGACAGCTCCAGTCACTGGCATTGGAGGTTCACCATCTTTTTGCTGCAAGCTATCAGCAATTACCAAGAAAGCTCTCAGACCAATGTTCATTCTCTATAAAGTTCAGAAGATTAATTAGTATTGCAATGAAATAATCTTATTTTACTCATATTCTTCGATTTTGAGTGTGTACTTCCCAGCACTTTTTTCTGTATCTTTGCCACAATGACTAGTCTGATATATTTGCCCATGAAATAAATAGTGAAGTCATAACTACTATGAGCAGTGCTCTCCTGTCTCATAACTTTATTTCTAAGTATTTTTATTAGCACATTATCTTTTTATCTTCAGGATAAAACACATGGATATGACCTGGAGTTCAGTAATGCATTTTAACTGGACCTTCAGTTAAACACAAATATCCACCCTGGTCCATCATGAAAAAAAGATGAGTATCTATCTGTCTCAAAAGGTGCCAAGGTTGAGCATAGTGAGTGAAAACTCTAGAATGGTGCTCCACACTGGAACTACAATGTGAGATTATCGGGAAGATGAGGCTAAGTGACCTGAATGCCTTCTGAGAATTCACCAGGTTTTGCATTACAACGATTAAAAGACCAGAACATTTTCAATTTCCCAGGAACATATTCCAAAAACTCCAAGGCTGTCCTACTGACAGTCTCCCAAAGGTGCATTTACAGAGATTACAGGTATCTTTTTTCAGAGTGCTAAAGTCTATGTACATCAAAAAGTAACCCTATTATTTCATTGTTTTTGGACTTAAATTTTTTCTGTGAAACAGTAAAATCAAGAAGCTATGCACAATTTCCATTCCCTATAAGCTTGCCCTCATGCAATGCTAATACACAACGTGCTTCCTCAGGCAATACTGCAGGTGACTGGCCCAGAACGCAGTGGGGAGGGCCTGCTCAAGAATTCTGTTTCATTTTTCATTACTCTGCTGAAGAAAGATGGAAGCTGTGCTCAAAGTAAAGCCTGCCTTTTACTTTTGCTGCTTTTGACAGTAAAAATTTAATCTACTTTTCCAAGTATTTCTTTTGTTTCAAATACAGTTTTTGTAAGGTAACATTCTATTTTAACATCTTAGAGAATAGATAGGACTGTGTAACACTGCAAGATTAATATGGACGTATTTTATGAGATGATAAAAAATGGGTTTTATTTTTCATGTGTTTCTTCATAATTTTCAAAGGAAAATGTTTCAAAAATGTTTCCAAAATCCTAAATAAATACATTATGTTTTAGAGAATTTTTCATTATTTTACCACTCATTTTTATCTTTTAAAAGTTTTTCAAATTTCAAATTTTTGATTGCTTTCACTAAGAAGCTGACTTATCACACTAACACTGGTGGAGCTTTACCAGTCAAAGTGGTAAAACTTTATTAGAATTTTTGTCATCAGTTCCTCTTGTATCTTGTACTCTTTTTCAGTAAAATTGTTTTGAAAAACATTGAAATTGTTACAGAGAATTAATTTTTTATATTAAAATAGTTTAAGGCATATATATTTTGCATATAATAAAGGTAGAGTCAGATGGAGATACTGTGATTAGTAATTTTATTTATATATTTCTTTTTTTTTTTTTAAATATACTTGCACTGCTTCACATTCAGTAATTTTCACTGAGTAAACATGAGATAGGCATAAATAATGTGACATTTCACAGATCCAAGTCCACAGATGTATTTTACCAATAAAGCAAATTCAAGATTTGGCCTGAAAACTAGACAAAGGTGAAAGCATGCTTAGAATGCAACCAGAAAGTAAATGTAGCATAACATGATACATACTAACTCAAAAAAATGCAGATGCACATCATACCTCAGGGTTCAGACTGAAAGCTTTTGCTGGTTTTCCGACACAAAGGAAGTCAAAGATAATTTCTTTCATTGCAAAATCTAAACGTTCCTAAAATAGTAAGAATACTGCAAATCATTATGCTGCTCACTTTTGCTACATATTTTCTTTAAGACAACAGAATGCTAAAAAACCAGTTTAATCAGGATTTATTTAAATGTATGGAAAAACAGATTTTCAGAAGTATGCAGAAGATATTATCAGATCTACGCTTTCAACACTGCTGTATGTTGACAAATTCAAAAATTTATAGCATTTAAGTAGAAAATGATACATTTTGGAAAGAAAGCTTTTAATTATTTCATTTAAACTGTGGTAATTATGGTACTGACATAGTATTTTACATAAAAGGAGCTCGTTCACAGATGGCACAGCTCAGGGAAGATTTTAAGCATCTGCTTAATTCATTTCTATTCAGAGTCTTTAAGTATGTGCTTAAGTGCTTTTCTCAATGGGAATGTTTTCTGAGTTTAAGGAATAAAAGAGATGAAACTTCCAGCACCAAAGGTTAGTTTATTTTAGCAATTCCCATTTGAAATCATGAAAACTAAACGTGTCAGCTACACACTTGGTTTTCCTCTAACTTACGCCTTAAAAGCAGTGGAACTCATTGTGCTGTACTGTAGGAATGATGCAGTATCAGGACAAAATATGGGTGATTATATTGAACTTTACTAACAGTCAGAGCCTGTCAACAATGCATTTTCTGACTTGCTGGCAATTTCAAAAACTGCAAAACACCAACAACATTTGAGTTGAAGTGAAAACATTTTTATCCTTTTTCAGTGAAATGAAGTTAATCAAAACCTGTTGTTGAAAAGAAGTCTGCCCCAGCTCAATCTATAATTTTATCACTGCCTAGATGAAAGATGCCGACAATGGGGTCAAAAAAATTCAAACAAGGGAAGTTATTTGATAATTTGTTATTGAGAAAACAAGTTATTCATTAATTGGAAAGACATCTGCATGGCTCTCCCATACCTGTGCAATAAACTGTATTATCTTGACAAAGATGTTTAGAGGCATATCTCTTGGCACAACACCACGGGACCCTTTTGGGAAAAGTGTTGTGACAATAGTAATAAGTCGACTGTAAAAGACGGAAAAAAAAATATTAGACATTTCTAGACTTTACAGATCTTCATTTACCACGAAATATAAATTGGAAATTCTACTCCATTTAGAAAGGCTAGAATATATTTCCTTTAAAATGAAAATGTAATGGGGTATCTTGTTCTGATAATTTGCTACAAATTCAGTGTAATTATTTTATTTCATTACTGTATTACAAGTAATAATAAACCAGATAGTGACACGTCACTACAAAAATACTTCAAATTTTAACCAGGCAAAGAATGATTTTTAGTTCTTCCAAAAGCAGAAGCAGTTTATACAGTAATTTTAATATGTGGGAACATAACTGATGGTGTCACATAAGTAAGTATTTTGTTATGTACAGTTGAGTATTTTATTTCACAACAGGAATAGGATCAATTCAAAGGAATTCAGGAGAACTATAAAACCTCTTCACTGGCAACATCCACTCTACAAGACCTGATTATCATTACAAATACAGCATGTTACCTTTGGGTAGCTGTGTTGCTTTCACATTTAATTCTGATCATGTAAACCCACAGTAGTCTGTACAGAGATTCCAGTGCAACTCGAGCCATTTTTGGATCCTTATTCTAGAGAAATATGTAGTGTAAGAATAAACATCAGACATAAATTAGAAAGGAAGTTCTGCCCTTAATGACTGTCAAGGTCCAGAGCTTTCATAATGACACTACACAAAGATATAGTCTCACAGCTGCCCAGTACTCCATTCCTGTAACTGCAGGATCCTTATGCATCTGACTTACCTATTCCGATATTACTTAAGTCATCGAAAACCCCAAGTATCAAGTTAGTTTAATTAGGACCGTGGAGTCCCATATACTGTCCTCATGTGCACAACTCTACTTCTAACAGAAGGATTTCTCCTTCTTCTTGACCTAGGTCTTCCAGCTGCATGAGTGTGGTTTGGGCTTCGAGGTGCAACTCTGACTGGTGAAGTGATTGCTTCAAAGGTTGGGGCATCTCTTTCTCTGTACTGAGAAGGAGTGGTCAACCATGTTATTAATTTACCTACATATTCAGCTACCCTACCTCCTCTCCAGACTAAAGATTGAATGTGCCATCACATCAATCTATGGACCCTATGAAATGTAATGAATTGTAGGTGGCAAGGTAAATTCCAATTTGATTTTTCAATTGGTAAGGTAGGAGCAGCTTTATTTTTATTTTATCTAATGGTTTCAAATAATTTGCGAGAATCTCCCTCATATTCAGAAGAATCTATATTCCCAGCTTGCTCCTCAGAGATCTTACAGCTGTAGCTACTTTTTCTAAAGCTTGTATAATCTCATAAAACCTCATAAAGTAACATGTCTATTTTTGGAATCTCTTTGCAAATAAAGTTCTAATACATCTTCATCGAAAGCAAGTAATTCAGGTACAAGTAGGAAGAATTCTTCAGATGGACTATGAACATTTTGAAGAGCTATTCTAACAGTAGAGTCCATATGAACAGAGTCCATACAAATTGTTTCATTAAGACAGTGCAGCAAGACGGCAACAGTAATAAAGGATATAGCTTGTCAACAAGCTTGGGAATTAACTTCTGGAGAATAGAGATATTCTCCACAGGTTGCCTCTGAGCTGAGAAAGTGGTTTTATGTTCTACCTACACCATCTGCAGAAGCCTCCTAACCCCTCGTTCATCAAGCAGCCGTTTGGAGGCCCTTCATTTGAGCTAACCACATTACCGTGCTTCTTATATTGACCTTCTCAGGTAGGCACAGGACCACCCATCCCTTCATATGGATCCACTTAAAGTGTGGAATGGGACTTGAGTTATTGCGTAAGTAAAAGAACACGTAGAAGCAGCAATGATAACTAGTGTATGTGTATTGGACAGTATATGGCGGCCAGAAACCACAGTGGATTGCAGTGGATGGTTAACCTTAAACTTCAAAGATCTAACAAATGGTAAAGGAATAAGAATGGATACATGGTGGAAATAAAATAGCTTAAGTTTTTTTAATGCAACTTAACAGAATGAAAAAGGCCACGGAGTCAGTGTCCCGCAACTAGTTCCTTCCCGATAATAAGTGCTTTGTTTGAGAATGCCTTTGTGAAAAACAAGTTAAAACTGTCAGTTTTGGTATGCCACTCAAGCTAATAACTTTTATCAACAATCTTGTCTGTAATCTGCCTCTCACAGCTGTTTGACTCAGGCTTGGTTTGAGTTAGAGAAACAGTAGAAATTCAAACTAGGCACAAGAACGCTTTTTTTTTTTTAATTGAACAAATCTGCAGAACTAAAGAATTTGTACTGTGAGGACTAAAATTATGGATGGAATCTGATAATAACAATAATCTAGCACATTACCTAAAATGGATTTGCAACAGATCAATAGTGCATACCGAAGTTTTAATACAATGTTAAAACCAGAAGACACTAACCTTGAGATTGGATAAGCAGTTGTTGAGGAAAATATGCCATCTGTTTAAAAAGAACTGCTTCTGACTGACACAAAGCAGGCACGTTACCAAAGGGTACAAAGCCTAAACAGGAAATGGATGTCGATACCGTATTATTTGCATGCCTACACAACATAAAAGTAACTTAATACAGCTACTGTAAACTTAAAGCTCTAACTCCTCTATGTTGTACAATACATGTTAGCCAATATAAACACATTGTTAAGTAGTACAATTTAAAAGGAATCTATCTCTAAAGCTGTTACAGATAATGTTTTACGGATGAACTAAAACCAACCAAATGCCTACTTATAGTAGTATAACAAATCCAAAGATGGGTCACAAATGTATGGACTCAGGGGTTTAAGTTCCGTCATTTAACTAAGAAATGATAGTATGGAAATAACTAAACTTTATTATAATAACAACAGGACCCACAGAGGTTGCTGGGACTCACGAATGCTCAGATGCCTATTACTCCTCAAAATCTGCAGTTAAAATATTTACTGAGAGACATGTCAAACACCCTAAAGAATTGTGTTAAAATACAGGCAATGCCTGGATCTGCTCCTAGTTACATCTTACGAAGTGAAAAATAAAAAGAAGCAAGGCAAAACACAGACGTTCAAATAGCGAGATCTGATCTCTTTGCCAAAATTTATTTGACGCTCCTCTTGTAAATGTCAAGCTAAAAAAATAGGCTAAAATGCACCTATTAATTTTGAAGCTGACTTTGCTATTTCAGCAAGACTTTTCTGATTCTGTTGTTCTGTTAATATACCAAACCAGGACTTTAAAGTTACCAGTCAAAAATAAGGTAACTGTATCTTAAAAACCAATGATTCTCCTGTAATATATAATATAAATTGTCTATAGCTAGTTAGACCTAGTTTCTCGAGCAATTGGCAAATGTATATTGATTTTTATTTTCATAATCTTCATGTCCAAAATACATATGGGATAACTGAAGTCTTCTCATGGAAGACTTTCTTACCATATAAACATTATGACTATAATAGTTGAGTACTTGACGGGATCACAGAGTTCAGTAACATCACAACTCATCCTAAGGAAGAGCTACAGGAGGGAAGATACAAACCATCTCCTGGTGTTTCCTAATCCTCTCTGTTCACTATCAAGAGTACCTCAAAATCTAGCTCACACAAGATACTTTTAGATAGAAAATGAGGCAGGTTGAATGCCCCCACCCTGCCTGTACAGTGAGTGCACCAACTCACAAAACACTGATCTTGGAAAGGAAGGTTCTCTTCAGACTTTAAAGAGTGCTTTCTTCCTGGAAGCCTGGAAATATGCACTGCAGCTATTTCTGCCAACTGTTTGCCTTTCCCCTCCTCCTCCTCGCAAAGTTTGTATTTCTAATCACACCCTCACAAGAATCTATTCTATTTTGTCACTTTTAACTGTGTAGCCTCCAGCGCGCTATCTGTAGACAAGCAATCAGATGCAAAGCCCCAGCTGTGCAATCCTTTCTCAAGCACATAGTATTGACTTTGGCAAATACAGCCACCAGTTTGGGGAAGCTCTATTTAGTGTAAAAACCATACAGCAAAGCTCTTACCCTGCTGTAGTTTCAACAATGTTTTATTAACTCGGCAGAGTGGAACAGAGCCACACAAAGCTGAGTGAAAACAGAAATCCATCCCAAGACTCCCACAGATTTAAACTGGATCAGGACTGTGTCCCAGGGGATGCTCTGACTCTGCCCTAGGACTCGTGTTAACAGCAGCAGAGAGCTCAAGCACACACTCCTGCAAGTCCTCCCAGCAGATTCAATAGTGCTAGTGACCAGCATTTGCCGAAAGCACTGGGGACAGGAGAGTCTTTTTGACTTTCTCATAGAATGAGGGAGGACAAACGACAACCTTCTTTACTTAAAAGGTCCAAGACTTCAAAATGGATTAGCTAATGCCACATTGCTGACATGCGCTGACCCAGTTGGAGAGACAGACTGCTTAAGGCGGCCAGCATCAAACTGACTCAGATCCTCATTTAATTCAGATCAACTCATGCTTCCAAAAATACACTGCAGTGCCACTGTTCATCTCGCAAGAAAAAAACATGAAATAGGGAGCTGCACAGTAGCCAAGTTACGGATTTAAAAGGGCATGTGTTATACATTTTTTTGTTCCTACAATGTATTATTTAAGCCCCGTGAAAGAGTTGTTCCCACATGCCTCATTTGTTCTCGCTTGACAAGAAGTGAACTCTATTCTTTCTCCTCTCCTCCTAATGTTTACACATAACAAGCATGAGAAAACCTAACCATTTAATAATCACAGAACCAGAAGCTGGAAACATCTATTTGATTCAGACTGATTTAGATCATATTCTTACTTAAATACGCAAACAACACAATAACCTTCCCTAAATAGAAATGCACTGGTTATAAAGCTGAATACAGAAAAACGTTTTGCAATTTCCCAAGAGACTTGTTCAGAGATATTTCTGACAAACAATTTTAGCCTCTGCTTCTTAGGGTTACTAACCAATGAGTGCTTCTTTCGTGACGAAAGTTCAAGTGTTGTATCATACAGACTTTCAACAAAGTTCCTCAGACAGGGGACATTCACTTCATTTTTAACAGCCTGAAAGAAAATTTCATGTTAATAAGCCACCAGTTCACAAGCTGTTTTATCTAATTCAAAGAAATTAAACAAACAACCCAAAAAATAAACTCACAGCAGCTACAGGGACAAGAATTTCAACAAACAGTCCTGCCAATGCATGCTTGATATCTTTGTCTTTGACTTCAAGGAAATAATGTGCACATTCCTAAAACAAAGCAAAACAAGAAACATAAATTGCATATTAGCTGGAATAAAGACTTGTAAACATTTGCTGAATGCACTTCAACTGTCAGTGACTATTTTTATCTTGCAAATCCCACAGAAAAGATTTGTCTATTAACTTCTAAATCTGCATTTTGCAGCAAGCACAAAGTAGGGCGTAAGTCAAGATCAAGGTTCTGTTACTCTGGCCATGATAATCCACAAACTCTCCATTGATTCCAGCTGTACCTGGTGGTGCTTTGGGGATAGAAAGGGAGTTGGACTCAGAGGTGACCTCATACCTCCCCTGTATCGAACTTCAGGAGCCCATGTGGAATGCTTTACACTATGCTCTGAGCACCCAGAAAAGGACCATACTTCTTTCATAAGATACTCAAGGCAAGGAACAAATTTACTGTAAATATTTTTGGATAAAATTTACTGCTAGGATCCATTGCAGATTAAGGATCAATATAGAACTGAGCTAAAGGAAGAAAAAGACCTGTGGTGCAACCACCACAATTTCCAGCCTGAAACTGGGGATTGAGAGAGAAAGTAAAAGTGTATTTTTCATCCTAAACAGAAAGCAAAGAACTAGCCACACAGCTGTGCTGCTCAGGAAGTGAGGGAGGGGAGATAAGCATCCGCCCACTCGTGTGTTTCTGTATAACTTCTCTGAGGATGACAAAACATGTGGCTCCAGTTACTTCTTCCTCTCTGGGTCCAAGGCCCGAACAGCCACTGACTTTACAAGGAAGGTTCCCACTGACCTTTAATCCTGCACACGTGTGCAGAGCAGTCTGCACTTTAGACCAGGATTCTACACCACATGGCTTCAGTCACTCCAGCCATTTCTGCTGCACGGCTGAGGTCCCTGTGCAAAGGCAGTAGCCTTCCTGAGCTATTGTGAACTCCATGGTAGAAGACAGGATTTTCTGGAGCTCACTCCTGAGATTAGCTCTCCCTCTCAAAGTGTTTCTCTACTACTAGAGCAGAGCTGGTGTGACAGAGCTTGTTGCATGTAGATACTCAAACGAACACATGAATCGTCCAAAGCATCAAACCGTGTTTCACCAAACTGAGCAAACTGTTTTTCCTACATACACAGTGCATCTTGTGATGCATTGTAGTATATAGAAGAATTAATTTCATGCTAAGATACTGTAGTCAAGGAAGGTAGAGATCATTTGCATCCAAATTTTGAGTTCTACTGCATGGCAGCTTTATCACTGATTTCAATAGCAGTGAACACTGGATCCGAGCAGTGCTGCACCATAAAGCTGTGACACAGTCATTCACTCATATTAGTCATGTGCACTGAACACACACTACTTTGCTAGTTTGCCAGCTTTTACATTAAGTCTATACATAAGGTAAGAAAAAAAATGAGCTGTTTCTGTGTTGCTAAATATATTTTAAATATTTTGCTAAATATGGTTTGTTTAAACATTGCAAAACTGAAAACAGTGTGTTCTTCCTGTTGAGGACTTCGAGAAATGGCTTTGTGTGTCTTTACGCCTGTGTATTTGTATTCCAGTGTCTAATCCTAACTTGTGGGCATCTAACATTGATTTTTTACTCCACTGACACCATCGATAAGCTGATCTTGACATGTAGGTTTATACAAAACATGTATTTTACTGGATGAGTGGCTACAAAACATGTGGCCATGAGGGCGAGCCTAAAAAAAACCAGGGGAATAAAAAGGTTAAGCTAAATAAATCTGCTGATGGGAACAGAACCCATTGTACATTACGAGCAAGAATGGGTACTTTTAAATGTTTAAACATAAAATATTTTCTTTCCCTTTACAAAATGATGTAATCTATTCATTTAAACCATTCATGGTAGTTGAATTACGCTCTGTACTAGTGGTTCTCAAACTGGGTGGGTACAGAGTGTACCCTACAGGAAGCGGGTGTGAAGATGTGGTGAAAGGAGATGACACATCCAAAGGAAAGTCCATCTAGCTTTTGCCTCAATTCTTTCTTTCTTCTTCTGTGTTTTTGTCCATGAGAATTTACTCTCCTGTCTGGCAACTACGTCAATGGTGGAAGATTCACTTTGGAGGCAGTGAGTAGCTAGGGAGAGATAACTAGACAGGGATGCAGGGCAAAGAACAGGTGTGGGATGGCAGGGTGGAAAACCTGAGGTCTACAGAACCAAAACTCTTTCTTTCACAGGGTGAGATGTAGGGACTAGGGGCATTGAGCTGAAGAAAGGTTGGTATGAAATGATACACTCCAGAGGTTGTAGGCTGGAGTGCTAAGGTTCAGAACAAGCAGAAAATAGCTACAAGTACATTTATGTGGGAAAGATACACAGAAAATCTCCTGCAGTATTACGGGAAACATGAAGGGGAGCCCATTCTAAAAGCTCTGGGAACCACAGGTAGATACTTAAGAATTTTACCTGCATAAACTGAAGAGAAGCTTCAAAGTCCTCCACAGGATACATCTTAATGCGAAAAAATTTCATTCCCATTATAAGACTGATAATGCTTTGAACTATATATGGGCTTTGTTCTTTATGCCGTAACTCCTTTAACTCTGCCATAAATTTCTTCTTTACAGCAGGAAATCTATGAATTCACATTGGTTAGTAACAAAAAAAGTACACATTAATATTTCAAAATATATAAACCCAGAGAAACCTAAAGAGGATTCAGCTTTGGTTGTAAAATACCCTTCCAGTCAGAATGTGAATAGATTTCTCTTTGTTTAGTTTTCTTTCATTTCTGATAAACTCGGAAAGGAAAAAGAAGCATACAGGCTGATCTTAGTCCCTTTAGATAACTATATCTTTCAAATTATTTTCTTACCATGCCCCTCTTTGACATAAGAGCTAACAATATCATTAGAATAACCCACTCACATGGTTTTCAAAATTCCATGATGAAAGATAGGTTTCCTGCAAGTACATGCAACGTTTTCTAAAGAAAATTTTTAAATGATAATCATGCAAATATTCAGACAGGCTGTTCCTCTCTTCATTTTTTTTTTGTAATAGCCTTTACAGTAACACTTAAACATAAACTACCACAACTTGGAATGGCAGGGTCTATGGCTATTTTTGATCTCCCTCACAAATCTTTTGGAGATTTCTTTTCAGGTACACTGTGCATAAAAATAGCATATAAGAAGATCATCCAACAGGACCACCTGTCCATTTTGAGAGGAAATGAAAAGAATGTCATTTTCATGGGCAAGAGTAGCATGTCACAATCTTTTGTTATCACCTTTGACAGAGAACACAGGAGAGCTGAAAGAAAAAGCTTCGCAGGAAGAAGCCCTTGAGGAGTAGTAACTCAACAAGGTCCTTCAGAACTGGAGAAGAAAAGCAGTACTTATGGAGAACAGATACGTTTTATCTTTCATAGGCAACTTGAAGCTTAGGATCCAGATGCCACTTCCCTTTTTGCCTGTGACACAACCAATTCAGAAGCCCGGGTAGGGTCTTAGCTGAAGCCTTTGAAAGTTACAGTTTCCAGGAACAAAACTCGTTTTGGCTACATCAAGCTAAGATGGTAAGTTTTGTAGAGCAGACTCACTCTCAACTACATCAGCAAGTCAGGAGACAAAAATCACTGAGCTGAAGCAGTAAATTTCACCCTATGCAAAGTTTATGGTGTAAATTTTTTATGATGAGATTATATATTGGATACATGAGTTTCTGAACCTGTCTGCTTCCAGATGCAAAATTTAAGATCTGATTCATAAAGTGTTTTACGTCACCTGCACTGACAGGCGCAGGATAAAGGATTCAGAAGCAGTTGCATGAAGTTCTTCACTGAAATAACTGCAGAGAAACTTTAAAATGTTAAATGTTGCTGTATTGGAGGACAGCCATTTTTAGGTTTGTGCAGCTAGAGAGAGAAGAGCATATCGAAAAAAAACCCCAACGACTAAAATAGCTTTGTTCAGCCCTTTGGGCTTTCCACAGACGTCATTGCTGAGATAAGAAAAATAATGCTGCTGCAGTTGTGTTGAATTTATTTAGAGTCACTGGACTAGATGGAGAAAGCTTGTGATTCCCTAGAGTCCTATGCTCTAGAACATCTGGATGAATAGAGGACCAATAAGCTGAAATTATTTATTCCTACGCTATCTTCTAAGCTAGTGAGAAAACCAGAATATTCACATGCTAAGGAAGTAGAAATTCTCAGATTTATGGGGGAAATATAATATTCAATTTCGCTTACTTTGCTTGAGCTAGAACACCTATTACTTCCGCATACAAATCTGCAACAATGTGCATATTTCCAGTGTTAGGACCAAGGTACCTAGAAAGAGACAAGAAGGAATTCTTGGCTGAGAAAGCACACTGTTTAAACCACTACAAATTACATATTAAGAAAGAATTCATAGAATTTTTGTATGAAAAAGAAGAGCCTTACCCTTCTTTGTACTTAAAGTGCTTGAAAGCCAAGTTAATAACATCATGTACCAAACTGTCTATTACAGGATGAAGTGGAATCTGAAAACACAAAACCAGAACATAATAATTACACATACATTACACTTCAAGCTGCATACCTTAGTGCTAGTATTACTCGTGAGTATCGATCTTCCACATAGAAATACGGTATCACCTGAAACAGCATATAGCTAACAAAACAGCTGAAATGAAGCTGCCATTTAAAGTTTATTTAGTATCGAAGAGAATTACTTCAGCTCAAAAGACTTGGCAAAGTGAAGTATGTAGAAGAACAGAATACTATGTTATGCTGCCAGTGCAAGAAAGACAACAATGAACAAACGTGCAGGATGTATCTCATGGCTTTATTAGACTCTTAAAGACAGAAATAGAAAGAAGAATCTTAAAATTCAGTTGCATTGGTAATTTCCATCATTTATTAGTTAATGCATAATTTAAGAACTCCATACCTGTTTCAAAACTTCTATTAATACTAAAGAAAAAATAAAATCAATAGCCAGATCTCTTCTCTCCATTAAATAGTCCCTCTGCTGTTCATCACTGCAAAATCAAACCAGGAAACACAGTATTTAGGAAATGTGTCATAATCCATATTATATGCCTTCTTCAATTACATAAATACAGATAATAGGGGATTGTGTTGTACTTTTTAAATGGCAGTTCAGCGTTTCAGAAAGTAATACACTGTTACACTCTTAAAATCTAAGATAAAGAGATCAAGTCTGACTTGTTACTTTCACCTTCTTTCAAATATTTAATCACCCTCCATTTCCTCCCCCCTTTTTCCAGTTTAAGATCAAACCGAAACTTTTTCAAGAAAAAAATAAACAAAACCAAGGAAACCTTTGGATTCTATATTCTAACAAATGGATTTCATTTCAATTTCCTTCCTTAGTTCACTGCTAACCTGACTTTCAAATGGATTTTGGGTAGAGTTCCTGAAGACATCTATTTATGAGCAGGTAGTCCTGTAACAGATTGAAAGAGGCACTTCAAGACAAGGCCTCATCTCACCCAAAAGCAGACATCTAATTGAAGAATCATGCCTTGATATTGCCCAGTTATACTGACATGAACAGTCTTGAAGATTACGATTCAGATTCATGTCTACCTTGATATCTGATAGTAGCTCTGACCCCTTCATTCCATCAACTACTACCTTCAGTAGTTACTGGATTATAATGTAATCCTGATGTGAAGAACTGCCTGTGCGCTTCCAAACACCAGGTCTGCCAGTGTTGATTCTCCTGCTGCTTCATCAAAGTGTGTAAATGTAGTACCAAAATCCTCAGAAAAATTGTGTTTGAAGAATATACCAGTACCAAAATGTCAGACCTCGATATAAACCAAGATGAATCTGTTGCCTTATCACTGAGGAAACACCAATACCATATGAGATTAATGTGTTTGTTTTGAGGTCGTTTGTTTGCCTGTTTGTTTTAAGAGCTAAGTTAATGTTGCTAGAGCTCTTTGATTAACAAGTTTTCAGACTGAGGATAGGTGTACGTGACATTTCCATGACTAAGCAGAACATCGTATACAAAAAATACTTCCAGGTGTCACCGATTTATTAGCTGCTCACATGAATAAAGAAGACTGACAGTTTATACAAACCACTATTTTAAGTGACATTACAGCATCCAAAACAGCAGTAAGAAACAGTGCTTGAACTGTCAACATAATTTTCAAGACACAATTACTCCATCTATCTAGAAGCTGAGAGAAGAGTTCCAGGAACAAGCAGAAAAAGATGACAACAACTTTCAAGCAACTATAAACTTACAAAAGCTGATGGGTAAAATATAATGCATTTTACCTTACATTACTTATCGATAATGTATGGATGAAAATTGAAAATCTTACCTTTTAGATTTAGTGCTTGTTCTTGGTCTATACTCATGAGATTCATCTTCTATGCCATTCTGTCTTTTATACCAATCAAACAAAGTGCGCAGGATAGAGGGTAGACAGTATTCTGAAAGTGAGCTCATTGAGCTTATTACCTATGAGGAAAACACAAGTAACTGATGTTCAAGTTTTTCCTCCTCAAAAAAAAGGTACTAATTCAATGGTTAGATATGTTCTTTCTTGTTTTCATCACATTTTTGAGGTCCGTTGTACAACCAGTGACTTAATAGCCTGCATTTCCTGTTGAAGCATAAGCAGAAATACAATAATGGGCTGTATGTCAACAGCATCTTTTCACTGATGACACTAAAATGCATTCAAATTGTGTATCACATCTTACAACACACCAGAAAACAATCTAGTTCTTCAATGGGTTTACTTTTATCTGTTACACAATGTTGATTTGAGTTTGAGAACATTACAATCAAAGAAAGTGATGAACCAGAGGTACATTTTTCATGGGTTGTGTCTGACTGCTGGATACACTTCCTGAAGCTCAGAAAATATTGAGAAACTTTCCCAAGCTTTTCAATAATCTTAAACAACTGAACACGCAGATGTTACTATTTGGCTCACATATCTGATAACTTAGACGTCTCTTTTATATATAGGAATGTATTTAGTTTTCTGTGTGCGCAGATAAGTAAAACATAGTTTAAAATAATTCCTTAAAGGGTCCTGATTAAACAGCTCTAGTGGAATACTAGAAAAGACTATCTCTCATTCAGCATAAACTGTGTCACCAATTACAGAAATGCTACCAAACATGTTACTACTGAACTATTACAGGAAACCATGAAGTTGCAAAACATGAAAAGATCATGAAAAAACCAACCCCTTACTACAAACGAGGATTATACATGTATTGCAACCGAATGTTCACAGCTACAGCATTTGTGTACGTTCTAAGAAAATAGAACACAACTGCTTAAAATAGGGATAAATTACTGATCTGGAGATTTGTGAACATCTCAAGATCATGCAGGGCTGGATCCTTTGAAGTGCTGAGTAGCAGGAGTGAAATGTTAAAATACGTACTTCATGTCAAGTAAACTGATTATGTCATTAACTCTGTCGGGTTTATCCACCTGCTTAAGTTTAAAGCAGCATGTTTCAGTGTTTGTGGAATAAGAACAGTAGAGTTTAATATCTTGTATAAGACTGAGCTTGTGTGAATTCTGTCACTAAGATGAGAAAAACTTGGATACTGAGCACCACACATACAATTCACAAATGTTACTAAAGCCTTAAATGTGAACTTTTGTGGATGACGTTTATTTTAGATCAATAACTCTGATCTCTTCAGCAGTTTTTCGACCTTAGAATTCACATTGATGTGCTCTAAAGTTAATGAGACACTTTGAAGATAAAGCATTACTGTGCAGGTATTACGGCCCAAAATTAAACATGGAATATTGGAAAGCTGTAACAACTGTCCCTGTAAAAATAAAAGTTTCTATAAAAGTACTATTTTAGGAAAGCTTTCAAACCCAGAGAGTCAAGGGAGGTTCTCTTCCTCCCCTACTCTGTCCTAGTGAGACCACATTTGGAGTACTGTGTCCTGTTCTGGGCTCCCCTGTTCAAGAGGGACAGGGAAATACTAGTTAGAGTCCAATGGAGGCCTACAAGGATAATTAAGGGATTGGAACATCATTCCTATGAGGAAAGGCTGAGAGACCTGGGGCTGTTCAGTCTGGAGAAGAGAAGACTGAGAGGGAATCTTATTAATGTTTACAAATAGCTGAATGATGGGTGTCAAGTAGAGTTCTCTAGAGAATTTCAAAACCCGCCTAGATATGTTCCTGTGTGGCCTGCCCTAGGTGATTCTGCTCTGGCAGGGGGGTTGGACTAGGTGATCTACAGAGGTCCCTTCCAACCCCTACCATTCTCTGATTCTATGATTCTATGAATCCAGTATTTCCAATATATTTTATTACCTGAAATATGAAACAAGTTGCTGTGGAAGATGGCATAAATTCACTGCTTGCAGCAGTGACAGGAGACCTTTCATGAAGAATTACTATAGCAGCCCAGGCTCAATTATACCACTGACTTCAAGCGTAAGACTAGATAAATACTTACAAGACATGAATCACCTAGTGTCAGTGCAGACTATGCACAACCTGTTTGGAAGGCTTAGACATTTCAATCACATCTCTAATGTTTTCCAGAAGTTTTTCTGAATCTGGCATAACAATGGTTTTCAATTATGATATGCAGTGAAAAAGAGTATGCTGAGGGAGACTAGAATAGTATCATAGAATCACAGAATTGCAGAATAGTTGGGTTGCAAGGAGCCTTTAAAGGTCATCTAGTCCAAATCCCTCTGCAATGAGTAGAGATATCTTCAACTAGGATCAGGTTGCTCAGAGCCTCATTCAACCTGACCTGGAACGTTTTCAGGGACGTGGCATCTACCACTTCTCTGAACAATTTGTTCCACCCTTATCATAAAAAAAGTCTTCTTCATATCTAGTTTAAACCTACCCTCTGTTAGTTTAAAACCATTACCCCTTGTCCTACTACCTCAGGCCATATGAAGAAGTCTGTCTCCAAAAAGATCTAAATATCTTTTAAGGGATCACAATATTTAACAGTACATAAAAAGACATTTCAATCAGGTCTTCCTGCACGTTCCCTGACGTATTTATCAATGCAGTTCTCTAAATCTCAGCTATACAATTTCACACACCACAAAAGTCAAAGTGATTCCTGTTAAATCTCCTCAAGCCATACTTTCTCTGCTGAACTTACAGTGTATGTTTTTAGTAGGGATAAAAGGTCAATATAGCTTTTTTTTTAACCTTTCTGTCATTGAGCTTTTAAGACAGGAAGGAAGGGTGGACTGGGCAAAGACCTGGCTCTGAGGGAACAGGAAGGGAGGGAAGTCTAGCCAGTCTGTTGGTTACTCAACCCTTTCATTTACTGGAAGTAAGTCCAGAAGTGAGATGAATTCTAGCTCTGTGCTGCTCCTGAAAGGGAGTGCACAGATGTACAAATATGTTCTTGTTGGACAAATGATCATGTTCTTCCATCATAAATGAACTACCTACTGTATAGCTTAAGGATAAGAAAGTTGCACAAGTAGGTAGCTGTTTAAAACTTGTGTTCACAGAACATCAAATATACCTTATGTACATGCTTAACATTTATTTTGGACTAATATGTAAGTGTAAATGTAATGAAATTCTGCTCAGATGGCTTGCTGCAATTTATACACTTTCGTAAGTCTTGCTATATTGTCAAAATACAAATATAAGAAATGTTTCCACTAACGGCAGATAGATGTTCATTATTTTTTAATTTAACATATAAATTTATATGTGCTTTAACGGCAAATATATTCAGAATTTCAGTCAATTTCCAACAGTATCATTAATTTCTTGTCTCTGCATTTTTTTCATACACTATACATGTCATTATGTATGTTAAATGTGCATTATATTGCCATTTCAATAATGTAGAATTACAGTGTTTCAGTTTTGCGTGGTGTTGATTATTTCCACAGTGTTTGAATATTCTGTGTACAAATTGTTGTAATGTAGATTCCAAATCATGGACATTAGGAGTGCAATTTTATACTTTCTATCAACACTACTGAAAGAAGAATTTGATAAACACTGTCTTAGCTATATTTAGCATACCCATAGCCATGCTATAATGTCTTCCCTTCGCTCATTTTTTTTCTCTACTTCATGCATGTCTATAACAAAGCCCCATAACCACAAACTATACAGATTCAAGGAAAATAACAGCTGCAATGAAAGCCTTGCTCCTTGAAATCAACAGCAAAGCTCTCATGGACCACAGTAAGACCAGGATTACATATGCAATATATTAAATTACAGAGATAAAGTTAACAATTCCTAGTCTAAATATTCCAGACTGGGGCAAGGGGAAGGTGGAGAGATGAACTTCCCTAAGCTCTAATCATAGTAGTTACATGCTCTAATTCTGTTAGACCCTTTGAGAGAAAACATTTTTTTTCTGCTAATGACAGATTTCTAGACAAGTCAACTCTAACTGAAGAATCTGTAAAAATGACACATTAGAAGCAGTTAGTGCAGTTGTCTTTGCCTAAATCTTGTCTCATTCTTTGTTGCAAACATTTTCTTGGACAGTGCAATGAAGACTCCCTGGGAATGGTTAAAACTGATAATCACTAAGTTGGTCTCAGTAGTTTTCATTTACAGTCTTGGTTTTGTGAGTAAAAAAAAAACAGGATTTTTTTTTTACCAGAATTTTGTGGATGTGTAATTGCACCCAGCTTGCTTTTACACTAGTAATGTTTACAGCTATTTTACTGCCAGGATAACAGTTTACATGAAAACCCATTTATTTCTAGTGCTCAGGAAGTTCAGTTCTGAACGCGTTACCTTCAATTTTGCCTTCAGATTTACTTCTCTACGTGCTGCTTGAAACCTAAACCTCTGATCAGGAGCCAAGGGCTGTTATATGACTCCATCACCATCATTTCTTATACTTTTTCTATCTATCTACCACGTGCCCTTCTGCTGGTGAGGAAGGACAATGCGTAAAATGCAGGAAAAGGGAAAACATAAAAGGAGCCAACTGCAGTGCTACTGCAATGATGATGATGATATCATTATTCACTTACTACATCTAAGAAATACAATACTAGATGGGAACAGTTCTCAGCATGTCATTTATCATCTTTAGGCTATTATGAAAAAGGGACAGTTGATTAATCATTAGTATGTTGCTTACTGTCTTATTTATTGATATTTGTATTTCCCACATTTTTAATTATTATTAATTTTTATTTCCCTTCTGTTAGATTGACCTATTGTTTCCATCTCCTAAAAGTATAAAAAACATTAAATGCTTTCACTTTCCAATCTGTATTCTCCAATTTAGTGGACTTCAAAGAAGTGAGTAGTATAATTAAAATGAGCACAAATTTTTGTGCAGTTTATGCTGAAACTCCTGCAACAGGCATTTCATATGGACAGTTTCATATGAAAACTAAGCCTTGTTGTCAAGTTTTCACTTCCACAGCCAAAACATCACATTCATTTTGTATTTGCACATGGAAAAATGTCTGCAGTTTGGTCCAAGATTACACAGTGCCCTGTTTTCGGCCTCCAGTGTTGTCAGTTCACGGATCATTTATACACCATGGTAAGAACAGAAAATACTTTAGTAGGGGCTGAGAAAACACTAACAAAAACACTTCCTTGGGTGCGGATAAGCCTCTTAGATAATTATGGGGTTCTGCACCCTAGCTTTTGATCTTTTCATGTACTGCGACTTTATGGTTTCCTGTAACAGGAAGTTTAAGTCATAGTTCAGCAGTACAATGTTTAGTAACATTTTTGTAATTGGGACACAGAGCATGCTAATGCTGGAGCAGTAATGCTCTTTGCCAATAGTCACCTAGAGTTGTCTAAGCAAAAACTTTTAAAACATGATTTTAAATATAATACAAAGTTATTTAAAGCCATATGAAAAAGCTACATAATTTCCTCTCCATATTTTCTTTATGTATACACACACCTAAAAAGGAAAATAGAGTCAGTGTAAGGAATCTAGTTTGTTAGGCTAGTGGTGAGACATTCTGCAAGTTAGGATAAGCAAGATTACTTCATACATTGCTCAAGATAGTGTTATGAGTTTGGGAAGGGTGATGCAATTGGCAGCCAGCCAGAGCCCACAGGACAATACTGTGTCTGCCTAACAGGAGACACTGACACTATGTCCATATGGAGAGAAACAGCTCTGCCCGTGCACAGTCAGGTCTCTAGATGCTGGATCCATTACCACCATCCCAACTGGCATTCCTAAAATGGTGTTTGAGGATGGGCAGGAAAACAATGTGGGTTCTCAGAGAGTCAGAGATAAAGCTGTTTAGGGGAAGTAAGCAATGCTTTCATCATCATTTAAAATGGTTCAGGAGTTTCAAGGCTAAACATGATGCTGATTACTCTGGGTAGCTAAAGTTTCATTCTGCCCATTTTAAGTCACTGCAAAGGGTTGTTTTTTGGCTGGGTTTTTTCCACCTCTGAAGCTGATTTGCAAAAGGCAAATTTTAAATCAGGTAATGCCTTACTTCTTCTGTTTTTTAATTTACAGTTAGAAGAGGCAGGTCAGATATTTTAAAGTGATTAGTGACCTGGGCACTTCAGCATCATCTATCAATTTGATTCAAATTGAACAATTTTGATAAAGTCAAAAAAAAAGAAAATCAGGTTCCTTTGACAGAATGTCACTTTCAATACCTTAGAATTGAAAGTCAAAATTATTCGGTACCCCTTGAAAACTTTTGTTCATGCTCTTTTCCTCCTTCTTTTCTAGTAAAAATGTCAGGAATGTGTGGCTTTTCCTGGTTTTGCTAGATGACTTTGTGCATTCCAGGAATAAATACCAAAGCTTTTCATACCTTACCTGGGAGAGAGAACCAAGGGATTATCAATCTGGTCTTGCTTCATCCCACAGACTTTAAATATTTGAGCTAACTTGAAAAAAACCCAACTTAAATGGTTTGCCTTAAAAGCACATGCCCTCTTACCTAGATTTTATTATCATGTGGTATCATGATCTTCAGAGTTTTCCAGGTAGACCACACCTTCATTTTTAATATCGGCAAAATTATCCATACTTTCATGACAATTTTGTAATACTGATGTTATCATTTGCAAAATAACTTTATAATACTGAGATGTACTAACCTAATCTACAGAATGAAACATGCCAAGTAAAGAAAAACTTTTTGCTCTAACTTCTTGTCTCGAGCTGAGTTCTATCAAATCTGTACTGTGTATCACAATTACAGAATCACAAAATTATTGAGGCTGGAATAGACCTCTGAGATCATCAAGTCCGGCCTATGACCTAACACCGCAACATCAACGAGACCATGTCCCTAAGTGCCACGTCCATTCTTTCCTTAAACACCTCCAGGGATGGCGACTCCACCACTTCCCTGGGCAGTCCATTCCAGTGTTTAATCACCCTTTCTGTGAGGAAGTGCTTCCTAATACCCAACCTAAACCTCCCCTGGCGCAGCTTCAGGCCATGCCCTCTCGTCCTGTCACTAGTTGCCTGGGAGAAGAGCCTGACCCCCACCTGACTGCAACTTCCCTTTAGACACTTGTAGAGAGTAATAAGGTCCCCCCTGAGTTTCCTCTTGTCCAGGTTAAACAACCCCAGCTCCCTCAGCCTCTCCTCATAACACTTGCCCTCCAGTCTCGTCGCTCTCCTCTGGATCTGCTCCAGCACCTCAAGATCTTTCTTGAAGTGAGGGGCCCAGAACTGCACACAGTACTGAGGTGAGGCCTCACCAGTGCTGAGTACAGGGGGAAAATTACATCCCTACTCCTGCTGGCTACACTATTCCTGATACAAGACAGGATGCCATTGGCCTTCCTTGCCGTCTGGGCACACTGCTGGCTCACGTTGAGGTAGTTGTCAATCAGTACTCCCAGGTCCCTCTCTGCTGGGCCGCTCTCCAGCCATTCCTCCCGCAGTCTGTAGTGCTGCCAGGGGTTATTGCAGGCAAAATGTAGGACCCTGCACTTGGCCTTGTTAAACCTCATACCATTGGCCTCAGCCCATCGATCAAGCCTGGCCAGGTCTCTCTAAAGCATCTTCCTACCCTCCAGCAGATCGACACTCCCCCCCAATTGGTGTCATCTACAAATTTACTAACGGTAGACTCGACCTCCTCATCCAGGTCATCAATAAAGATGTTGAATAGGACTGGGTCCAGTACTGATCCCTGGGGGACACCAGGGGTCACTGGACATCAGCTGGATGTTGCACCATTCACAACCACTCTCTGTGCCCTGTCATCCAGCCAGTTTTTAACCCAGCGAAGAGTGTACCTGTCTAAGCCATGAGCTGCCAGCTTCTTCAGGAAGGTGCTGCAGGAGACTGTGAATTGTCTGAATGAAAATCTAACTACAGTTAAACTAAATGAAAATTACTTTGTTAAGTATGAACCATGTTCTTGAAAACAGGCTCATCAGCCAAGTTCATGTCCCATCTGCTAGTCACAGGCATACATCAATCCCAGGACTACTAGAACATCTCACAATGATCGTGCTGTTCAAGCAGACAACAATGTGAAACCTGAAGAGGGAAACAATCCCGACAACTCAGGCTGAGGCAGACAGTCTGAAAATTTCAATCTGAATGGTTTGTTTGGAAAATTTCAAGGAATTGCCAACAAGGTTTTCTGAGGGGGCAACTAAGGCAATCTCAACTCTACTTTTCTATCAACTCTACATATAGATAGGACTCTATATATGCAGTTAGAAATATATACAAATGGTGTATATAACAAAATTTGTCTTTTTTTTTGTCTATGTCTGTTTTTTTTCCCCCTCAACATTCAGAGTAAATTGCTACAGTTGGAAATACACAGTTGTTTCACTCTAGGAAGCATTTGCTGTTCTTACTAATTAATCTTGACTCAATTGTTCAATATTCTGTCTACTTACTAATAACTAGGAGACACACAAGTCTTCTAATTATTCCTTATAAAGGGCCACAATTTTCTTAATCATGAATATTTAAACACATCATGGCCACCCATTATGCATTTGTTTAACACACTGCAGAAACAGTACCACAAGGTTTGCATATGGGAGGCTTAATTTGTTTTTATTTCACATTTCTGTGTGACACTCTTCACACGGGAAGGAAAAAAAAAAGATACATAAAATCAAGGTTAGAATACCACAAAAAAATTCTTTAGGCAGCTAGGGAGTACTCACAAAGTAGCCTCCTTCAGCCTACAGCTGCTGGCTCCCCTGTGAGGTCTCTCAGTGGTCAGAAAGGTGGGCAGGGAGCTCCGCAGTACAACACAGAAGTTCTACCATCCACTTCCTACTCCGAACAAGCCCTCTGAGCAGGCTCCCTCTCCACAAAAAGCAGCTACAGAACAACCTAGAGAGCATCACTTTATGAAGCTAAACTTATGAACTGTGCCTTTGTGAACACTAGTGGAGTCTCACAAGGCACCTATGCTTCTGGTACAATGGCCCAGAAAACGCAATACATGTGTTAAGTCTTGAGATTCTGAGTCCTACACAGCCCTCCTTCCTCTCCCAAAGTTAAGTTAATCACAGTATGGTACCTGCAGCATACGGTATTAGCCACAGTCACTTTCAGAGTTGTTGCTTTTGCTGCTGCTTTCACTATATCTTTCTGACCCATATTTCTGGCACTGGTGGGAAGGCAGCCATGGAGAGAGTGGCCATAGCGACAGCAATGGCAGCTGAGGCAGAATGCGGGAGCAGCAAATACCTTTGTTGCTCATGATATGCCTTGAATTTATCCTTTTGCTTTGTTGGGAGGGAGTTTTGGCATCCTTTACGGAACTTAAACTCTTTAGCATCTACCTTTCCTACTTCCAAAACAGCTTACTTATGTAGGAATTTTTCTGTATTTTTTTTTAAAGAAAGATTGCTGTACCGCCATTAAACATTAAAAATGTATACTGCTGTTGGTTTTATTTTTGTATTTGTCTCACTTCTCTTACACAATAAACGTATTAATCTAAATATAAATTTAATTGTACAATTTTATTGTATTATTAAATGAAATCTAATTCATTATACAAATTCTCTTTCAGTTTTTAATTCTTTTTCCTTGTCAATCAATTTCTCTAATTATTATTTACCTTGTCGTATATCGGCATTTATCCTGACAACTGAATTTATGCTTACTTTTAAATACAACAGGTTGGCTTAGCTTATGTGAAGTGCAGCATACATGTAAGCCATTCTGGGTCACAGCTACAGAGACAAACTAGACTGATGAGACTGATGGCAATCACAATGATTTTAAAAGCCCTCATATTATTCATAAGAGAAACCCCATAAAAGATAGACCGGGGACCATGTGCATGTTTCAAAAAGCAGATATTCTGAAAAGATGCAAAGTTTGTTTTGAAACCTCCATTAGGGGAAACAGCCAGGAAATAATACATGTGCCTAATACACTGTAAAAAAGCAAGAAATTCTATGGCAAAAACTCACAAATGACTGAGCTTGAAAATAGTAGAAAAAGTCCTCATGATTTAAAACCAATAGTTACGCAAAACACTCTTCATCCTAGGCTTTTGTAGTACGCAATGATAGTATAAGGACACTTGACTGCCTTCCAAATATTTGTCTTACAGCCTAAGGAATGGAAATAATATCATTTCAAAAATCTTACTTGATCAAACTGGGGGTCTTCTCCTCGTTGCAGAGATTTGGTCAGTGGCTTCTCCTAAAAGAAAATATATTAAACATATGTTACATAAGATCATTACTATGAGACATGTTATCACCTCTACTATTATTTTTCTGTTAGATTTTCACTCACATAATTTGCCTTCTGATCAATTTCATGGTGGAAATACTTTGTATTTCATATGCAAAGAAGACCTCCATACATATGACCTAATACAGAGTGTCTTTAGTGTCTATTCAAGAAAGAAAAGTACTAACCATTTATTACACCTGAGTTACTTGGTGCTCACACTGACAATAAATTCTTTTAAAATCCTAAAAAGCACCTGGTATTTCCTCTTATAGATTACCAAGGAGCTCTATTTAGCTATATGATGTACCTTCTTGTTACAATACTGCCAGACAATACAAATGTGTCCATAGATGCTGAGCACACCCTGAAAGAAAGGTGATTTTAGAAGAATAAAATACCCTAGAGTTCATTTTTAAGAAGATAACTGTGGAAAAAAATGGTTGTATTACTCAATTAAAAAAAAATAAAAATTCAAATGATTTTGACATGAAAGCACATTTTCAGGACGAATATTTTAGAGTACCTAAGAAGGCCAAAGAGAACGGCTCAAAAGAAAGAGTCCTTATGTGTGCACACCTATTGACATTTATGGCTGGTTTTGCCAAGCAGGCTCAATTACTGATGCAAGTAGAAGTAGACAGTCCAGTATTCTAGACACACACAACAGTATACAAAACACGAATCTCCTAAACCACAATGAAAATAACGAAGGCAGATGACAGTATGAAAAACACGTCACCACGACAATTCTGCACTGAACTGTACCACTGTTGCTGGTGTGCCAGCGCCTTACTCTTCTGTAAATTATGCATAATTTTTGTTTTTTCTCCTACAGCTGCAAGATCAGGGCTCTTCTACCAGCTCAGCATGAGATTTCAGCTTTCAGCAAACTCTTACACTCCCCAGCATCTGTTAACGTATCAGGCAAAATACCATCACTGCCAGGGGATGTGAGATGCAAAACAAAGAAACCTGTCAAGCTGCTGAAATAATGGAATGGAGAGACTTAAGGTGGTCCAAAGATTTCTTATATTTAATATTCCTTTCTGGAGAAAAAGTTGCCCAGTATAATCTGCTGACTGATTTTGAAATTAATTATACCGATCTCCTCCTAATGCCAGCTGGCAAGGAGGCTGGCTGCAGAGGGACCACAGTATCCCCTGACTACCTACCAAACAGAAAAATCAACAAAATGTTTTTACAGAGTCACCGATTTCTCCAGGACAGTCATCAATATTTTTTGTTGTTATCTCTAATGCCTAAGGCGACTCCTCCAGGTTACATCAAGGGCACAAAAACAATTAATTAGAACTTTATGATGGATTATTGATAATGAACAGATACGGTAAAACCTTGCAGCTCAGAAACAGACAGATGGCACTACCCCACCCGTAGTCCTCCTCCTCTTCCATCAGTAACTCGGTGCTACCTCACCTAGTTGTGTCTCATGGGAGGACAATACTTCTTTGTCTGCTGCCGCACACTGAAAAAGACAGCAGATTATCTTCCAAAAGCAGTGTTCAATTTATTTAAAAGGAAAAAGATCCTTAAGTTTTCATGGATCCTGGACAAATCAATGTACTGAGAATTAGTGCAGTTTAGACAAAAAAAAACAACAAATGAACAAAAAAAAAACCCAACACAATCTTTTTTTTTGTTTTTTGGTTAAATTTCTGATTTTTTCACAGAACACTTGGGTTACCACAGAGAAGTGTCTTAAGGTCTGGCTCAATAAAAAAGGCTTTGGCATGCAGAGGTGTTGTGTTCCCAGTCCAACACCACAATGCTTGGCTTTCAGAGTAGGATCTAAAACCCAGCAGAAACGCAGTCAGTGTTTCAGGCAGAACAGAGATGTGGGATTCCTCATCACGTGCTTATCTGTAAGGTGGACACAATTAAATGAGACAAACCACATGCTGGGAAGCCAGGTCTGGAAACGTCCTAATCACTTGTTACCTATCTCTGGAAGCACACACACCTCACAAACACTTCCGTTTCTGATGATAATGTTCTCCAGGGGCCACACTTCCGAGTTAGTAAAGATTCTGTCATTCTGAAAGGCAATACAAACTCCTCTCTTGCCCTCTCACAGGTGACTAGAGCAGAGCTTCCCAAACTGTGGTCAATTGCCCTAAAGAAACCATTCACAGGCCATGCAACAGACTTGGTCACAGCAGAAGGCAGCCCTGGGATGGAGATCAGCCAAGGACATCTACCAAATGCCAGGAAGGGTTCTGTTGCCATAAATTCTGACTGTCTTTGGTCTAGGGCTCTAACTGAGGCCTTTTTCTTCCCTTCATCCCATCCCGCACCTACTGCTGTTCTGACTGCTTCCACTCTCCTCACTCTTTTCCCAGGCAGCAGCTGCAGCTGCATATCTCTTGGCCTCTTCCTTGTTGCTCTGTTCAGGTTGCTTCTGTTGCTGCTTTTTCCTTAACTCTTTCCAAGCACAGAGCTGCCACTGACCATGCCCAGCCAGACCGAAGCTGACCCCACCAAGCCAAGAGTCTCTGTACATACTCCACCCTGTTCTGGAAGGGGGATGCCCATGTCAGAGCAACTCATTGTACCCCTGCAGTGAATGGCAATAACAATAGAAAATGATATTTGGGGCTTGGAGATTTGAGAAAACTTGAAGTAGACATTATTACTACTTTATTACTAATGATGAGTACTGAATAGATAATGAACTGAATAAAGATGCAGGGCCAGATACAACTACAGCTTTTGGTGTCTAAGAGCTCCTAAAATATAAAAGGATGACTCCTTGCATGACGAGTGTAGCAAATGACCACATTATGAAGATACCACTGAGTAAACTGAAACACAGCTCAACTACGTGCAGGTGCTTGAAGTGTCCTTTGAAAACAGCATTTTTTTCTTTACACAATAGATAATTTCTTCTCTTCTACTGTAAACAACTTGTATATTCTATGCCATTTAGTTCTAATATCCTTGCAAATCTTACAATTTCATTTTATGCAGTATATTCAACACGGTTGCTATGGTAGCTACTATATAAAATATATTTATACTCATGGTAGACATTTTCATTATATACCAAAGGTTCAGGACTGGCAAGCGCAAGGTTAAAATGTATAATAAACTGAAATTGCCTCTGAGTAATAGAAATTCATAGCAGTCTATTTACCCTGGAGATACACTTATTTAAAAGTTGTTTTTTTTTAAAGTCTTTAAAATGTTTTGCAACCTGAAGGCAGCGTTTTATTTTTATTTATTTTCTTGTCCACCCAACACAGAAATGCCAAAGAAGCCCTTTCATATTATGAGTTGACTGTGTTTGAGTCTGTGTAGATATAATACATCTTACAGAAATGTCTTCCAAATCTTGGATGAATAGGTAGCCTGAATTCAGAGCCAAAGCCTACAACCACAGAATATGAATAAAGAAAGTTTTGATTAATCTGAAAGAGCCCATAGCTTTCTGGGCTATAAAAAACATCAGAAAATTTCAGAAGAATGGACTCTCAATAATAACATTTCCATCTTTAATCACTAAGTTAAACATCCTTATTTCTTGTTTGAAGTGCTGCCTTCAATTGTATACTCTGTATTTGTTCATGGTGGAAACTCCCATGCTATGAATACATGGTAGAGATAAGTAGTAAAAATTCGCAAAAGCAATTTCTCATTTAATATCTGAAACTATATTTTTTCAATAAAACTATCTAAACTTTTTGCATCATCAATGCTTACAAAACAAAATGCTTACCTAAGAATTAATTTCCTTCCTTAGCTTCACCGCTGTTGTGAAAATATTGATAGAATACAACAAAACAGAATATGCTCATTATGCAATGAAAAATGTACGTTTTATCAGATTTGCACGCATCAACTAAATACAATATTTATAAATTATCTAAAAAATAACATCGGCCTAACCCTCTATTCATATAGGCACACTGAAACATGTCTCCAAAGACTGTCAGCTACTTTTAGTGGTTAATATACTAATGCTTTTTCAGGGCTGCTACACAAATATAATTGGGTAAATTTACACAGGAATAGCTTTTTCTCAACCACCTGTCACAGAACTGAATGCTCAGGGAAGCATGAAAACTAAACGATGCTGTAGTGCCTATTAAGCTTCACTATGTCACCATGTTACAATGATCTCCAGTGCACCTTCAAGTTATTTCTAACCTCAGCAACCGTTAAGCACCTTATTCCTACTGAACTGAGATTACTAACTGAGATAAACTCCAAGTTTCTAGAAGAGCCTGGAGCATGAAAGGATATTTTGATACAAAATGTAACTTTTGCAGTGTATGCTAGAAAGTAGTCCCACATGCTCCACTCAGTCCTCTGCTGGGATGGAAGAGTTACCAAAACGAAACAGCAGAAGAATGGACCTTTACACATAAAATGGAGTAGACATAGACCACATTCAGCTACAAGAGCTACAATATATACATAAGTGCAGTCTTAAGAATCTCAAATTCCCCAAGCGTAATTCTTTTTCGCTTAACGATGAATCATGACACAAGCCCCCTGTCGCTCCTAACTGAACTTCTTTGTCTTATTTTCTTTTCATTAGGAACGGAAAGCAGTGTTTTGTAGGAAAAGGTCTGCTCCAAAACCAGCTGGATCAAACATGCTAACGTTTTAATTTTGCCATCGGTTCTTTTGTACGTACAGAGATAGGGAAACATATCGTTGTCAATCTTGCGCTCACGTGGTGCATAAACTATTTTCTGTATCGTCTAGGAGAAAATGCCATGATGCCAATTTGCTTCTGAAGGCTGCAAATGTGAAACTTTATTCCACAGAGGAGAACCTACCCTTCAGACACAGCTGACCTACGAGCCAGTTGCCTCTGAAAGGGACAGTCTGTCTGTCTGGTCCCTGCCTCCTCCCTCCCAGAGTGGATCTATGCTGATCCTGTATTGAGCAGGTTCATGCAGCTGAACTTGCAAGTACTTATATCTGTTTTGCCCTCTCAAAAATGCATAGAACAGTCTATGGTCCCATTAGAAAGCTGTTGTACGGAAAATAATTCTAAACTTCTTGGGAAATAATTTTCATCTCTTATTTACCTTTTTACTATTTGGGAATTCCCCCAATCACCGCAGGAAGCCTAATTAATTTATACCTAAGCAATTAAGAGAGCCAAGCTTTTTGAGTCAAAACCACAATCTGTTTACTTCGATAGTCTCCTAAATGTCTCCCACCTGGAACTTCTATGAAACAGGCAATTACTGTTCTGTTTTCACAACTGTTCTTTGCAAGTCAGCAGGTCCTCATACATAAAAACATAAATTGCCAGTTCAGCGGATGACAACAGAATCTTTGATTTCTCTTGTTGCTCTGCCCAGCATCAATTAGCTGCTAGATATCTGTAAGACTCTGTCAGTGACCGTGTTACAAAGATAATAAAATAAACAGAGAAATGGTATTTCCTTTATTAACCTTTGAAATTCTAAGCATACACTGAAAGGAAATTCTATTCAAACATAATAAAAAAGCAGAACTCTGCATAAGATGTAATTATAGACTCAAAAACTTTAGAAGGAAATTCTGATGAACATCATGCAACTTCTGAAAATTAGTTAAAAAAAAGCAATGCTAGTTGTTCATAGTATTTCATAAGGAGAAAAAAAAGAAAGTGGCTATGAAATACATGTAAAAATATTCTACATCTTCCATAAATTTTTATTTTCACAAACTCAGGTCAAAAAACTACTTGTTATTACAGTTATTGCATAAAAATAATGCACTTTTAGACAGGTTCAGTATTACTCAGGCTATTCTTTCTTCATGCAATTGCTCTTTCCTTTGTACCAGCTCTCCTGTTTAGTTCACGTGGAAAAGGATGTGTCCTGTACTGCTGAACACAAAACTATGTAAGAAACCCATCGGCTCAGCTACAAAAAAAGGTTTTCACTCACTGGCTCTGACTCTCGCTTCTTTGGCATCCACATTATGTACTGTTCTGACTTGGTGAGAGTTTATGTCATCACATCAGGTATTACTGGGTAATTTTGGTCTGATTATCACATTCTCTGCAAAAGGCATCTATTGCCTATGCTCTCTACTAACAAAATTAAAATGTGAACATTCAGAAATTTGGGTTATGAGAAAGTTTAATCTGAAGTAACTGATGTAACAGAAAAAAGTGGCCAAACAAAGAAAGAGTAAACTGATTTTCAGAACTAATGCTCCATAGAAGTGGAATAAATTCCAAATAGCGCGAAGAAAGAATGAAACCCACAGAACTAGAGATTGCTTTCCAAGCTATTAGATGCCCAGTGCAAAAATTTGCACTGCAAATTTCCCCCAAAAAACACAGAACTCCAGGGAAAAAACTCACCAAAAAAAAAAAAAAAAAGGAAGTCTGAAGGTTTTCTTTCTTTTACTTACATTGAGTAAACAACTTGATCAGTAAAAAAATTCCCAGACATGCCCTCAACTCAGCGTTAATAAGAAACGGTCACAAATTTTAAACAAAGGTTAAGTGCTGTTACAGATACACGGGTAACTGCAAAATAAACTCCACACAGTAAAACCCCACTGCTCTCAGCATTTGTATCTTCTCTAACACTTTTCCATTGAGAAGTAAGGTGCTTTCTTGTAATGAGGAAGTAAAAAAAATCCTTTTGGTAAGGTATTTTAAGACCAAATAAGCTGATGGCTACCAGTGGATCAGTTCCAAAAGAAGTACTTTAAATACCTGCTTTTGTAAAATCTGTAAAGCTGAAAAGAGTACTAAGGATGACTTTATTGAAATCTGAGCTAAATTTCTAGCCTTGAAATTTATGCTAGAGCTAGACTCTAGCACAAGCAAGAAAGGAAATTCTACTGGCTGTTTATTTTCAGAGTTTTGTGTTAACAGAAATGCCTTTTTAAAATTGTAACTTTATGAATGCACCAAATCCTCTGTCTGAATATATGCAAGTTGTAAGGTCTGGCTTAGTATCATAATACTTTCCTCGGCTTTCTCTGGTTTTAATTACCCCGGTACTACAGTGTACACAAAAAGAGGTGAATTTTACAATCTGTAAGTTCAATAAATTTACAAAGAGCATCTAGAAATGAAACGTGGACATTTAGTGTTGACATCATAATTCCATCACAGATCCGTGTTAGTACACTGACTGATTCTGACTTAAAATCTTCCAATGTAAGATGGTAAAATTTTGTTAATTGGAACCTGATTTTCTGGGACAGGGAATGTATTAAGGTTTAGTGGCATCCATATTTATGATGAAAATTCATGAAGGACCATGATGTACAACTTGGAGAAGGACTTTAAAGTTAATATAATGGATCAACACAATGCTAATTGAATTTTAAGTACAGGATTGAGTTTATTAGTAGCTCCATGTCCAAATAATGATTTACATGGATTAAGTTTGACACTATCAATATTCCCGATTTCTATCCCTATATTCAACTATTACAGATTGAATGATTTACAATCTTAAAAGAGTTCTTGACTAAACTGGCATTTGACTGTAAATATGCATACTCAAAAAACCTCTAAACCATTTTAAGTAAGTCGGTCCTTGCTAAACTAACTAAACCAGTATTAATGAAACAAGCAAGGCCTGCTATAGGAAACAGCAGTAATAAACTGTTGGGGAGTTGGAAACCAACATGGCTATTCCATTGCAAAGCCTGACTGCAGCAAGGCACAAAAAAAACCCAGGGTTTTTTTTCTTATATGATGCATTTTATTCAAGGTAAGCAAGTTATATAGGATTTACCTCTCAAAAACTATGGAAGTAAATACAGATTCTTCCGTGCTGAGATTCATTACAATGCATTTTCATAAAAATGTTGCTCCCTAAGAGGAATAAGAACATGCTCAAAATACAGGCACTCAGAGCAAGCTATACCCCATAAAAACACTATTTCCACCTTGCTCTCAACACCAAGCCAGGAAGAAGGCTTTCTGGAGTCATTAATAATTAATGATACTTCCTATATGGCTCTGGTCAAGAGTGGTGTCATGAGATGGAGTACAAGAGTAAACGATCTTTTATCTATGAGCCTGTGGGACTGGAATAAAAATTATGTTCTAAAAAGCATTTGATACAGTGATTTTTATATCACTTATTTTTAACATTCTAAGAGCAATAGACTGCGGAGATCTGGACTTCCGCATTCACATTAAGACCTTTGTGTGAAACTGCTATTCAAAGCCCCGTTTCAGCTGTTTACCAAGGCGGTTCAGGTAGGCACTCTTCACCTGCTAATATATACTATTTTTAAAAATATAATTCAGGGGTATGCATATAATAATCACTTCTATGAAGAGAAGGTTTTTGTGACAGCAGACTTCCGTGAAATAGAAACACTGAAATATTCAGTGGTAAATTAAATAGATTAAGGAGACAAAGTCAGTACAGTCAAAAAGTGTGTAACTTGGAACAGTACTGTTCCCTCCTTTCCAACTCTGGCATTACTTCTGAGAGCTGGCAAAGACTGTGAGATAATGCTCTTTCCCACCTTGATGCACCCTGGTCATTCGGTTACATCTCTGTTTCCTAAGCAGAGAAGTCAACTGACACTTCCATACTATATGCGTACAGTTTTACACGGAGTGATTTATGACAAGAAAAGTTTTTTTCTTCCGTGCAAGAAGGACATGGTAGAAAAATGCTGGAAGCTTTTTTTTTTTAACCTGCAGAGCGTGAGGGATAGGCAGCTTCCCTCTTGAGCTCACCAAGTTCCCCAAGTTATTATGAGAGCGCTGCCCTCACTTTCAGGCAAACTCTTGCCCATGGGAGAGAAATGCTACAAAGGATTTAGAGGACCTCCACGTTTCAAGCAGCGGATGAGGTTCCTTCTTTTAGTATCTTTACACAGATCTGATAAAATGCTATCAAAAACCAGTAAGTCGGGAAGGGTAGGCAACTTTCCCACATTTGTGAGCTTTGGGAATGAAAATTGGCACCAGGCCTCTTATAGAAGGCACAGCAGAGTAAAATGGAGAATACCTGTCTGGATGCAGCCAGCCAGAATCCCCTATGATCAAGCAGACCAGATATCCTACCAGCTACTAAGTACTGAGTCATGGCTGTGTGAGAGACAGACACTTGCCATTGTTTCTGACACAGAACCGCCCACAATTCCACCCTTTTCCCAAAACCTTAATCTCCATGGGAAGCACAAAGCAGAACATGCTTCAGCCTCAGCCATCATGCACCTCGGTGAGATGGGCCAAAGCCAGGCAAGGCTGTGGCGAGCTGGAGATCAGTCCTGCTGTGGCAGGCACTGACCGCTCTGGGGGCTGTAATGGGGCCCTGGGCTGTAGGCAGGGGTGGCTGAGGCCCCGAGGAGACCATTAAAGCTTATTAGTGCCCTCAGGGCCCTGACCGCTGGTTACTCATTCACAGTAATGTGACCTAATTTAATCAAAGCTATAGGAAGCCCTTATCAGCTGATTTGAATAAATTTAGAGTTGTAATTGCAAGGCTGCTCCAGGCACAGCTGAGAACTCTGTAAACAGGAACCACATTTCTCTTCAGTAATATATGACAGCTACTGGCCCTGGTAATGCTCTGCTGTCTCGAAGCCACTGCTGCTTTAATGTCACATAGTTACTTACTGTCATCAACTATGCATCTGCTTGCATAGAACAGACCAAGAGGTGAGGAAGGGTATATTTTTAAAGCAAACTTGAGAAATTCTGATGACTGTCAGTTAATTTTCTTTTAACTTCTTCTGTTTCGGGCTTTCTTGGCTATGTGTTTATCTCAAAGGCTGTAACTGCATCGTAGCAGATGTGTCCCCAGGTGACTTGATCTGAAGCCTTTTCCTCCTGGTTACTGGTACCAATCTGATAGACTTCCAAGGAGGATGCCAGGGTGCCCTTGTAGAGCTACCTTCATCTTTCACTGTTCATTTGCTGCAAATACAACAACCATAAAAGCCATAGCTTCCATCCTTACTACATGCCCAGCTAAGGAAACAAGACCTTATTAAGTGGCTTTCCAAACTGGGAAGGTAGCTACATGAAGTATTTAAGTTTTTCTCATATTCTTCATGCCATCAGATAGGCGGGGTCAAAAATGGCACAATTCAAGCTGTCTGAATTATGTAAACTATATCATGCCAGACTCAGGTCCAGAAAAGAGCACATGAATTTAAATTCAAAAACGTGCAGCAATCCTGATGAAGCAGTACCTCGTTGACATCAGATATGACTCTGAAAGCATGCAAAGGATGAAGCTGTTGAGAAAATATTGAAATATATCTCTTTAATTAATTGCAACTCTTATGGTAAGAATGCTATCAAAGTATATACTTGATTTTCTTTCTGTCCTTCATGACGACAGATTGGTGATAAGACAGGCCTCAGATGATTGTAGTATGACTTTCACTTACTGGATGATGGTAATAACTAATATCCTTAAATGACACAAAAATGTGATTAGAGGCATGCGGTAGGTTCTGTGCTATATTTGCAAGCAATGGCCAACACGTGATGTGGTGTGATGGCCTCGGTGACCTTGGACTGAATCTGCCTTCCAATGTTAAATCCTCTTAGCGATTTGAACCATCATATCCACCATTGACTATGCTCCAATTATACATGTGAAGTAGTGAGTCCCAGGGGCAGAGAGCATCCTGGAGAGTTCTGCCGTTAGAATGGGATCTGAAGCCTCAAACACCATTCAGTTCACATGCCCAGCTACGGAAACCCTGAGATCACTGAGAAAGCTCCTGTCGACATTTCCTGGCTCTGAAGTGTATGACTGCTTTTATGGATCTGTACCTAGCTGCAAATGCCTGTGCCAATGGCTATGCAGAAATGTGTCCTTTTCCTTCCTGGTTGCTGAAACAGCATGAACTTTCTCCCTCAATCTTGTATGGATGCTGGAATCTTAACCATGCTGCCTCCTGTCTCCATCCTCCTATACTCTTTGTGATTGCTTCTGAAACCCTACGTTTGACTCTAACTCTTCTTCCGTCTGCATCTTTCACACTCTTTCCCCTCAACTCCTGTGTTTCAATTCTATGATATGTCCCCCTGAACTACACAGAATATATCTCACGTCTGGCCACTGCTTCAATTGCACAAACCTTTCCAGGTAAGATAATTGTCCTGAGGTTCAAGATTAGCCACCCTAGAAGGACTACTGCTCTATACTTGGCTTCTGCTACAGGTCTTAGCCTTAGACACTGGGGTAACTAGAGGGGTATATTATTTCTGAGGTGATGAGTAGAAGGGTAAGTGAAGACTCTTTATGCCACTGGAGTTGTATTTGCTGTATTTGATGCTCTTCATATACAGTATAGAAGCTGGATCTATCCTATGTTTTTCTGCCTTCATGTCCTTTTGAGCGCATGAGTAGAGCTTGCTTGCTTCATGGATGGTTTCTCCCAGGCCCAGCTGCCTCCTTCTCTGCTGGGGGAAAGAACAAGCTGATCTGGCCCAGCTTGGACTTCATTATCACTGTCAGAGCAGGGTTTTGTAGACTGCACTATATTTGGAGAGCCAGGGAAGTTCCAACAAAAATTGATTAGTGAAGGAGGGGAGAGTGATGACTGAGACTAATGTTCTCCTTAACTGATTTCTTGAAACAGAGAAGTTAGCTGCTGGGAACTTTGGGTAAAAACAAATAGAACCAAGGGGACAAGCCACAGAGAAATCAAACTCAGCCCTTAGATATGGCCAGGAGTTGAATAAAATTCTGAGACCAACTGTGAGTCTGAAAAAATTGACCTGGGATCCAGTCAATGACTATAGGAATGACTTGCTGAGAAGACACTAGCTGGAAACACTAGCAGATGGGCCTTCTCCTGAGCAGCATGACTGTTCTCGGTCCTCCACACAGTCCTGTGACTGACAGACATAGATCTGACCATTCAACAAGCCACTTAATGTACCCACTGTAACAGATCTAGGGCTCCATATAAGAAAAGGATAGTATAATCAGATTACATATAGAGTAGTTGAAGTGAGATGGTGTGGAGATGCTTTCACTTCCTTATGAACAGGCAAGAGGACAGGCCTCAGTGCAGTATAGTAAAGTGAGACAGAATTCCGCAAAGAAGCATCTTAAGTCCTTCAGAGACAATTATTGAAAGAATTGATAATTATTCTTATTGTCCTACACATTATTTGTCACAACTGGATCTAAAAGAACTAATCTACTAATATTTATTTGTATCATTTATATACTAAACAAAGACTACAACAGAAATAGAGTTATCACATGCTAGATACAGAGTTAAGATATTATGAACTGTGAGCTCCTTAGGGTTGAGATGGCCTGCCCACATACTTTACAGAATTTTGACTACTACAAACACTACTGGAATAGAAGTATTATATCAATCATATAGGGAGGATACTTTCTGTATGGGAAAAAAAAGAACAGCGTTTTCAACATATACTTGCACGAAGTCATTCAAATAAAGTTGTCTACTTTTCAGTTTGTCTGGACATACACATACTGAGTGGATAGTTAGAATAGAGGAAGGCAGTTTGCCTTTGCTCTTTTCCATGGAATTACTTGTTCCTGATAGTAACTCCTATCTGTGCTCCGAGAATAAGCAGGGGTCCAAAGTCTGTACGTATGCCGTATTATTCATGAGGACTTCAAATGTAAAAAATGTGTAATGCTGGTGTGGTTCATTATAGATGACAACAGAAGAGTCATTCCTTATGTGATGCAGCTGAATTGTACTACACGTAAACCAGAAAATTCTACATTACAGCCGTGAGATATTGCTTGGTATTATTATAGCCTATATAAATCTTACTAGCTATCAACCACAGCCCAGTCCTCAGAAATAAAAAAAAAAACCTTCTACTTCCTTTTCTTCCAAGTCTGTCTTTAGCACAGTTCTCTTGCCTAGAGAAGCGAAGCCCAGAATAAAGTTAGTTGGACATCACTGCCACTATACATATTCCTGCCCTTTCAGAGTCTTCCTAATCACCTGCTCTATATTTTAATGTCTTTGAGCTTCTAATGAAATGGAAGTAATAAACACACTAGTATCAACCACATCAGTGCTTTCAGGTTTTTTTCCCATGGCAAGATAAAACCTACCTATTAAATGGAGAAAGTCATAGGTAGAATGCATGAATATGCTTATAGTGCTAATGCTATATTGAGTAAATTCCGTTCTTGAGTTCAGTATTCAGAGAGATCTTGAATTTAGACAAGCTCAGTAAAAGAAGATGCTTGCAGGAGAAAGGCATAATGAAAGTTTACCAACAGCTAAATTAACCATTAACCACTGTCAATGCCTGTAGCTCACTATGTTTTATCAATGTCTACAGCTGTGTGTAAGTACTGCTGAAAGCTGTATTTAGAGATTAGCCTGATCAGTATGCAAAGGATGAATTATTACCCTAAGTGACAATCAACAGCCCTAAAAAAGAAGCTGTTTTCCAGGGTTTTTCCTTACAGTGTTAATATAACATAAACAAGTTTCGTCTTTTGAACTGGCAAAAGCATTTACGTGGCTTCCTCATCCTAGCTTCATTTTAAAGTCACGACTGCTTGAAAAAAATCAGCAGTAATGAAATATAAAATTGTGTTTGTAAGTGAAGCAATGCAGAGAAGATTTACAGTAAAAATTGATAAAAATTAAATATGAATGCAACCAGCTGTGAAAAAAGGTCTGCAGGAAAAATTCTTAATATTCATTATGAAGGAGAACAATTATTTACAGGCAAGAAGAAGGAAATTCTTATAGGTTATCATGAAGAAATCATTTACATTTATGTGAATTAAATTTTATAAACTGTAAAATCCCTTTTAATTAATTCTGCCATCAAGTACCTTTAATTTGGATTAATATAAGTTGACAATCTGGGTAGAGTACTATTCATTAAAAATGAGCCATATAATTATGAACTTAATGTTTGTTATATTTCAGAGATTCTAGAAAGGTGATAAAATGCACCTGAAGTTTCAAATAAAATATTCTCCAGACAAAGTTAAAAAAAAACCCAACCAAACATATCTGGAAACAAAAGGGTTCTATTCTAACTTGTTAAAGACCTAGTAGTGGATAGTCAACACTAGATTCATGCCTAGAAAATATATCAACTGGGAAGTGTGTTTTTTATGACGATCGCTGCCACATCCTGTAACCAAAGTGTCACATCACACTCAGCTGAAAGTCAAGGCAGAAGGAGGAGTAGGTGACCTTCTCTGCTGCTGGAATATTGCTATCCCAGATGAGATTTCAGGGGACTGCAGCAGGGGGTGGGTGCTGTGCCCTTCACCGCTGCCCTGGAAAATAGTAAACATTTTTTGTGCCTTGCTAGCATCTGCAACTCATGGTGGGACATAAACCTGGTTTTTCCAACACAGTTGTCAGAACATTGTAATTTACAGCTGGGCTCTGAGTACATCGCAAAAGCAAGATATGGATATATCAAACAGGCATATGGAACCCAAAGACACTGAGATAAAAAGTCATTAAAACAACAGCAACGATAGTCAGAAAGGATAAGCAGGCAAAATGTGTGGATTAAAAGAAATAACTAGTTAAAAAAGTATCAGGAAGTCTTTAATTTAATCCTATAGTAACTTTAGAGCTTGAATGTGAGCTAGACTTTGTGATAAAAGAGAGGAAAACACAATTATATTCTAAAAACATATTGTTTTAGCTTCTCTAAAAGAGATCTTAAGTATTCTTCAGTCATTATAAAATGAAACTGTCATATCTTGTAATGATTTACAGAATTCAAAATAGAAACATCTCAGTGTTAAGAGTACTTTTCAAGTTTCATTCTCTTTGAAGTGTGTTTGAGTTTAATTAGAACAGAATCTTCAAAGAGCTCTCCGTTTGACTACCTATTGTGAAAAAAGGCCAAAGGGTGGCTCTGCACCATCTTTCTTTGTCTCGCAAATCCCTGGAACTTCCTGGTCACAATTCTACTCAGTGGAGTAGAAATGTGGGAAGAAAGCTGCTATGCATCTGACAGCTACCCCACAAAAAGGGTGGACTTAAAATCTTAGCCATTATTCAGGAGCAATTTTTTTTGCCATTTTCCCTTGTCAATTCTTACATTACAACCTAATTACTTCAAGATCATTTTGACTGAATGTCTACAAATTCCAGCTTACACATTTGTCACAGTCATCCTCAAAAGAGCAGTGTGCCATGACTTGTAAGTCCTATTAGTATTAATAAGATGTGAGCATGACATTGAATTATTATTAGTGTCTCACAGCTAGACCCCTGTAAGAAATACATTCTGAAAATGTTGACAAGAGGAAGGTGACATTCCAGTCTGTTGTCTTGTTGTTATATTCTACACTGAATTTACCTAGTACAATTTCACTGAACAACCTCTGGAATAAGATAAGATCAATGCTCAGAAATTAAGGTTTCACAAAGAGATAAAAAAAATGTATCAACACAGAGCAACTCAAAACCACCTTAACACAAGGTGAAAGGAGAATAAATCAGGGTAATTGCCTGGTATCTATGTCTGAAAATGCAGAGGTTAGTGTTTAAGAACAACAGAGGTGCTGCAAGGAAATTATGTTCTCAGTGCTGATATTTTTGTTGTTTCCCTGGTAATTTTATAACATATTTTGTCTTAAAACTTTATCACTGTGCATCACATGAAGACTGAATGTAATAAACAGCTACTGGCTTTTATTTTTTAAGGGAGCTGCACTAACTGTCAGATTATTCTACTTTTTGAGATCGGAGGGGACTCATGAAAGAAGAAGAAAATAGACCTTTGTCAAAATACTTCTTCTCGTTACTTTTTTTTTGGCATTATTTCCATATTATGTAAGATATTTCTGTCACTTTGCATCTACCCAGTGTTTCAAAGGAACGCCTGAAAAAACTTTCCAAGCATCAAATATTTCTGAACCTAAAGGAAGACATAAAGAGATGCCTTCAGAATCAAAACAATCTTAATTTTACTGTTCAGAATATCCAGACTGAAAATGGGAAACTGAACAAAGCATTTAATACTGTGCCTTATAACAAAAAAGTTATAAGATTTTATAAAAATTCCCTTACAGCTCACAAATACAGGTTCCTGGTTATTTTTATTTTTTTTATTTTTACCTTTTCAGAACTAAAATATAGGTTACAGAACTATTATTCCCCAATCAAAATAACAAGAATGTACATAAAATGTAGTCTCAAGTTAAAACAGACTCCCAGAAGTTCAGTTACGTAAGACAATTTGTAACAGACATACTTGTATATTAAATTTGCCTAAAATAATAATAATGACGGCGCTCTCACTGACTGTGAAAGACCTTGTAATGTAGCTCCTTTTCCAAATGCTGCATGTTTTTTCATATCTGGAAAATAAGAGCTATAGCGCTTTGTTAGAATATGAAACCTACTACTGTCAGAACTAAAATAAGAACCAGCAGTGCTACTTACTCTTCATGTTTTAGCTGAAAAATGGTAATGTTCAGAAATACTGTTTTTATCGTATTTCAGTATTTTCTAGTCTATTTTGACTCACATAGCCACTCTCCCAGCTGTGAAATCTATGCTGGCTGACACCCCTTCTGCCTCTCTATCACATTCACACATGCCCATATTGCAGACAGAAATAAAATATTCATTCCTTTTCATGTGACCCCTTTTGCATGTCTTGCATACCTCTGTCCTCTCCCACAACCTTCTAATTGCCATAGTAGCATATCTTACAGTTTGGGAAACACTATCAAACTCCAACGCAGATTGCAAGAAAAATATTCTTCACTGCACAGCACGCAAGCTTGATTTAAGAATAAATTTGAACAAAGTACATATATACTCAAGGGTTTCTTTTTACTCACAAGAGGTTCTGCCATGATGATGCGAATCTTGCGTTCAGCCTGAGTAGTAAAGTTAACAAACAAGCTCTTCAGGACATATTCTCCTGGTTTACTGTCTGGGTCAACGTTGATAGGCAACATGGCTGGAAGTCCTTTTTCTCTCTGTGTACCAGAAACAGGTGGGACGGGTGGCTTGATATATCCGTTACCAACTGGAGAAGCTGAAAGGTAGAGAAAACACTTTCACTTTTGGGTAATTCAACATGTCTTAACTTTTCCAGAGCATCCCAACGGCCCACTATGACATCAAAGCAAAACTGAAGACTAGTTGATAATCAAAGAAATACACAACACATAATTTCTAAGGTATAGTTACAGGTAAAATGCACATAATCTAGACTGGAAGAAGAAATCAAAGATGAAATTTTACGTATTAAAATTGAGTGGTGTTTACTATGCAACGCATACTTAATTATCTTTTTTTTAGATAGTAAGATTTGCTGACACCTAAATGTTTGAGTAATATTCTCATTTCTTATTCTTTGGCTTGCAGGCTGGATTTGTAACAGCTGTCAAGTAAGAACTTTATTCTTTATCGCTACTCAAACAGACCTGTCCTTGAAAAAGTCAGGACTCTAGTATTTTGACTAAGGTGAGTTGTAAAGGGCCTGATTTTTCTCTCATTTATATCGAGGTCAATCAAGAATGTCTCCTTTAAAAACAATGACATTTCACCAGTATTAATCTTATATGAAGAGCCAGACATGAAATGTTTTCCATAAGTATTTTTCTGGAAAGCACCAAACCCTACAGCCCACTGTGAGATCACATCTGGAGTACCATGTCCAGTTTTGGGCTCTCTCATACAAGAATGACAGTGCTATTCTGCACCAAGGCCAAGCAAGGATCATGGAGATGGTCAGGGGCTTACATGCTTGCTACATGAGTAGAGGCTGAGAGTGCTTGACTGGTTAAACCTTAGGAAGAGAAGACCTAGGGGAGATCTTACTGCAGTGTTCAGCTACCTAATGGAGTACAGCAAAGATGGAGCCATACTCTTCTTTGAGCTGGTGACAGGATGAGAGGCAACAGACAGTAGTTGGAATGTGGGAAATTCCAATTAGATATATGGAAAAAAATTCCACAGTGAGAGGGTGATCAAACACTGGCACAGGTTGTCAACAGATACAGTAGAAATTCCACACTTGGAGCTACTTGAAAATTAACTGGACCAGGCCCTGAGAAACCTTCTCTACTTGGTGAGCAGAGGTTGGACTCATCATCCTCCAGATATCCCTTGCAATCTAAATTATCTCGTGATTCTGTGAATTCCACATAACCAGTATCAAGATATATACAAGGTTTAAGTCTGTTTTTCTAGGAAACTGAAGAAAAAATAAAAGTCAAGGAGAGGAGAGGAGAGGAGAGGAGAGGAGAGGAGAGGAGAGGAGAGGAGAGAATGAACTACACTGATGGATGCTACAAATCTGATGCCTTTAGTTTTCTGAGAAACAGAACTGCAACTACTATAGAAAGTAATTGTCAGCTATTAATTACAGAGATTGTTTTAAGACTAAAAGTGATATTTTAGATCTTTCCTAACTTCAACACTTCATTGCTTCAAAAAAATTGAAAAAAATATATCCCAAAGGCTACATTATTGCTTGAGAGTACTCAAGATGTGTCAGGATCAGACACCAAATTCATGGATTGAAAAATAAAAAAGATGCATTGAAGAAAAGAGTGCATGTTTCCCTTTAGAAAAATCAAAGTTTAAAATTCCATTACATGACTATAATGCAAGATAGAAATGCTTTGGTTCATGAAGCTATTTATTTGAAAATAACAAGGCATGCCATCCATCTTAGCACAGCAGCACCACTTCTTTCACTCTGATAGATGCTTTCTGCTAGATTTGCTTCCTGCAAAGTTATATAGATTTTTGAGGGCAAAAGTCTAATGACAGTCTTGTTGGCATTATGAAAAACAAAGCACATAGAATTGTTCTACATTTACATTATAAAAAACAGTTTCTAAAAATACACTGTTGTTCTGAATAAGAAACTACTTCAAAGTAATGAAAAAAGTGTCACCAGAGAAGTGTAAGCATTACTGCTCTCCTGTTACCACCTAGCCTCTCCTAAAGTTTAAGCATGAAGACAGTGGGATGCAAAGGATCAGATGCAAACTTATATGGACTACTGAATATACTAGGTAATGGAAATTTCTCCACAAATAGCTTTAGGAAGAAGTCAGACAATATTTTTACAATCACTAATATATTTTCCAAATGCGTGGTTTTGACTGGCGCACATCTACGCATGAAATCACTTTGATCGCTAAGTCCTCAGTTAGAAAAAAATGTGAGATTTTTGTGAGCAGTGAAACGAATTTTCTTAAGGATTTGTGTCCTTTGTGCAGTAAAAGCCCTGTCCTCCCCGCTGTCATCATCCCCAGCTCCCCACAGCCGTTCCCAAGCTCCCTCCCAAGCTCTGCGCCCAGGGCTGGGTGGGCAGGCTGCCCACCAGCCAGCCTCTGCCAAGCAAAACACACCCGGGCTGGGCCGCCCGCTGCGCTCTGGCCAGCACAACCATCCCAGGCTCCCTCTTGAAGGAATCTGTAGGAATCTAACCAAATATAAATTTGCCTTCTGTTCCTCAGGCAATTTTGGTTTAAACTGTCTACTAAGTTCAAAATTTACTACAAAGAGAGGCGCAAGAGGGATGCAAGGAAGGGAGGCAGTGTGTGAGATCATGCAAGCCTCATATCCTTATGAAATTAAGTTTAAGAAACCTTAGTCACACTACCTGGGAGCTGCCACCCTTATCTTCAATCATCGTGGCATTTAGCCAGGACTTTGACAGTGGAATTTAAATCCACATAGTCATTGTTAGTAGGAAGCTTTTTAACAATGATGTGTTAGGTTTGTGACATAGGATGATCTAATTTGTTTTTTTTCCAGACATCTAACTGAAAAATCAATTATTTGCACGCTGTAATATAGAAATGAAATTGTTTGTGAGATTTGTCAGTGCACCAAAATTTTTTATTCTAGCTCTTCTCTGAAATACAGGACTGTACAGGCTTTCCCCCAAAGGAAAGCAAAAGGATATCCTGGGGGCTAACATCTATCATTACGACAGCAATTACAGCAGTTATAGAAATGACTGACATATGATATGGATTTAGTTAAAATTTTTAAAAGATCATTTAGTGGCTGTTATCTCCATTTAAAGCACCTTCAGTATGGAAGTTAACATTGCTGGCAGTATAAGGGTTCAACAGTGTTGATGATGAGCTGGTCAGAAACTATTGTATAAAAGTTTGGCTTTCTAATGTATCTTTTCAGTTCCATTACCTCAATCATTTGCATATTTGCATTGCAAAAAATCTGGCCCAGTGACTAGAGTGTCACTGACATCTACACTGATGATGTATGAGCTTTAACAAAATACAGTTCTTTTTCCTCGACAGAGTGCCCTTCATGTAAAAAAAAAGTTGCCTTTGAGACATAAAACCAGAAGTCAAGGACTCAAAATTTAAGAAATAGCTGCATTAAAGCCATCCACAATTGGTGCCTTTTTGCAGACACATTATAATGCAGGACTTACTTAAAAATAACAATAAAAAGGATGTGTTGATTTTTGCCATCTATGCCAGTGAAATACTGTTCCATTAAATAAAAAGCATAATTTTAATGTGAGAAATGACAACATAGAGTTTGTATGAGTTTATGCAGAAGATCGCTAGTTGGGGTGAGAGGAAGGAATTATACTCAATTCTAAATGTTGATTTCATTGACAAATTAACTTTTTACTACCTGATTTCAAAGTAATAATGTTCTACAAAGATAAGTACCAGAATGGACCGCTAAAATGTTTAGTTTGAACTCCTAACACAGCATAGGGTACCAGTCACCACACAAGTAATGCATTAAACTAAATCCTTCACGTGGAGAAAAGTAGCTCATTGCCAAGGAGAATGAGTGGTGATGCACATGCTGGAGACCATGGTAACCCTAATGCCTGAGGGTCGTGCAATAGCAGGGGTAATTTAGAAAGCTGTATACATATTTAAAGCTTCTCTCTTAGGAAAATCTGTAAAAAAATAGATTCACTATACCTGATCAACTGTAAGATGTCTGTAACATTTTGGGGTGAAATTCTGTCTGAGGTTTACCTCTCTTAACCCATTTTCTTGTTTCTAAGACATGTTCCCTGTTTTTCTACAGTATCTGCAATAAGCTGTATTTTGAATGATACTTTTTTCCTGCAGAATGCTGTCATTGAGTTCAGGTTATAACCATAAGATTTTCTCAATGTTATGCATTTCTAAAAAGTTAAAAACAAGGAATAAATATGGAAGTAGTAATGCAATATCACATAGGGTTGTCATCACAATCACATATTATTGCCACAGAAAGGATTACTGAACTAAAATCACTGCTAAATTTTTTATTGCGTTGATCATTTTCCTGATCAGATAAATAGTTGTAAAAAAAAAAATACAGTATTTTTAGCAGACACGATCACTAAGCTGGTAATGGGGATGAGTACAAAATTAAGTCATTATAAGAGAGTCTCTGCTATGATTTACACTACAAGTATTTCTTCTTAAAGGTCTAAGATAAAGCAAAACAACAGAATGGTCATAATGCAGAAGCCAAGAATTTGTGCTACGCTGGATAGACTTCAGCCAAACAGTTACTGACTTTTCAGTCTCTTTAAGCAGAAGAAACAGAGACTGCATTTTTTTTAGTTAACTGTGTCAATTTTACACTTCAGCAACAAGAAGCAAAGAAATAACACAAACCAAAACATGCATTTGCAGTATTTTCATACCTACCGAGCCCCTTTATAAAGCCGATCACACTGGATTTTCTCCAACATGCTACTGTAATATCCATGAGCATGTGAATACCTGAAATGTTCCACTCCTTCAGGTAGAAAAGTTAGAATCCTTTTCTAACTAAAACCGAAAAGGAAATTAATTGATTCATAATCCCATTTCATACTCTAAATTTTTCAGCACTGAGGCAGACATTTCTTTTAGCTTTTCGGTTTTGTTTTTGAATAGACAAGTGCTGAAGACCTACAATGTGTGAGCTAGAGCAGGCCTCCGGATCAGATCAGCCTTTCCATAACCAAAGGGGTAATTTTTAGCTTCAGCATATGATGATGACCACTCACAGAGTGGCTGCATGTCTATATTTATCCACAAGTACATTCTATGCTGACAGATTAGCGAAACTACTTCAGGCACTCCAAGAACATGAGACAGGATAATGGAGTTCGACATAAACAAACCATGCATATCAAACACACGTACTATCATACAACCCAAGCTGAAAGCAATTAGTGTAGAAACGCAGAGCACAGAGACAACACAGGATGGGTTTTGTTTTGTAACTAAGGTCTTCTTGGCTAAAAGTACATACAGTTGAAATTCCTTGTGATAAAACCAACCAAGGCAGTACCTCTCCACATGCCAAGGGTGAGTGAGAAACCACATACCTTTAAGGATAATTATACATGGGGTGAAACAACTCTTAAGAAAATTTGCTTTGTTTGAAAACTTCAATTGTAATATGAAAAAGAAAAAAACATTATTAAAGAAGAAATTAATTTACAAGCATATGGTATATGTGCCAATGTTACCAAAAGGTGGCTTTTTGACCCTTTGAAGGTAAACATTCCCAATTAGTTTGAGCTTTATAGATACAGGGAATAAAATTCAAAGGAAGCCTTTCCTGAACGAAACAAACTAAAAGTCTAGCAGCAGATCCATTTTTATTTTGGTAAGAGAAACTGTAAGATTATCAAGGAAAATGTTATTCCAGCATATGAGTAAGATGAGGTAGTAGCACTATTTTAATCTGTATTTTCACAATTCATTTGCATGTTTCAAAAAAAAAATAACCATAAAGGCATAAAGTTAACCAATAAACATAATATTAATGATTTGCAATATATATGATAGGAAATACATTTATTTTAAGTACAGGACTTTATGATGACCAATTGATGCTACTAATGCCAGATATTTTTGTGTTTCTGATCCTGTCTCAGGAGGATTTACACTGAAAAATTAAAGACCAGGAAGAATTCAGTTATGGTGGTACTGGGGTTGGCCTTACTCTTCCTAGGGAAACCCTTTCATGTAATATGAATATTTGCATACTTATTTTCTGTTTCTTGCTTATTTTCCATTCTTTTATTAAAAGAGTTGATAAATCAGGGAGTAAATACACCTTTTAAAAAGATGCTCTTCCCCTCTTCTCAACTGCATGCTTATCTAAATATAATATAAGCTAATTATTAAAATAAATGTAAGAAAACCAGAGTGTATGGCCTACAGCAAGTTCTGCGGTCCATATAAAAGCTGCTGTATGAATCTGCCATAAGCAATAGCAGTGCAGGCAGAGCTTTCCCTCCCTAGTGCTGGAAATCATTCACACTTCCAACCATTGGGAGGCTGGAATTCACACTCCTAGGAATGGAGAGCTCTGTAATTACCATTTGCACATGTCCCAGGCAGAGAGTATCAACTGTGGAGCTTTGATACTACACTCATCAGAATATACTGCTGTAAAGCTTCCACTATTTCAATAACAAGTCTAAAATACACAATAAACAAAAACATGCCAGCAAATATTCACATTGCATGAAGCCATGAAGGCTCATTTGTAGGTGAGGGAATTCTTTGCACAGAAAGAATTTAGGATTCTTCAGGATCAGTTACTTTGTTTGACCAGTTAAACAGCTGGTCTGCAGCGCAACAAAGATAAAACCCAATAACCCCATGCAAAAGGTAAGTCTGGGCATAGCAGGTAAATCTCTATACCAGAGGAAACACTATCTAGTTTAGAAGATAAAATGGAAGGGGCCCTGAGGTCAGAGGGGAGAAGTATAAAAGAAGTTCAAGATTCTGGAGTAAAATGGCTCATTCTGAAAACAAGACTAAAGGGAATAAAAGATTAGGGAGGATTTCCAAAAAGGTGGTGAGAGATGATCTAGGCCCTTCCAAATGGAAATTCTCAAACTACCTGATTATGCTGACACTGTGAGGGAGAACAGGCTAATTTATAAATTTTTGATTCTGTTTCTTTAAAGAGACATGCCTCAGGAGAGTCATTTGCGTAAAATGGCACGAGGAAAAGAAAACAGGGAGTATCTTCATTGATAAAGGCATGCCAGGACTTAGTCACAAATTTAACTGAGATAAGATCATTTACATTATTTCTGTCTGAAGATTTAGTGAAAAAATGCTGTTGTTAGATTAGTTTCAACCCCTGTAGTCTTGGTTGGGCAATCCCTCTCTAAACTTTCTATTCCTTCTATCACGACAAGCGAGTGTAAATTCTATGTGAACACAAGGAATAGCAAAGCCAGAAAACAGGACGCAAATCAGTGCATCCACTAAGAAGAGACTAAGTTGTTGACAAAGTGTAAGCTTTGGCCAACTGAACTACTTTAGCCAAGAAAAAGGAGACGTGAACTTCACGTGTGTGTGTGTCTGTGCACACACATGCCATTCTCCTATTTATTTGCAGTATCTTCAGGCGTATTATAAAACAGCAGGCCTGAAACAGGCCACATGGTATCCTCAGTGAGACTGAACACTCCAGGACATCAGGTGACCTCCTTGTAGTAAATTTCATTTGGCCCTGCCCTATATCCAGGGATGGACAATGATTTGCAGAACGGAGCCTTAGAACAAGTCCCAGGTGTGGTCATCTTTTAATGGTCTGATCCAGTCCTCTGGAGGACAGAAACAAAATGTGCACCCATGAAAATAAGTATATGGCCACTCAGTAGTCATGATAGATGCTAAAATACCGCTTGTGAGGGATGCTCTTCTCTGCACATCTATGCTCATTCCACTTAGAGGTGCTTATAAAGCAGCCATCTTCTGACATGAAACCTGTTAGGAAATAAACCAGTTTAATACAGACATTTTTACCTAAGCTCAGGGAAACATCAGAATAGTCGTTACACACACTGACAGGTCTTATTTGAGATGGATGTGGTGAAGTGCCTGTTAGCTTTGAAGCAAAAGAGCTTGTTCAGCCTAGTATCTTGGTAAGGTTAAAACTGTTGCCACTAGCAACCTTGCGGCCCTCACATCCCAGCTGCTGGCAGGTAGGTGTTAAGCTTTGTAATCCTCAGATGTGCGCTGCAATTCTGAGCAAGTGAGGGGTAATTGTTATGAGACCCTGTAGAGGAAAGCAGGGGATGGAACACGTTTTCTCCTATTGCAAGAGACCGTCTCCATACGCTGGGGATTCAAGAAGGATGATTGCCAAAACAAACAAACAAGCAGGAAATCCTGTCATATATGTCCATCCACTTTCTAAAGTCCTTTTCACTGACTTGGCAAAGCTCCTAGTAACTATGCTCCCATAAAATGGAGACTTTCTCACTTTCTCTGAAGTTGGAGGTCGGGGGTTCAGCAACTTAACAATGCTCCTTAGGTTCTTATCTCAGATCCTTGCAAGACACCTGAGTGAAGCAGGAAAGCAATTCTCCTTCCTGTCCATTCTTTTTCCTCACCATTTTTTTTCTGCTCACATTCCCCTAGATCGTTATTTTCTTGTTTGCATCTACCACCGTGTTGAAAATATGAAGAAAGCTAGACACGTAACATAAAGATTTTTAGCTGTGCCTATTTTAGAATTTGCTTTGTTTATTACGAGATTAAAGACTGAAAAAGCTAAATGACATGGTAAATCTTGTGGGCAATTTCAAAACAATTTTCAATTGCCATTTTAGTGCTCCATTTCACTACAGAAAATATCTGCGTTGGTTCTGATGGGATCCAAATCAAACACAAATACTTCTCAGTTTTCATGTTTTATATGATAATGACTTGCTGTCTCTTTGAAGGCTGACTGGAGATTAACAATACGTTTTCAAAATCTTGGTGTCTTTTCAAGACAACTTCAAAAGCTTTGTTATATTTTCCAATTATTCCAAAAGTAAAAACTCCAAGTAAAGATGAAAAGATGCATTCAGATCATCATTTTCAGATGAGTAGATTAACTGATTTTTGAAAGACTAAAATGAAGAAAAGTTTTCTTTTCTGAAACTATGCCAGAATTTCTTTGGACTCAAACAGAGTTTAAAAAACGTTTTATTTTAAAAAAGATATTCATATTCATATTATACACTGTTTTATGTAAAAAGGAAAAAAGCTAGCCTCCACTTTGGTTTCATTGGATCAGAAAATAGCTTCCTGTAAGATTTTTAGACAGATGTTTTGTTGAGTTTGCTTTCCTTTTCAGAGACAGAGAGATGAAGATATTCCTGTCATTTTGTGGTTGATGGGTGTTAGCAGAAGGATTATTTTTAGGGAACCTGGAAAAGTGCCGAGGAAGCGCAAGGCTGAAAGAGCCCAAAAGAGAAAGAATAGTGACTTCCAAAAGAGGGACCAGCAAACAGGAGGATGTGACCAATGTCCTCCTTCCCTACGCATTTTCTCTTGGAGAGGGGCATACTTTTTCTTTTGTCATCCCCCCCCCCTCCCTTTTTTTTTTATACAATAAAACTGTCAGAGTCCAGATAAGATGGAATTAAAAAAAAGATAATTAAACCATTTATTTTTTACTGCAGAAAGAGTCCTATTCCTATATCTGAGTCCTATTCCAATTTCAATAGCTACCTCAGATGTTAGAATTGGAACCGTCCCTGCATTTTTCTTGTCTGTTTGTCCACACTTGCTCTTCCAAACCACTGACAGATGTTGGTTCATGCTGTTAAAAACTCACGTGTTTCACTGGAATGAAAACAGCATATCACTTATGCATGATGTGGCTTCCGTGCAACGTGCACATGTGAATGAAAACCCGAGCGTGTTGTAACAGACTTGTGCAAACACAAGCAGTATTTTATTATGGATGCACAAAAAGAAACAGCCTAGTAGCTCACTTCTCTCTGAAATTGCATGGTCTGAGCAGTTCTACTGACCTAACACTGTTCAATGCCTAAGAGTCGATTTCCTAAATATTTTTGCTTATTTCATGCCATAATAAACATGACATCATGTTTATAGTTAGGTTTCAAAGTGCAGCACTACACTGAAGAAAAGTCTTTAAAACTGTAGTTGCTTCCTTGCTCTCATTTTCTGATGCACCTGATCTACTCTCTGTCTGCCTTTTAGGGAAGGGAAGGGTTCACACTTAGCCATCCACAGGCCAAATACCGAATTTAATCTAGCCATCTATGCTCTGAGTAGAGTAAATGAAGAGAGACTGACATTTCTAGGCAATTCATTCAATCTTTCTTAGACTCTTACCTTGAGACAGAATAAATCACTTTCTAGAGGTGCCTATCACTTGTCAGGGATTATTGAAAGAGAACTGACAACAAAGAGAGGCATCCAAGGTTATAAGAGATGACTTTCACTCTCAAGTCTGTAGACTCTTCAAGAGCATCTTGTACAGGTTGGACTGCATCATGATGCATTTCAGCTGCTGCTGGCTAGGATTCCTACCCTTGCTCGTGTGGGTGGAAAATGGCACAATACCAGGAGTAAATCAAGCCGCAAGCTGGCACTGTGAACTGGCATGCTAAACCTCCACAGACCAAGAAGACTTTTACAAAATTTTGTGAGGCTTTCTGTGACAAACCCACAGACTTCTGTGAATAAAGACTAACATGAGAATAAGTCAGACATCCATTCATGTTTCTCTCACAGTGGAGCATATAAAGTAACATTCATAAAAAGAAAAATGAGAGAAAAAATTTTTGCAGGCAAAATCTGGATTAATAATTACCATTATCAATCCCCTACTCTATGCCTGATTGAATCATTATTGTCATTACTTCATACTGGCTGCGGCAGCACACTCACAACATTGTCTGTCTTCTATATTAAATTAAACACTGTTTGGCCTCTTTGCTTACAGACAACCCAACATACGATGCACCATCTTTTCTAAGCCACAGATCACTATGATGCTGTAGTAGCCAATAAACCCCTTTAATAACATTTATATTAACAACTCTTTCTTTGAAAGTGGAGTTCACTTGTTTCTTAGCCAGAGATTGAAATGCTTGCTGCTTTGCCAGACTCAGATTCAGGGCATAAATATTTGTTGTGGTGACTCCAAAATATAAACCAGGCAGGGACGAGATAATGACTTTTACCATCCATATGAGCTCCATGAAGGTTTTTGAAAGCTTGGCTTGAGTACAGCTGCCTACTGAAAAACATTCACTTGAACAGACGAGTGAAGCGCCTGGAATGTAGCTGCTGTCCGAAACACCTTCTGCATGACCAGACAGTTGCAAATACCAAACGCAACATGGACAGGACATTGCTCTCATGCTGGTCAGTGGACCATAACAGAAACTCCTTCCATATGTTGAAATGTCTAAATGTTTCAGTGGCTGCCAGAAAGACATCATTAAATTTGGAGAGGAACAGGCACCTATAGAGATGAACTCTGCATCAGTTAGTTATAAAAATAAAGGAAGAATCCCAAGGTTAACACTAGATTTCCAAAGAAGCAGCTAAACACTAGGAAAACAGAATAATTCCTTAGAAAAATTTAAGAGCCTAATTATATCTGAAAATAATAAAATTATTATGGAATATTCAAAGGGAAATTCAGTATTCCTGAGGGCTGGATTGGATAAAACTAATGTTGTATCAGGTTTTCTTCAAGTGTCAGCAAGGACAATCCAGGCAACGGCAACATAGCTGGCCTGATATTCATTCAGAAGTGACTGTATTTAATTAATAAAGAACCAAAGCATAATAATACAACCCAGTAAGTATAGGTTTATGGAGCGTAGATTTTATTAAATTAAATATATCTTTTAATGAAATTATAAATTGAGTTAACAAGGTTAAAAGTGTAGTCTTATATTGCTGTTTGCCAGTTGGATTGGTATCTTACAAACTGTAAAATGAGAAGAAAAAAATTCAACATTCACAACAAAAACAGACGAACAGCTAGGTAACAGATACTTCTCAACATGGGTTGAAGGAGAATCAAACCCTAATGAGTGTACTTCTACTGGAGGTATAGAGACCAGTTCTTGGTACTGTATTATTTATCATTACTGATAATGACATAAAAGAAAAATATTTCTGTAAAGTTTACAGGCAAAACACAAATTAAGAGTGGTAGACAGAAAAAAAAAACAGTAAAAAGGTCTTTCTACTTTGAATAGCATTTTGAAAATAAGTGCAAGCAAAGAACATATGAGATAGATACTCATTCTAACCTACGGAGAATTGCATAGCCGAAGACAAAGAACGCATGCCCCATGAACAGAATAAGGCTTTCTATTCCTGGGAAGCACTGATTATGAAAAAGGCCTGAGACCAGGATGACTAATGTGTCGAAAACAGGCTGCTATTCTTGTGACCTGAAGAGCAATGGAGAACCCTTTCAAGCAGGATAAACAAAAGTAAAAGCAGGAAAGCTCTCCTGCTTCACTGCCAGGGTCTCTGCAGTCACTGCTGGATGCTCAGTCCTGTGCTAGTATCTGCAACTTCAGAAGGATGCTGATAAAATAGAGGACATTCAAGAAAGGCAACGATAACTAATGACTGGAAAACTTGTCCTAAAGCTCAGTTTAGTTTGACCACGAGAAAGCTACCCAGTCAGTTGATCATATCCTCTAATGGCAGGAAATCTGTACCTATTGCACCTACAATGGCACCTATTTTCAAAACATATTTACATGGAGCCACTCAAAACAAAATGCCTTTTGAGACAACACAAGCACTCAGGCACTTCCAAGGTGTGATATATTACCTCCTAATAATAAATACGCATAAAGCAGCTCACCTCTGTACCCTGGAAGTGCATATTTCTCTTCACTGGCTCCCAGGAAAGCCAGGTTTAACTATGTCAGATGTAATATAAACACTGGGGACGTCTTAAAGTTAGTTGAGAGGACTTTCATCCCTGCTAAGCATGAATATGAGGAACAGCAATTTGCTCACAGACAACTCTTCATTCAGTAACATTCAATGTCTGGAATTTTAAACCAGACAAATGCATAAAAGAAGTTAAACACAAAGGGAAGGAAATTAACTGCGAGAATGCTATTAAGGCTCGTGCTGATTCTTCCATTAGTGGAAATTTTAAATTAAGACTTTTTTTTTTTTAAGATGTACTTTAGCTCAAACAGAAATTAATTCAGAGTGCCATAAAGCCTGCTCTATGAGGAGAACAGATTGGATGACACAATGGCTTTTCTGGTTGTATAATTTATGACTCGTTGAATACATTAGTAGAAAACATTGCTGAGAACAATCTTTCATTGGTAGAAGTACAATACAGATGTTTTAAGAACGATTCTTCTATCTCTAATCCTGATAATATCAAGAAGCATGAGCCTGAATGTCTATCACTACTCGATCTCTCTTTGCATATCCAGGTGCAAAGATAACTTGTGTAATGAGAGTATCTTTGTGATATATGTAATAATTTCCCACTGTGATGATTTGTTTGTTAAACACTCTTTGCCAAAACAGAAGTTGATTTTAAGGATTGTTTTGTAGAATCACCTTGGCAAACATGAAACTGGAGGCAACTTACTGGGATGATTCAATTTTCAGGGAATATTTTAAAGAAAAAGTACATTGCCAGAATAATTTATAAATATGCCCTATAAGTGATAACCAGACAAAACAGTGGTTTGCCTTAAGAGCATGCTTTGTACAGAAAAGTGCAGCTCTCTGAAGATACAGTGATACGCTCCAGGAAGCCATATTTCACTGTCTGAGTGAATGTCGAGGAGCACAGAAGAACCATGGCTGAAATCCTATTACTGAAAGTATGTTCATGTGCACATGAAGGCGGAATGTGCTAAGAATCTGCAAAAAAGCTAAAACCACACGTCAGTGCATGTTACAGATTACCAACAAATGCCCGGTCATCTGTTACAGAACAAAGCTGAATCAATACAAAGATTCAAGGCCTGTTCCTTGTATAATAGCAAAGTCTGAAATAAAAATCAGTTTCATACTTGAGTGTATAAGAAAGGTTGTAGTTATGCTGTATGCACTACGGAATTATATAACACATAATTTTCTTCACTCTTCTATTGTGGCGCCTGAGAAGTTCACCAAATCCAGTAAATTGTCCTATCTCTGTCCCAAATGGAACTCTGTAACGCAAAGTTGAGGCTCCAAGGGAGCAGGAGAGCTCAGAAGACAAAGACAGTTCTAGAATTAAGCAAACAGGACAGAATTGTTCTGCTAAAAAAACCCTGATTCTCACCATAGAAAAAAATTAAAGACAGAATAAGACTGACTTAAAAAAAAAAAAAAAGTATAAATGGTGTTGTAAATAGATGCGGAATCAAAAAGATAATTAAAAAAAAAAGAGGGTAAACAATGTTTGGCAATGCTGTTCCATAAACCGTGATCTTACCATAAATTGTATTAGTTACAAGCATCAGCTGTTGTTATGGGGCATCATTTTGCATCAAACACAATGACAAGCTATATTAGCATAATGGGTTATTATTCCCAGATCCGTGTGATCAGTACTCCATGGCAACCCAATGATAATGAACAGCTTTGTCAGTAAGAAAGCATGTACAAAACTACATGAAGCACAAACCTCAAGTACCTGAAATGATACATAAGGCTGCTAACAAATTAAAAGTTTGAGCACCAGCATTGACATTTCTTTCCATATTTATATGGTAAGAGGCACTGAAATTTTTAGTACATTCTCAGCCGACCATTGCCATTTGGGGGACTTTTCATTTCCACTCTTTCACTCAGGGCTCAAGTCAGTTGAGAAGTTAAGAGCTTAAATCCAGCCTATGGAACAGACCAGAAAACTGACCCAAATGATAGAATAAGTAAGGAAGCAGCTCAGAATATGATCCACAACAGCCAACCTAGGCCCAGTACCAACTTAGAGACATCCCCACATGGACCTCACATTGTTGGGCCACTTGAGATGTACAAAGTAAAGCAGAGAAGCAGCTCCTCTCCTTTTCAATTTGGTTGTAACTGCTTTTAACATAACAGCTTAATAGCTAAAGAACTCACCCAGAATGTGGTAGCTTTGGGCTAAATGCTTAATTAAACCTCGGGGTTTTGAACTCTCATCTCTCACCTTCTTGGAGAGCACTCTCATTTTCTGGCTACGGGCCAGAATGGTAAGGCTTCCCCACGATCTGCTTAAGTCAAGGTTTGACAAATTTGAAGAAAGAATTCATTGTGTTTTGAATTAGAGATGAAATATAACAGCAAGCATGATTCTAGCTCAGGGTTTGCCACTTAATCAATGAGTGACAACTACTAAAAAATATGTGATAAGTCGTAATAAAAAGCAACATTAAACACTAAAGATATTTGGGCAAGGGAATGCGTACCTTGATAAATTACCTCTAGTTCTTGTCACTGTGCATTAGATACATACACTTCACAAATGCCTTCAAATCAGATCCTTCAGATATTTCTAACTGTTTTCTGCCTGAGTCTGAGCCATGCTAAATCACTTCTGTCATGTGCATCTCCATCCTAAGCTTCTTTTTGAATCCCAGTTTATTGTCCCACAAAGCAGAGTAACAGGTAGGGCAAGAATCAGACTTCAAAACAAGAATAGTTCCAGATGCCCCTCTCTTCCTAGTAAAGATACCTCTGGTTTGGCACAGTGGATCCTTGTGATATTAAATGCCACTAAGTTATAACTGCACAAAAAAAAACATACAGGAACTTTTAAATGCTATAAAAGGGATGTTGTGCTTTTTGTATACCCAGTCCAGACCAATCTGCACCAAGCTACTAATCCAAAATAAACTAGTCTTTCATATGAGATAAAAAGACACCAGGGTAATGACCACTAAAATGAATGTCCACTTAGTGCATTTCATTTTCTTCTACTTCACTCTAACCAACAGTAAAAGCTGCGCAGTAATATTTGTTGCATATCATTTTCTTAACACCTTTAAATAAGACAAATGAAAATATGAAAGAGTTATAGATAACCAGATTTGAAAGACACTGGGTATGTTACATATGACCCCCACATATACTAGGCACTCAACCAAAACCACCGGGATGGGTAGTCTCTCCCGCAGCCAGACCTAGGCTAACCGGCTCCTACTCTCTCTTTAGGTGGATGCACAGTGAAAACTCCTAGACTCCACTCTTCGCGCACAGACCCACTTCAGTAGACTTGTACCTGCTGGGCAGATGAGCACTTGAGCATTAGATTTGACAAATGACAGAGAATGAAACACTCCTGAGGAAGTGGCAAATCTCAGGCACGTATGTGAGGGACACACACACTGGTTCATAATGTTTGATTTATATACTAAAATCTGTATGCTCTTGGCCACCTTAGCTAATCAGTCGACACAAGCTATTCTGAGTTACTTTGCCTTGCCTGACAGAATAATACAGACAGAACCAACCAAATGAATTATTCCATGGCAGCTGTCTAACTCTACCATAAATGCAACGTAATTTATGAATTTAAAATGTATCCTTAAAAATAAAGCTGAATGAGCAACTTGAAATGCTGAGATCTACAGGGTAATCTTTTATTCACTATTTCAGAAAAGATGATGTCAAAGAAGTGAGTTATAATAGATGAAATTTTCAACATCATGCATAAGGATTGATAAAAAATTGTATTACATGTTGGTTTTTTTTAAACCTTACATTGCATTTTGATTTTGTGATTCTGTAAAAATACATCAATAATAATTTTCTTTTCCTGAAAGATGTGTAGTCTAAGACTTTATGTGGAATATCTTAATACAGTAAATTTAACATATAGGCTGTGCTTTTTTTAAAAAACAGACATGAAATCGGTCTAACTGCAATTCCACTGATGTAAACAGTTAAATACTCACTTGTAACAAGCCTTAGGACAGTGCTCAGCTTTCTGAAAATGCCGCCCACTGTACCTTCCTCAAATTATCAAGACATATTCATCAGAATTTCATGACACTGTTGTGGTCCTTGTACAGTTTACGGAAAAGCATAGCTTTAACTTGAATCCACAATATATATGATGTGTATGATTCAAAACAGAAAAGACATCGGAAAAGATTGAAAAGACATTTGTGTCTTAAGAAGCTTTATGACTGAAGATCATTTTCTGTATTAATTAGTAAGATATAATTTGTTATCTATATTTGCGTACACACACACATAAATATAATAATAATGTACAGCTTCAAACCTCCCAGCAAATGTTTCAAACTCTGCTTCTATAAAGTAGGTAAATACGTTCAACATAATAAATGTAAATTGTATCTTCTTCTACTGTGATTTCTGGATTTAATACTATGGAAAACTTTATAACAAAAAGTCATGTCCTGAGGATATCATCATAATATCAGTGTAATCTTTAAAATGCATGACATCTCAGTCAGGCAGCCTTTAGGAAAATTGACCAATAAGGCTGAATTTTGGCACTGAAATGTTTAGGATATATGCAAGCTGTGCAAAAGGATCTGACTAGTATTATAAAACCCTTTATACTTAATTGAGGAAAATGTTTGATAAAAATCAGTGGCAGCAGATTTGTAGAAACTGTCCCATTACTTTGCAAGAATAGAGTCCTTTTTGTAACAAGAAAATGCATGAAGTAACAACAGAGTTTATGGTGAATCAGAAAAAAACAGTATTAATATTAGGCAGAAAGTCATTCTAAGTATCCATTAATGTCATAAGCACATGATAAATCTAAACAAACTTCTAACTTGCCAGTAGCGTGATGATTCCATGTTACTCTTTGAAGAACTACTGTTTGTTCTTAAATAAATAAAACCCCCTTATTTGTAACTGCCATTCTCAGAGCTCCGCTGTAGCAGATAGACCTCTGAGATTCCCATTTTGGACAAAATCGAGCTGGGAATTGGCCCAGGTGCAGCTGTGCATGTGCATGGATTTTCTCTCACTGCGGTTGCAGAAGACTGTCAACCCTATGTCTCTCCTTCCAGTGAAGAATGGCCTTTACACTACACTTAAAAAATGTAGCCAGCCTTGTTTTTCATGTTTCAAAAATAAATTCTATCTCAGTAGAGATTTACAGATTCCCATGGTTAAGTACATTTTCAGAATTTTATTCTTACTATCCCCTTATTTCATTTGATTATGCCTTTTTTCCTCCTTTTTCTTTGTCAATACTTACATACTCTGTTAGGATGGTCACAAATGTCATTAATGTGCTATTTGCCTTCTTCCAAATCACTAATGAGGATATAAAATAAAGCCTAGAATCCCTCCCTGCAGTACCCAGCTGCTTAGCTCAATCTATTCCGACAACAAACTATCCATTTGCAGTGCCTCACGCCAGACTTGAACACAAAAAACTAGTATGCTTGAAAGTACACCGAGTGACACTCAAAATACTCACTAACACCCAAATACATGGTCTGTTCCTTCATTCAGCTCAGAATTCTGTCAAAAGCCCACAGATATGTCTGACATCTTCCCTCGGGAGATCCCAGGACAGACTAACTTTTATTATTGGCCTATACACTACCTGCTGTATTGCAGGAGAAATGCATTAGGAAGTTATCTGCTGCTGCACTACAAGTAATAATAAACAGAGTGATAACCTGGTAAGGAGAGTATTTCTTTGCACATCTATGTGCTTTCCACTGTGTGCTGCATCACCTCACTGGACTCAAGCTTTCAGAAGTGAAAATCACAAGTGAGGTAATATAATGGACGTATGATTAATCCTGATGCCAAAGGAACCAACTGTTGACTCGGTTACCTTAACAGCACGCGCAAGTCACTCTCCTCACCTGCTAACATTTAACGCTGTCACCTAACCCATGCGCTAAGGCAAAGCAAGGTCTGCCCTTTGCTGGAGGGATCTGCTATCAAACAGGGATGAGGGTTGGAAATCATGGCTCCCACACTGCATTCTGCACTTGGGAGGGGATTTCTCTGTCTCTCACCTCCCCCATCTCCCCAGCTGCTATCTTTTTACTCCAGCCTTGCAATCTGGTGTCTCCTCATGGCTGTGTCTTCCGCACTTCAGGTTCCCTATTCCAGTTCCAGACTCCCACACGCTGTTCCCCTTGCCCAGGCAAACATTCTTCGTCTCGTCTTTCTATCCCTTTCACTTCCTTCTCATCCCTTCTCCTGTCCCTACCCTTTCACCCACCCCCTTCTAGTCCCTCCTTGGCCCCACCTCCTACTAATCATTTTTCATGTCCACTTGCACTGTTCAAGAAGTATCAATTCCCCTATTTCTGATTCCTACTCCACGATGACTCCCCTGCCTCTTTCTTCATTCCTGTTGGCTCTTCTTTCATTCTAAATTCACTCTCCCCTTCGCCCTCACTTTCTTTGTGCAGTCACCCACCCACCCCCAGGATCTTCTTCATGAGAATTTTTAACATGGGCAAACAAGAGTGGTTTTGCATTTCTTAAAAAGGGCAGAATGATTTCTGCTGAAAATTCCAAAATTCACCTTCAGGGATGTTAAGTTTAGAAGCACTTTAGCTAAAACTGCAGAATTCAGGAAAAATTACTGGCAAAAGAAAAGAGGGTTTTCAAATTAAAAAGTAGACACAGTAATATACATAAATAATCATTAACAAATATTCTTTTTCTAGATTTTCTTGTATTCAATTTTTTTTCTATCTTTTTATAAAATTCCAACCTGTCTATACTAACAATTTAAAGTTCATAGAACTAATAATTCCAAGGTTTCCAGTAATTTCATTTGCCGTAGAAGCCTGCAGCTCCCTGTAACACCCATTTCCGTCTACCCTCTCCCTTATTGCTTGAGTACATGACAGACAAATGAGTAAAAACAATAATTTTTTTAAATTTCTCTTTCCCTTTGAAAATATTTCCATCTTCTATTTTATGACACACACGTTAAAGATTCACTACGGACAAGCTGAGACTTTGCTTAATTTACTACAAACCCCAGTGGCTTTTGTATTTCAAAAGCAGTACTTTTCAACTTCTCATTCCCAGAGAGTTACCACTCTTGATCAAACATGCATCCCAGTAAAGAATACATACATTGCTCTTCCACATTTTCCTGCCTATGAATAATAGAACAAAAATTAAAATAACTGCCTAACTTTAGTTCAGANTCTCTGGAGACTTTCAAAACCCGCCTGGATGTGTTCCTGTGTGTCCTGCCCTGGGTGATCCTGCTTTGGCAGGGGGGTTGGACTAGATGATCTCTAGAGGTCCCTTCCAACCCCTAACATTCTATGATTCTATGCTAATGCACGGATAAAGGGTGTGGTGAGGTTATTTGTTTCAAATATCTGCCTTCAAAGAAAAAGAATTATAGCTAAGTAATTTTCTCCTCATTTAAGGCACCAGCAGCAATAAATATGCACCCCATGGAATTTAAAATAATCCAAGGACATTTCCATTTTAAAATTACTACTTACAACCAATTAAAAATCTCATTAGAAATAATAACTAGTTGAGTCATTATTCACAACGTGTCATCTGGCTAGTAAGAACGTCAAAGAAGAAAGGTTCTTCCAGTAAAGAACAGAAGACAGGGCTTCATTTCCAGCTCTAACACAGGTTTCATGTGCAATCTTGTGTTTCTCAAGTTAATTTCTCTGTTCCAATTTGCCCAGTAGCAGCAATAAAGGAGTAACACTTCCATCTTTCATATTGACGTAATAATGCTGGAAGAATTTAAGTCTGTAAAGCTTCCAGATGGGGAGCTCTGTATGGATACTATCATAATGTAGATCGTTGTAAGCAAGTTATTTGTAGCAACGGTTTCCTTGCATCTGAACTAATGCAAGTAAATTTGTATCTTCTGAATGTATTTTAAAAGATGTTAACATAGTGGGGTTTGCGTGCAACCCTCTCAAAGGTGTGACTGAAGCTTGTCTCACAGCTGGGGTATTTGCAAAGGCTCTCACAGAAAGGATTTTCTTACGTCTAAGAAGACGGCAAGCTTATGTTGCCATTTTTTCATCAAGTGGACTTCCCTCTTCAATATCTACCAGCTTCATTTTATACATTCTGTAGAAACTTATGTAGCTTTAAGGACTCTGCCCTTCCCTGGATTGTTGTGAATTTGGTCAACCTGTTAAAAAAAGGCGGGTAGACTGTATAAGCTTCACTTCCATTGGAAAGCAGGCTAAAAATAATTACAGTTACAAGGGGAAATAATGCAAACCCTGATGTCAAATCACTTAGACTACTTTCAACACATGATTATCTCTGTAATATGCACAGAATAAACCTGATTCTGAAACTATACAACAATATATTACTCTGAGTATATGCAGAAACCTAGTCTACAAACTCCTCAAGCAAGAACTTTGGCTAGAACTCTACACAGGTATCTGATTAAAAAGGCAAACTGATCCAGACATTTGAAGACATTCATAAATAACAATCAGAAATGCAGTAAGAAAGATAATTGTGTATATTTTGTTCAACAAAAGTTGTTCAAGCGAATCAGTACCTAAAAAAGCCCAAACTGATAAATGGACATCCCTCAAAGTTTACTTTACTCCACATACAGGTTGAGACTCTTCAAAGTTAAAGAGATAGAGGAGAACTAGATAGTTAGAGATTAGGAAAAAAATTGTGTATAATGATCACCTAATCATAGGAGAATTCCTGCAAAACAATACCTTTGGCAGACTTCTGCGCGGAGCCAAGCACTACTTACGAATTCAAGGGAATATTAATGAGTCTTTCAAAGTCAAGCCTTTCAAAACAAAACTAAAACCATCTGCAGCTTTGCCACTATAAAGAAAACCAAGACCAATAATAATCAAGATCTGTTACATTCTTTTGATCAGTCCTTGTCTAACACCAATCCATCTAACATCTTCACATTTCAGCTGCAGATAAATCATGATTTCTGACCCCCTCACTGACTGGTGAAAACCACAGCAGCCTTTCCTCTTGTACGCATTAGTGCTACATTTGATCACAGCCAACTTCTGAAAGCGTAGAAAGTATTCAGGACAAAGATTGTACAGTACATCTCTCAAAAGGGTCCCATTTTTTTAATGTGTGAAACTTCTCTGCTAAGGCTTCAGTCACCTAATTAAGCTCTTTATCAGCAACACGTTCCCCTGGAGGCACACGATATGTGTCACTACAGTGATCCCGCACTATTTACAAAACAACACTCCGATTTCTCTCCAAACCAGTGGCCTGAAAAACACCCCAAAATCTCCCTTCTGGGACATGACAGAGCTGAATCTCTCAGGCAGCTCTGTAATATAAGTTGCATCAGTGACCTCAATATTACACACAAACCAATACTGTTGGTGGTCTCTCTACATTGATGATCTCTGTATTTCAAGCAGAGGAGGGAGCAAGCAGTGTTTGACAATTCAGTGAAACCACCGCTATTGGCCAAGAGCACATTAGGAAGCCAGTGTTTCTCAGATGTGCTTCATTCAGCTACTTGTTTGAGCAAGCTCTGCTGTCTGCTGTGAATAGAAAAACTTTGTCATCCTTCAGTTTTGAACGTGACTATACCTTGCAATACATAGAATATCATAAATATGTAGGGAATTGCCAGGCTTCTCAAAAGTTTGTGCAAGGAAGAGAGTCTGTGCCACTGAACTCTGGACTTGCAGAAGTTCTACCTTTCCCCCTTACCAGAAGTGCCCTATCAAGGGGCACTCCAGCACCTGGCACACAGGGGCTGGAGAGACCTTGCTAGTGAAGACCAAGGCAAAAGGTGGCACTCAGTACCTCAGTACCCTGTCACTAAACCCCCTGCCCCATTCAGTTACGGGTCCACAATTTCCTTGTTCAGCCTTTTATCAATAATGGAGCAAGAGAAATGCTTATAGAATCACAGAACATAGAATTGTCAGGGTTGGAAGGGACCTTAAAGACCACCTAGTTCCAGCTGCCCTGACATAGGTAGGGACATCTCCCACTAGATCAAGTTGCTCAGAGCCCCATCTAGCCTGGCCTTAAAAACTTCCAGGGATGGGGCTTCCACCACCTCTCTGGGCAGCCTGTTCCAGTGTCTCACCACCCTCATAGTGAAGAACTTCTTCCTAACGTCCAATCTAAATCCACCGTCCCCTAGTTTGGATCCATTCCCCATGGTCCTATCACTACCTGACATCCTAAAAAGTCGCTCACCAGCTTTCTTATGGCCTTTAGATAATGGAAAGCCACAATGAGGTCTCCTCACAGCCTTCTCTTCCCTAGACTGAATAACCCCAGCTTTCTCAGCCTGTCTTCATAGAATAGGTGCTCCAGCCCTCTGAACATCCTCGTGGACCTTCTCTGGACACGTTCCAGCATGTCACCGTCTTTCTTGTAATAGGCACTCCAGAGCTGGACACAGTACTCCAGGTGGGGTCTCATGAGAGTGGAGTAGAGGGGGAGAATCACCTCCCTCAATCTGCTAGCCATTCTTCTGTTGATGCAGGACAGGATTGGCTTTCTGGGCTGCAAGTGTGCACTGACAGCTCATGTTGACCTTCTCATCCACCAGCACCCCCAAGTCCTTCTCTTCAGAGCTGCTCTCAAGTCAGTCACTGCCCAGCCTATATCGGTGCTTGGGATTGCCCCAACCCAGATGCAGGACCTTGCCCTTGGTCTTGTTGAACTTCATGAGGTTGGCATAGGCCCACCTCTCCAGCCTGTCAAGGTCCCTCTAGATGGCATCTCTTCCCTCCAGTGAGTCAGCCGCACCACACAGCTTGGTGGTGTCAGCAAAATTGCTGAAGGCGCACTCAACGCCCCTGTCCATGTCACCGACAAAGAATTTAAACAAGACCGGTCCTGGTACTAATCCTTGAGGGACTCCACTTGTCATTTGCCTCCACTTGGACATGGACCCATCGACAGTCACTCTTTGGGTGAGGCTGTCAAGTCAGTTCTTTATCCATCCAGTGGTCCATCCACCAAACCCATGTTTTACCAGCTTCTTGTTGCCTTCGATATCCCTTGTAATTCCCACCTCCAGCTGAGCTTTGGATTTCCAAGCACCATCTCCGCATGCCTGGGCAATGTTTATACATTCCTCCTTTGTAGCCAACCTGAACTTCCACCTCTGATACACTGCCTTTTCTGCATTGGAGCTCAGCCATGAGGTCCCTGGTAACCTAAGCCAGTTTCCTCATATGTTTACTTGTTTACCTGAGTACCTGGGTGTTCTGTTCTTATGCTTAGAAGATGCTGACCTCAAAGACCTGACAGCTTTCCTTGAGTTCCTTTGCCTTTCAGAGTTGCTCCCCATGGGACCCCACCTAACAGTTTCCGAAATCTGAAAACCTGAAATCTGCTCTCCTGAAGTTTCAGGTTTGTATTTTGTCGCCCTCTTTCCTCATGCTTCTCAGGATCTTGGAAGTCCAACTAATTCTTCCTTGTTAACACATAGCAGAACCAGCTGCACTTCACCCCTGGTTGGTCCATTGTGTATCAAGAATTTACTTCCAACACCCTCAAGATACCTTGACTATTTGCATCCTACTATACCCTTCCAGCACACATTAGGAGATTTAAGTCCTCCATGTGAACCAATATAAGCAATTCATCAACCTCCTCAAGTTGTTTAAAGAAGGCTTTGTCCATTTCCTCAATCTGATCAGGTGGCCTGTAATCGATTCTCATCATCACTCTTTAACTCCTAAAGTCCTCTCTTCCAGTCCTGACCCAAAAACTCTCAAGCACAGTCACCCACCCATCCCGTAGAAGATCTCCATACACATGAGGAGATCCTTCACAGGAATCTCCACTCCTCATCTTCCTTGCAGGTCCTTCCTGAAGAACTTGGATCCATCCAGCACAGCACTCCGACTGTGCAAGCTGTTAACATCAAGCCTACTACCCCTAAGACGTTGTGTTCTTGTGACTGTGTGACTGCATGCAGCACTTGACTTCCTCCCGCATGTTTTCCAGAGTGCATGTGTTTGTCTACGTACCCTTAAGATGCGTGTCCCTTTATCATGCTTTACAGTTCCTGAGGTCTCTCTTGCTCCCTTTGCCCTGCATTATTTGCTTTCCTGCATCCAGTTCACTGCTATCTAAATGAACTATGGGTCATAATTTCCCTCCGCTGTCATTCCTACTTTCAAGCTCTCAGCAGCTTCATAAACCAGCCAGCAGATATCCTGCTCACTTTGTCATACTACTGGACATCATTCCATCTTCATTCTTAAAAAATATAAACATTAGAAGAACTTAAAATATCGGTCTGAAAAGCTGCTGTGTCCTCTTCCTTAGGCTGACAACATCATCTACACCATTTTGGAAAGTTGAACTGGCAGGATATTAACTCTATGGGTAATTAAGGTGAGAGAGAAGAGTAGAAGCACAGGGGTAGGGACAAGAGGTTGGGGTGGGATTGTCCCTCTTAGGTGCAGCTACTGCAACACCACATGTGTGCCCATTGCGGGTTCAACACCCACAGGAATTCAGACTCTAGGGCTACCAACTCAAAGCGAGTGTTGGAGCACTTAAGATTGCTTAGAAACTCAGGAACGAATACAGAAAATAAAGCTGAAAAAGCACATGCCATCATAATTCTGGAGGTGTGGAACCTGCCTCCTACTGTCCACAAGTCAATATAGAAAAGAGACTTTTAGCTATTAATGAAATCAGTGCATCTAAACTGAATAAATTATAAAATGAATATTAAATAGCAATTTGGTTTATGTCCTCCATTGCTAAACTTTGAATTTTAAATTTTCACTTCTTAATGACAAGCAAACTCACTTTGTAAATAAACCAAATTTTGCAATAAAGCATTTCTGATTCTCTCATCCCTTTTTTTCATCCCAGTATGGCACAAACAATTTTGGAAGGTCCTGAACAGAGACCCCACCTGGAGTACTGTCTGTATCCAGCTCCAGAGTCCTCAGCACAAGATAGACATAGACCTGTTTGAGCAGGTCTAGAGGAGATCACAAAAATGATCAGAGGGCTGGAACACACCTCAGATGAAGAAAGGCTGAGAGAGCTGGCATTGTACAGCCTGGAGAAGAGAAGGCTCCAGGGAGACCTTACTGCAGCCTTTCAGTAGTTAAAGGGAGCCTAGAAGAAAGGTGGGGACAATCTTTTTAGCGGGGCCTGTTGCAACAGGACAAGGGTGGTGGTTTTAAACTGAAAGAGGGTAGATTTAGACTAGCTATGAGAAAGAAACCTTTCACAGTGAGGTTGGTAAAACACTAGGTTTTACCAACAGGTTGCCCAGAGAGGGGGTAGATGTCCCATCCCTGGAAACATTCCAGGTCAAGTGGGACAGGGCTCTGAGCCACCTGATCTAGTTGAAGATGTCCCTGCTCACTGCACGGGGGTTGGACTAGCTGACTTTTAAAGGTCCCTTCCAGCCCAAACCATTGTAGGATTCTATGGTTGCTTGCATGTAAGTGACCTCCTTCAAAACAGTTGTTATGTTCCTGTACAATAAAATCTTCAGAGGATATCAAATTATTGCACAACGGAATTTTTACATAATTCAGAATTTTACCTAAGACACTGCCCATGACCTTCCCTTTCTCTTGTTCATAGACACAGGATTTCACTAAGATTCTGTGTAAAAAGTTTGGATTTTATTGCTAAATCTATTACATTCACTTAATGAAGGATTAAATGCCCTTCATTAATTTCTGTTTGTGACATGGTAGAAACATATCTTCAAGAGCAGAACAGAATATGGCTGACCATTTGGCAGCCAACAACCCCTCAGGCTTCACATTGGTCATTGAGAAGTTTCACTGATGCCTGATGCTTTTCTGACAATATAACTTGTTTTGATGTTAGCACTGAGTTCATCTTGGTACATGATCAGCAGGCCACAGAGAAACCAGAGGTCCTCCTGGGACCACTGTGAGATGCTGCTGTGTTTGAGCAATGTGAGCAATAGCTGATGTGGGTGCCTGTGTGCCCTCAGGATTAAGCTGTTCCTGATGTTACCATCGCTAGTAAACACCAAGTGGCTTTTGCTCGCAGCTGCTATAGGGACTGGACACACAGAAGCATGGACAAAGGCATCTGTGTGTAGTAGGAGGATTGAGCAATGGGCTCTCTACAGCACAAAGGTGAAGAAGCTGATGATATGAGGATTTTGATGTGGATGGTGGCTACTGTGAAAGACGGCAAAGTATGGGCCATGGGACAGAGACCTGAAGTCCTAATACCGAAGAAGGATTTATTCTGAGTTTGAATTAAATGTAAATCCACAGAAAAAATCTTGCCATTCTAAGGTAGATAAACAAGTGTAATCCTTAAAACAAGGCCCTGAAGATAATTCCATTTTATGAGAAGTGACACATATAATTAAAATGTTCACTATGCAAAATGTGCACTCCCATTTCATTACACAAACAGACACCTTAAAATCTCTAGTAACCGGGAGACAATGAAATGCAGTTTCTACTGGCCCACATAAGGGCTGACTTATGAGAGCACAAGTGAGCCATCTACCTGTGCCGTTTGGATTCTTCTACAGAATCCTTTCCTCCAATAAACTTAATTGCTGATCTGATCTAGCAACTGCAAAACCTAGAAGTTATTATAGAATTTCCTGCAGTTTATACTGATGGTACTCCAGCTTCTCATAGCTTTTTTTTTAAACTTCTACTCAGATTTTCGGAAAAATGCACTTGGAAATTAAATTCAGAATAAATTTAATTATCTGATTCATTCATAAAGTAAAAATGTCTAGGGGAAGAGAAGATCCAAGTTCTTAACATTTGGATTCATACGTTATTCTTTGAATAAATTATAATTTCCCTTAATTGTCCTACTCTTAGTGAGCTCTACTTTATTATCATCATCTTATAGACCTCAGTGGGCAAGTGAGCACTATTCACTAGTGCAAATGATTAATGTAGTTGTTGGCTAATGCGGTTTGCAGTTGTTGACTTAACACATTGCCGATCAGAAATAGTTAAGAACACAAATGAGATCAGCTAAAAATAAAAAAAAAACCAAAACATTATTCTCATTTTCCAACCAGAGAATCCCAATTCTGATCCTATCTTCAACACACTACAGGAATATTTTCCAGAACTGTGTGACGCACACGGTATCTTACTGACATGTGCAGAGCAAAAGTCTGTTTTGAGAGCTGCACAAAGGAGCATTTTGAGGTCTCCCAGTTTAGTGGGATGATTCAAAGGCCAGACTGTGACTTGGCTTTTTCATGCCCTAGGAACAAGAGTGTGTGCTCACTGAGAACACACCACTGACTGTATCATAATGACTACAGTAGCTAACACGTACCTAAAATGAACCCACTCCAGTGCCTATAAATCACCTGCCTCCTTAGCTGGTTGATGAACATGAAAATCTATGCTAGGTGAACACCTCTGCGAAGTCCTGTGTGACACTGAACTGAAATCCTGCCTGGCATGTCAAGAATGCCAGTTTGTTAAACACCTTAGCTAGAAAAACCAGAGAAAAATTGTCATCCCAGGTAGAAAAAATGAGTCTTTTTCATGATGTGGTTCAGGCAATGGGTGCGGTTGGCAATCTCTCAGAAAATGTTAATACTCTCCGTAGGCCAAAACACAAATCAATAGAAAGGACTGGTTTTAGTGGAGTTGACTATAAAGCCTGGGAAGAATAAATGCTATTTGCAGCTACTGTTTTAATGTGCCAGTTTACAGCAATGTACGTGGACAGCACCTCTATACTATTATCATTTGAGCAAAATATATACTGTAGGAGCCAAAATTATTTTGCTTTAAAAACAGTATGCTAGACTTTCTACTAGGTAAGTGCCCTGGCATAATCTGTAGTTTACTTCTGCTCTTGGGTATGCAGACACAGCACCTATTCTCTGAAAAACATGTTCCTGTGCATGCATGTGCAGGCTTCCCAGCAATTTCTCAAGCAAGGAAAGTGTTTTCCTCTGCTCCACCCATCACACAGCAGAACTGAAAAAGCCCTAGGTCTTTTGAACTCCCTACTGCCTTCTTATCAAATTGTTTGTTTTTCAGCTAGGAAGGATATGGGGAGATTTATGAACATAGCCTTCTAAACTGAAAAGAAAAAAAATATCATTGGCAACAAGTTTAAGTCAACCTGGATTCATTGCTTTTATTTGCTCTCACTGGTTATTCAAATATACAGTAGAAAGTGTATTTATCAGCTAAAAGAATGTCAGACATACCAATTATTCATATACTATTCCCATTTCCCTAAAACAGCATTTCATTGCAGGGCTTCTAGTTTCAGACTTGAAGTATCTTTGCTGTTTGAAATACTTTCCATACTTCCTATATACTGTGATGTAGAAGAAAAAGAAAATATTAAAATACTATATTTAATTCTACAATGCTGTCATTTTTACATTCTGAAATGCTTGTTTTGTTTGAAGTTACAGTAGCCTATTACAAGAATCATGCCAGAACTGATTTGATTTCTGCACCATAAAGTGACTTGTTTTTTAGCTGTCAATGAACTGGGACTAACTTGTTATAAAATATATCTTCTCACAATACACACTTATTTTCTCAGTATTTGATTAACATCAGTCAAAAAGGTAACTAAATCATAAAATTATCTTCTAGTCCTTGTGAGGTCACAGGTTTGAATGAATATAGACTAGATATTTTGGAAGGAGAGCAGATAAGCAATGCTGTTTAGGTAAGAGTATTATTCCCTGGTGGCTTCACACTTGTGGTAGAAAAACAGATTCAAATAAGCACTACAGTGTTACAGAGCTTACAAATGACCTGGAAAAATACAGTTTCTATGGATATCATTTAATGAAGACAAGTCTTCCATGTAACACATCTAATACAGAGTTATTTTTATTTCTTTGCAGGTATTCAGATGCATGCCTTGGATTGAGCAGATTTTGCAATTTTTTATAGCATATAATTTAAAAATACTACTCTTTTATGCAGAAGTTACTGAATTATAGATAGTGGGATGATCAGAACCTTCCTTCGTACGTAGCCAGCTTGGATTTTTCCAGAGACATTGTGCTCTATCTTTTAAAAACAGTTAATTATGGAGATTTAGGACTGTTAATACAAGCTTCTATAGAAAGGGAATATATTGTTCATGTATTTTAAATTACATTTCTCCCAGAGTTACCCCATGGCCTTACATAATGTGAATATATTTGCAAGCACTAAATTTTATGCTGAAATCTTCATTACATAATATTGCTAAAAATCTGAAGAGTGATTGATTTAAACAGCAATGAAAATCAGGAACAGCAATACTGAAAAGACTAAGGAAGACTAAAATGCTATTTGTTTACATTCTGCAAAACACAGCCTAGATCAGATAAACAGATGGATTATTTCTGGATGGAAAAATTGCATAAGATTCTGAAATTAAGCATAGAGGGCGGGAAGTGCAGCAACAAGCAACTTAGGTTTTGCTTTTCATCACAATAAAATACTGACTTTCAGACATGAAGTATAATCATTACATTTTTGTCCTCGGTGCACAATTAAAACAAACCAACTTCTAAAGCAATGCCACACCCTTCTGATTAAACAGCATTTTCAAAAATATTTCGATAAAGCCTGAACAAATCAAATAAACATATAGGCAGGAAACACTGTTTGGAATGCACTCCCTGCAATGTTCTATTTGAGAGAGTCAGAAAGCAGACTAACTTCAGAATTGAATCAAGCAATATCTAGTAGAATCTCATTACAGCCTTTGCAGTTAATGAAACCTTTTTAAATCTCTGACATTATGATTTTTAGAGCTGAGGAAAGCAAAAATTATTTGGTTTATGTAATACAAATATATAGAAATACAAGACTTTATCCTTTAGGTTATCCTAGCTATTCACCAAGCAATGCGTAATATGAAAAGATACTCTTCTGCTACTCACTATTGCTCCAGGATTTCAGTAAATATTTGATACTGATTTCAAAGAAGCCTGAATCCTGCTGGCTAGCCATGTCTGCTGCATACAAAGAGGCTTCTATAATTCTGAGCAGCTGAAGTAGCAGGTACTATGTATGTAGATGTGACTGTCACCAGTTAGTGATGTAAACGAGGGGTCAGAGGAGGAAATGAAGTCTCCGCAGATCCACTTCTTCCGTTCATGGTAGGTAAGCTCATTAAAAAAAAAAAAAAAAGCTCAACAACAAAAACACACCATGAGATTTTTCTCCTTTGCTCTTCCTCCAGGGCTTGTACTTAATTCTGTCTGCAGAGTATTTTATTCCCTCACCCCCTCAGTATGTATTTTCATTTATTCCATTCCAAAACCGGGCAAATTTCTTCCGGTCATTTAAGGCATATGCAGTACCACGGCACTTGTTCCATAAGCACAGTTAGAGTGTCTTCCCGAAGGCTGTCTGAGCTGTGATTTTAATAACGTGCAGTCTGCCTGTCTAAAGCTTTTTTTTCCATCAGCAGCTGACAGCCCGAGCGTATGCACCTCCTCTTGCGAACCCAGGATCAACTTGAAGCCCCACCGAAACCGTCTCTTCTGCAGCTGGAGGAATTTCACACGTAGTGTGTTTAGCTTTAGGAAAAAACCCAGCCTCTAATGAATATCCTCTGCATGCTCTGGTCAGCTGCTCTCCTTCCGCCTGTTTCCAAGAAGAGCGCGCTGAACTCCACACAACTGCATCATGCTGCGGTAAAGCAGAGCTGCACCCATATATCTGATTGCAGTGA